>MU227824.1:1839471-1857523 GCA_018584345.1 Thuja plicata | reverse complement strand
AGAACAAGACATGGTCACTTGTGCCAAGACCAGATGACAAGAATGTCATCGGTACAAAATGGATATTCAGGAACAAACTGAACAAGAATGGAGAAGTCACAAGGAATAAAGCAAGACTAGTATGCAAAGGGTATGCACAAGAGGAAGGTATGGACTATGGAGAAACCTTTGCACCTATTGCTAAGCTAGAAGGAGTAAGAATTCTACTTTCTTATGCTACATACAAAGGATTCAAAGTATATCAAATGGACGTCAAGTTAGCATTCCTAAATGGAATACTTCAAGAAGAGGTATACATTGAGCAACCAAAAGGGTTTGTGGATCCAAACAAGAGGACCATGGTATGTAGACTTCACAAAGCCTTGTATGGATTAAAACAAGCTCTCAGAGCCTAGTATGATTGACTTCATTCCTATCTAATAAGTATTGGATTCATAAGGACTAGTGAAAACAGTAATCTTTATTTGAAAGAAGATACTAATGCTAACACTTTGATTGCTAAAATATTTGTTGATGACATCATATTTGGAGGCAATGATATGCTATGCAAATCATTTGTTGATGAGATGAGCAAGGAATTTGAGATGTCTATATTTGGAGAGATCAAGTTCTTTCCATGTCTACAGATCATTCAACAAAGTGAAGGTATTTTCATCACACAGTCCAAATACATCAAAGAAGTTATGAAAATATTCAAGATGGAAGATTCTAAACCTATTGGAGCACCAATGGCTACTGGATGTAAATTAACAATGGAAGACAAGACAACAGAGGTAAATCAGACCCTATATAGATCAATGATAGGGAAACTCATGTATGTTGTACACACTAGACCAGATATTGCACATGTAGTAGGAATTGTTGCTAGATTTTCTACTAACCCCAAGGAATCACATATAACTGCTATGAAAAGAATTATAAGATATCTAAAGAATATTGAGGAATTTGGCTTATGGTATAGAAAAGAAGGCAAATTTGAACTAAAAGTGTTTACCGATGCTGATTAGGCTAGAAATCATGATGACCAGAAGAGCACAACTGGAGGAGCATTCTTTATGGTTGACAGACTTGTCACATAGATTAGCAAGAAGCAAGGATGCATCTCTCAGTCCACTATAGAAGCAAAATATATTGCTAGTGCTGAAAATTGCTCAAACATTGCATGGATCAAATAGTTGCTAGAAGGTATGCATATGAAGATCAAAGAACCAATAGTTATCTATTGTGATAACACTAGTGCAATAAATATTTCCATGAATCTAGTCATTCATGCGAAGACTAAACACATTTCCATCAAGTATCATTACTTAAGAGAACAAGTTCAAGAAAAAGAGGTAATACTTGAATATGTGCAATCAAAAGAACAATTGGCTAATATCTTCACCAAGCCACTTCCCAAGGATACATTTGAGTACCTGAGGAAAATACTAGGGGTCAAACCCATGTCTATCAGTCAGTAAAAGGACTGAACACTACATCAGCCATACATTATCAAAATATCATTCATGATTGATGCAAGCAGAAGCTGAACTTCAAAGCTACATCTATATACAGAGAAGTATATATCAGAACAAAGCACTTGAGTAGATTGTTATATTGATAATGGATAAGGGAAATTCAAGGAATATATTACGGATAGAAGATATTGGTTGACAAAATGTTAGATACTTGTGAAAATATTTGTTTGGCATTAATGTCAAAGGGAGAGAATGTATTCATATTATCATCAGAAACTATTCATTATCAGATTACTCCAAATAGGGAGAGATCATATCCAAAGGGAGAGAATTTGTATAAAATTTGAAAACTAAAGAGAAAGACATCAAAGAAGCAGAACAAAAATTGATACCAACAGAGGTCACAACACATCAGAAGAAGAAATAGAAAGCTACAAGAATCAAATCCAAGCTTACACAGAGCTTATCAACGGTCAGATATTTGATGAATCTCAACAATTGTATTTCATATTGTATTAGCAATAGTATAGTGTGATAATATAGTATGTTTCCATCAATGCCAAAGGTAGAGATTGATGACATGTAACTGATTAAATGGTTGACTATATTAAGTTGAAGATGATGCAAGACATTGAATCACTTAATGGTTTGTATTGTAATTGATGTCAACTTGATATCATCTGTATGGTCATCTACATAATGCCAAACACTTCAGAGAATCAATGGAACAAAGGTTATGCTTTTAAAAATGCATATAAGTCAAGTATTCACTAAGTGATAGACTACACCGATGGAGTGCACACCATCGGTAAATACAAAGATAAAGTCACAGTGATGCCTGATGAGTAGAAAATAGTATTGCCTGACAAAGAAAAATCACAGGATGCCCGATGAGCTATAAATAGTGTTTCCCGATGAGCAAGATCCAATGATGCCCGACAGATGGAGATCCTGAAGCTAACTAAAGTTACACCAACAGAACTGGCAGTTGTCACTAGTGACAAACTATAGAATTGACCGACAGAATAGAGAGATCAAAAAATGACAAAATATCTAGCTGGCAGAGCTAAAAGATAGACTTAACTGGTTGTTTTATTTGTTTTATTCGACTATAGTTAAGTAAGTGATTTGCACAACTGGAAAGAAGATAACTATGAGATAAATCAGGAGTTAAAGCCATAAATCAATTTGGCTGGATTGTTTTTCACGCCAAGAATCAAGAATCAAGAATCAAGAATTAAGGATATCATGTATATTTAAGAGACAAGCATAATTCATTCTTAGAAGTGAAGAAAGCCATCAGATACACGGGGGAGTGAACTGATAGAAGATGCTGAAGAGAAACTGGTGAAGAATTAACTTCATGTAGTCCTGATCAATCAAGCTAAGGGAGAGCTAAAGAATTGTGCAGACACCAACAAATAGAAAAGCATGGCATCACAGAGAAGAAAGAGTTAATTAAAAAGGAATTGTATAGATACATTGATTAGAAAGATATTGTAAGTAAATAGATCTAAAAATCTGCAATTCAGTTGCATTAGAAACAGGTCATTTTGTTTCATTTTAACCATTGAAGCATTAAGTCTCTTAACAGAGTAGGACTTAACAGTCTTTTGTAATTGAGGTATATCCTAACAGATTACCAGAAGGTTGACTCATGATAGTAGCACCGGTCTTACCTAAAGCCTATTGACATTATAAGAAGGAGGTTGATTCAAAGATGGTAGTAAGATTTGCATAAAGCCTATTGACAGTCATGAGACTGATTCAAGGATGGTAGCGTAGATGCCAGATACTAAGTGACAACCTATGTATAAAAATCATTTAACAAAGTCGCACTTAACCATGTGTTTGTAACCTTTAACAGGGTTGGCTCCTAAACAGGGTTGGCTCCTAACAGGGCTCACTTCAGAAGAGTGAAAATTTGGGGTACCGGTCCTAGTGGTTTTTCACTTAACAGGGTTTCCATGTTAAAATCCTTGTGTTATATGTGTATGGTTTATTACTTTATTGTTTTACATTCTACATATGCATTTATAGATTGACTGGTATACTCTGCATATTTACTGAGTATCGGTAAAGATAGTTTAATGCCTATTGGTTATTAAGGAGAATAAGGACAGACAAGGTAAATTGACAGACAATTATTTGTTTCAAGTATTTCAAAGGAATACATCTTGTAGGGGCTTAATAATTGGAGAAGTACTGATTGGTGGATTAAATTTTGAAAAGGATAAATCTTTGAGGCCACTGATTCACCCCCCCTCTCAGTTATTACTAACAAGAGGAAGTTACCAAGTCCAAGTGTCACTTTGTATGAAGTGATTGTGATTCCTAAATGGGATACAGATAACTTGACATATGAGCAGATTCAGACTCTGCAAGACATTTTGAAGAGGAAGAAGAAACAAGAGGAACTTAATAGGGAGCACCAACAAAAGAAAGTATTACATGAAATGAAGGATATTTTTTTTAATGCTTTTGATATAACATATATAAATGAAAAAACATCAATCTTGGAATAGTTAGTCCATATTGTGCAGAAAGTTAATGATGAAAATATTGAGGCAAATGAAAAGTTACTAGAATGGTCCAAGAGAAAATTTGAGAACAAATTTTTGGAGAAGATATCAGCAGAGATTGCTATCAAATAGGTTGAACTTTCTTCTCTTATTAGTATTCTTGAGGAAGTTGCAAATAATGTTTATTCCTTGTATAAAAAGTTAGACGATGTAGAATTCTTTACCAAGGATAACCAACAGCTTATTGAGAATTTGCAACTAGATTTGAAGTCAACTGGGAGTACATTGAGTATCGATGTTAGTTATAGCTCCTTACATTTTGATAAGTTGACTAATGCACAGAGGAGATTAGCCGACATTATGGTTGAAGATGGAAAAATAAGAGAAAAGTTAATAACTATTCAGACTGCCTCAATACCTCATCTGGAGGTTATACAGAAGGAACTTAAATCTTCAAATGAATTAGTCAAGAGGGATACTCATCTCTCGACACCAAATAGTTTGGTAAGTCTAGCTGTCGAGCTAGAAATTAAGTTACAAGTTATGAAGTTTATAAAGGATAGTTGGGATACAACATTTGCACTAACATTACAGCTTCATAAGTCATTTTAGGATAAGTATGACTTAACCCCTACACCTATCAGTGACAAAAATAAGGGGGAATCAGATAAGGAAACATATAATAATGTGTCAAATTAGAAATAATATTTTGTAAGGCATGTATATTATGTAAGTATGAAGTATAATCTTAGGGGGAGTACATTGTGTACTTAGGAAAAATTTTATGGATGTAAAGAAATGATAAGTGTGTTTTTTCCACTAATATCAAAGGGGGAGATTGTTGATCTCTAAGTTTTGTTGATCATTAGTGTCCCACACTTGGTCATTTATCTAGGTAGGTTAGCTGGTCATCACTACGGCTGAGCTATCTAGTATAGGCCAAGCTATCTGGCATAGTCATTGCCGAGCAAATAATGGTTTCCGAGTGACTCAGCAATCAAGCAAAATTTGATCATGTTCATGCTGAGCACGAGAGTCTTAATTTGGTGAGCAAGATAGTTTTGACATACATGTTAGGAATGACACAAACTTGAAGGTAAATTGTTTTGGGCTGACTTGGTCATGCATTTAATAATTTCAACGGAGTTAATTATGCATTAATGATTTGTTCCTAATGCATGTCATGGAGCCAATCAAAAAATTGGAATGCCCAAGTGGCATAAGCATTTGATCTTGATCGTTGATCTAGATCTAGATGTCAGATTCATAAAGTATATAAGATTGCTTCTTAAACCCTAAAAATGTGGTGTAGGTGTGTATGAGAGGAGAAGAGTATGCATACATGAGATATGCACAAAGGGTTATTTTGATAGAAGAAGCATAGATCTAGCAGAGTGAAAGAGAAGTGAGTAGAAGAGTAAAGACATATCAAATAATTAGATTAGAGAAGGTATTGGAAAGAGGATATCTCTTATCAACATCAGAGTGCATAACAAAGGATCAGTTCTTGAGACATTCTAATCAGTGTATCAAGTGAAATCTCTTAATAGAGTGGTTCTAATAGACCTTTTTAAATTTCTTAGACAAGTGCTTACTTTTTTGTAAATTTAAATCCTTTTACAAGGTAGATTGTAATGACCTATAACTCTTAACCGGGGAGACCTTTAACCAGGTAGATTACATATTATGATCAAACTTTGTAGCCCTATCAGGGATACTTTATTTCTACAGTAGTGAAGATTTTTGTGGGTGTCATCCCCACCCTAGTTTTACCTTATTGGGATTCTGGGTTACCAAAATTTTGTGTCTTGAGTTATTTATTTAATTTCATGGATGCTACTAGTTGATAGATCAATTACATTTATGCATGGTTGTGGATCGATGTTTTTTTAAAGGATAAAAGTTTTAAGATATGGTTCACCCCTCCCCCCCTCTTAGTATCTTTCTTTCCCATATTGCATTTCAAACAAGGACATCATATAAAACTTTATCCTTATATCTCCCAATTGAGAATTATACGCAAGCTTGCTCATTAACTAGGACATGTTGTCCTTTCTTTAGCCAAGTGACCTCATAGGGACTGGTGTGGGGTATCCTTGTCATTTTCAACTTGCTGACTACCTCCTCTAACACTATGTTGTCAGTAGACCCTAAGTCTATGAATAATCTACACACTTTTCCCATCATCTTACACTTTACTCTAAACAATGATCTCCTTTGACTGAGTTCTTCTTTCACTGACTCTTTGATCAAAGTTTTCCTCATCATGACATTCTCTCCCTCCTCTGATTCTAATGGTAATTTAGGGTTCTTGTTTCCACCACTTGTCTCCTCATGAACATAGTTCATTGTTCTGTCACCTCCTTGAGAGGTACTTCCCTTCTCTAGAAGCCTATATGTCATATGTCCTAACTGATTACAGTGATAACACTTCATATTGACCAAATAGTTTCCTCTTCCTTGGCTACTGCCTCTTCCTCTATTTTTAGAGTTCCTTCCTCTATTGAAGTTTCCTTCATGCTGTTTAGTGAGCTTAGTCTCTGCTTGACCTTTAGATTCAAATTTTCTTCCACCATAACCACCCCTTTTTCCTCTAGTGTCTCTTCCTCTACCCATTCCTCTTGAGGTGTTGGAATCTTGTTTCTTCTTCAATTTTTCTTCCACCTTGATAGCAATTTGGTGTCATTTTTGAGCTGTGTCTGGAGTCAAAAGAATCATCTCATCCTGAATGGTCCATTTTAGTCCATTAAGGTACCTTGCTACCTTCACCTTTTCATCCTCTTCTACTCTTTACCTCATACAAATTCTCTGAAATTCTTCAGTGTATGAGTTTACATCTAGGTCCTTTTTTCTTAGACCTCGTCTTCTTTTGTGTAACTAGATTTCATAATTGTTAGGGGTGTAAGAATCTCTAACTCTTGCTACCATAGCTTTCCATGAAGCAATGTGCCTTTTCCCTTCCTTCTCTCTCTCATCTTTGATAAATTTCCACCAAGTGAGTGCAGAAACCATTAGTCTTTCTTTTGAAACCTTCACCTTTTGAGCCTGAGTGTTACCATCACACTCAAAATTGTTTTCTAGTCCTTCTATCCAATCAAGGACTACCTCTAGTTCCATTTTTCCTCTTAAAATGGGAACTCCTTCCAATTATTTGCCACTCATGGCCTTTAGGGCTTTCAAGAATGGTTCTTGGTCAAGGATAGGGTCAACCTTAGGGACTTCATCTTCAATGGCAATCTCTTTGCCTTTCCCTTCCATTTTTTCCTTCACTTCATCTCCTTTCACATCAACTTCATCCACTTTTTACTCCAATTGAGCCAACCGATATTGGAGTAGCCTATTATCCTCCTCTTGTTCATCTACCTTCCTTTATAATTCCTAATTAGTCACCATTTTTTACTCTCCAATGGATTCCTCTAGATGTAACATTAACCACATGCTTGATCAAAAGAGGCTCTGATACCAATCTGATAGAAGAGTCCCAAGATTGGATTGCACTCACTCACCTAGGGTCTTAACTTATCTTAGTCCACCTAGGATCCTAATTCCCTTCTAGAATCCACCAAAGCCTTGATTATTCACACCCCAAGTCTATTCTAACTCCACACTATGAGTTAGTTTCTTTGTGCCCAATATTGAAAGTTTTCCACCATTGAAAGTACTCTTTACCTCTATGCTTCGTTGGATGATTCCAAGCTCAATTCTTCCCAAACATCCATAAAAGTGATACAAAGGAAATTTCCACCTTCAATAAATCCTTTTAACATATTTTGAATCCCATTTGAATGGGTCTTCTACTCCAAAGTGATCGAGTTCCACCTTCACAATGTTTTTGAACTTATTAGGTCTAGTAGCCATATTAGCCCTATCCAAAGGGTTTTCTGGTTTCATGTCAAAAACTTCCACACAACCCTAAAAAATAACTTAGGACTTAGATACCTTTTCCAAGACCTTAAATATTTTCAAGCTTTTAGCTCCTCAAACCATCTGTACACTACTATCCTAAAATGTAGGTCTTTTAGGCCTATTTTCAAGCATTAAAAATGACACACTCATTTCTTGCTAAAAATGTATCAATATGGATTGGATAAGATCTAAGCTTGTAGGAAGGGATCAATTAGACCCTAATTCTCTGGGAACCACACTTGGTTTCTTTCCCTCACATACTTCTTTGCAATGGCACTTGATTCTTACTTTGTTACACCCCTAACCGGACAGACATTTTTTGCCTAGGGTATAACTCTAAAATTATTAGTTCTACTCTTCAAGACCTCTCCTTGTATATATAAACTTTACATTGGCTCCCCTAATATATTCATCTACCCTTAGGAGATTCCCATGGTTAGATTTCATAAGGGAGCCATGGAAACACAAACTACTCTAAACTGAACCAACAAACTCCTTAACTCCTAATCAATTTATTAATGCTACTAAAATAACTCTATAGTACTTGCATAATGAATGAAAAAGTATTTTATCTACCTAATCAACACAAATATAACATTACATTGATCATTTCAATCCATCTAAATTCTCTGTAACTCAAAATACTTGAATATTGCTAACAAGACAGAATTGCAGAGCTTCTTACTATTAAAAAACTTTCTTATAGTCTCCTCTTCTGGAAATGAGCCAAATACATCCTTAAGATGATTCTTCCATTTTTCTATACATTATCCATTAATTTCCCACTCTTACAATGAGGGGAATCCAATGTTGTCGAGTTGCATGCAACATTTGCAAAACATTACAAGTGTTGTCATGAGAACTTTTGAGAATCTTTACATTTATGCCTCAATCCTATCTTTTAGGGCCTCTAACCCATATGGTTAGATGAACCAACATCATAGAATCCTAGAAAATCATTTTTCTTTCTATGCTAAGGTCTAGGACACATTTAGACCATATTTCCCATTTAGACCAGAACTAAGCATTAAAGTAATCTAACTATACTGGGTTGGATTAGACACTAACTATCCATCCACCTAGTAACACACCTTACAAGACTTACTAAGGTCCAAAATAAACACACACACTGACTTGGATAAGGTTAGTTACAGGACAAAACATCTAGTTTTTAGTAGGTAGCCTAGGTACTCCTGCACCATAGACCCTCTAGGAACACAAAGGTGACCTCCTTTAAACAATAAATCATTATGCAAAGTATATTTAGAAAACTTGCCATGAAAGTTTTTTTTAAACTCCTTGCATGCCTTGTAGATTTTGGCAAAATATTCATCTTCAGTGTATAGGTCTTCGAAGCTATCAATACCTATGCTTTTTAGCTAAACTTCTTGGACTGTGAGCAACCTTCTTTTCAATGCATCAGCAACCTTATTTTGTACTCCCTTTTTATGCTTGATATTGAAAGTCTAGGCTTATAGATACTCCACCCACTTCATGTGTTTTCTGCTAATTTTGTCTTGAGAGTTTAGGAAGCTAAGAGCTTGGTTATCAGTATATATTTTGAACTCCTTTGGAATAAAGTAGTGCCTCCACCTGTTGAGTTCTTGGAATAGAGAATACAACTCTAAGTCATAATAAGAGTACTTCTTTGCATCATTTATCTTCTCACTATGGAAATCTACTCATCTTCCTTCTTGGCTTATGACAGACCCAATGGCCACATTACTTGCATCACATTCAACATTAAAAATCTTATCAAAACTTGGAAGAAATAGAGTAGACAACTCTATTATCTTCTCCTTGAGTGTTTCAAACCCTTTCTCATCTTGTGGTGTCCATTGAAACTTTTTCTTCATCCCACCTCTAATGGTGTCTAACATAGGTGCATAAATCCCACTAAAATGTCTAATAAATTTTTTGTAATACTGAGCTAAGCCAATAAAACTTCTCACCTTAGTTACAGCCTTGGGGGTAGGCCAACTTAGAATGTGATCCACCTTTTCTTGATCCATTTTGAGGTCACCCTGAGACAAAAAAAAAATAGAGATATACAAGCTCATGTTTCATGAAGTCACACTTCTCCAAATTGATCATTAGATTTTCATCATACAATTTCTTGAAAACAATTTTCAAATGCCTAATATGCTCCTCCTTAGTTTTGATGAAAACTAAAATGTCATATAGGTAGGCAAAAATAGACTTACCAATGCATTCTACCAATACCTCATTCATAAGCCTCATAAAAGTTGAGGGAGAATTAGATAAACAGTGGCATTACAATCCATTCATAAAAACCTTCTGTATTTTTGAAGGTTGTCTTCCATTCATCACCTTCATTTATCCTGATTTAGTGGTAGCCACTCTTAAGGTCAATTTTTTTGAAGTACTTTTCCTTCCCTAAAAATTCCATTTGGTATTCAATTCTAGGTATTGGGATCCTATACGTAATGGTGATTCTAATAATGGCTCTAGAATCAGTACAAAGTATCCAAGATGTTTCTTTCTTGGGTGCTAAAATAGTAGGGATTGCGCATGGGCTTATGCTCTTTCTAATTAGGCCTTGGTCTAATAACTCTCTAATTTTCTTAGTTATTTCCTCATTTTTTTGAGGGTTCATCTTATAGGAAGCTTTGTTGGGTAAGGAAGCTTCTGGTATGAAGTTAATCTTGTGGCTAAAAAGTCTCTTAGGAGGTAGGAGAGTGGGATGGCCATCATTCATAATGTCTCTATACTCTTCAAGTATTTATTTTACCTCATTTGGTATCTCTTATCTCTTGATAGAAGCTTCATATTTTGGCTTCAATACTAAAGCAAACCCAACTCCTTCTTCTCCTAGGGTCTTCAGGAACTATTTCTCATCAACCATGAGAACACTTGGACTTGATGTTTTCATCTCTCCTTCTTCTATCAGGGACTGAATTTTGAAGGTCAGTCCATCTTTCTTGAATGAGTAGGAATTCTTGGTTCCATTATGCATGGCTTGTCTATCAAATTTCCATGGCCTTCCAAGAACAAGGTTGTATGCATCCATGGGAAGAATGTCACATAGAACTCTATCCTTATACTTGCCATTGGAACTCTACCCATGATTGTTCTCCTAAAAATTCATGTCCTTTTTTGAGCCATGTAACCTTGTATGGATTGTCATGTGGAATCCTCTTCAAATTTAGGTTGGTGGTTGCCTCTTCACTAATGATATTATCAGTTGAGCCTGAGTCAATGATGACCCTACACACCTTTCCTATGATTTTGTACTTCACTCTAAAGAGTTCTCTTCTTTGGCTTGGTTCTTCTTTGCTTGGCTCTCTGATCACTGTCATCTTTATCATGAGGATCTCACCTTCCTCTAATTCTAAAGGTACCTCAGATGGCTTGTTGGTGTAACTTGTTTCTTCTTTGACATAGTTAACTTTCTTCCCACCTCCTTGAGAAGTAGAGCCTTTTTTAGGACACCTATAGGCAAGATGCCCTAGTTTATTTCAATGGTATCATTTCATGGTGGCAAAGTAGGATGCTCCTCTTCCTTGGTTGTTGCTGCTCCTTCCTCTCCAACTATTGTTATAACCTCTACCTCTATTGAAACTTCCTCTATTTGAGTTCCTTTTTTGGTTTTTAGTTATCTTGTTCTCACTTGGTTGAATTGAATATGATCCTCTTCCACCATAGCCTCTTTTTCCTCTTCTTCTCTACCTCTACCTCTCTACTTTCAATGCAAGTTGGAAAAAATTATGGATGGTTGTAGGAGTCCACAAATTGATTTCCTCTTGGATATTCCATTTTAGGCCTCCAAGATACCTATCTACCTTTATAGTCTCATCCTCTTGAACTCTTGACCTCAAGTACAACTTTTGGAACTCTTCAGTGTATGTAGCCACATCCAAGCCTTTTTGTTTCAAATTCTGCCTCTTCTTATGCAACTAGATTTCATAACCCTCAGGTAGGTATTGTTCTTTCACCTTGTTTAACATGGCTTTCCAATTTGAGATTAGATTCTTACCCATCTTCTCCCTCTCTTCTTGGAGGTACTTCAACCATGTTATGTTGAACCTCTTAATATTGACTTTGCAACTTTTACCTTATGTGCTTCAGTTATGCCCTCACACTCAAAGTGATTCTCAATGCCTTCTATCCATTCCATAACTAGGTCATTGTCCATTTTTGCATTAAACCATGGAATTCCTTCTATAATTTTTCCTCCTATGGCTTTGAGGGATTTTAGGAATTGCAAATTCATTCATTTGAGGGTTTGGTTCAGGTATCAGGTCTTCTTCATCAACTGTATGCTTCCCTCTACTGCTACTGACTTCATCTCCATCTCTTCTTTTAGTTGCATCTACAACTTCTTGGAGTTTTGCCTTCATCTCATCCAAGGATTCTTCAAGGAGACTACTCCTTTCCATTCAATCCTCTATTACCTTCTTCTCATCTACTTCCTTTGCAAGCTCTACATTGGTGACCATCTTGTTTTCACCTACTGATACTTTTGGCTGGAACATCTACCACAAGCCCAATCAATTTAGGCTTTGATACCAATTTGATGTAACTGGGGTTAGGGTTGCTCTAATATCCTTACTATTTGTAAGGGCTTTCTTAGGATTTCTTCTATCCTATTAGGGTTCACTTAGATACCATCCTCTTTATAGGATCACAATCCTATCCTTCCAAATTCCCCACCTAGTTACACTAATTCAATTTCTTGCTAAATCAATGACTCTACCTTATTGTCAACCTTTCATAAACACACAACATGAATATTTCTTGTTTCATAGTGAATGGGGGGTGTTTTTATATGGGATTCAATTGCATTCCACCTTCTTATTGCAAACCAATGGAGTTTAGTGATTCAAACTCACCAAACTGTCCACCATGCACCAAATAGGGCTACTAGAATTAGCCCTACAAATGAGATTTTCTCCCTTTTACTCAAAAATATCCTTAACAAGGTCATAAATCTATTTGGTTTTTGAGTACCCTTTTGAGAGATGTACAATATTTTGAAGGTCTCAACTCTTCAAGTGGTCCGTACACTAGAAAGAAACTTTTGGCCTAAGATTGAGGATTTCAACTTACTCTAGACAGTCTTCTCTAGGGTCACTTCAAAACCATGCCAAAACTATTCTTGGGAACTCCTCCTTATATATTATGATCCTTTACACAACCTCCTAACTGCTTCCAATATTGGATTGAATCTTTCAATGCATTCAACCCACTATCTTTTTCTCTCAGTCTCTGATGATGCCTATCTGGGTGCTTTCTACTCGCCTAGGGCATCATGTTAAAATTGCCAAAAAAATATTTGGGGACCCTCCTCCTACACACAAAATATTATACAAGACCACTCCCATATATCAAAAACCCACAAAATTCCTATGCTGGGAAAGGGAGTGGAAAGAGCATTTTCATGGACCGCCTGGACATTGGCACCAGACTGTCTAAAAGTAAATGATTTTCAAAACTAAGTAAAATGAATTCTTCCTAATTTTATCAATGAATGAAAAAGGTTTGTATATACATTATAATCATGGATCCAAGGTTAGATTATTATTTTTAATCCATTAACCCTTACATGCAACTAGAAACTAAATATTGTAGGACTGTGCTGCTAGAAATTGAAAAAGATTTCACAACATGCAAAAATGACATCTACTGAAATTGCAACATGAATGAAAAAATTTCACAAGATCATAACAAGTATAGATCAACCATTAAAATATAGATCCAATCCTATTCTCACATACATGCAATCAAAAACCAAAAATAATGATCTTCTTCCAAAAACTCAAAATTTCATCAATGCAAACTTCTTCTCTCCTATGTTAGAGATTCTAGCTTGTGGTTTGTAATAGGTTCTCCAAATCCTATCTAACCTCCCATCATGGATTGGGCCATTACAAAACATCATTCCTTTTCCTTTGTCAGTCTGCAACATTCTCATGAAGGTTGTCATGTAAAATCCAAAAGTTATCATGGAAATGTTTTTTTGTCTTTTTGGATTTTCCCTTGAAGTGGGACTTGGAATATTCCCTGGATGTTTCTTAAGGAATATTAATTATTTCTAAGCATGATTTAACCTCTCGATAATCATTATTCCCTCTTTTCCCATTTTTAGCACTTTTTGGCCAAGTTGAGAACAATGGCAAGAAATGACAACTTTTTGCAATATCACTCCAACCTTTGAGGCTTGTTCTCCAATTGTTTGCATATGACATATAACAATCCTAAAAGTAATTAAAAACATATCATAATCTATTCAAGTCCCTTTTCCACTCTAGGGCTCATCTCTGCAACATTGGCAAGAGAACACATAAAACAACTCTACTAAGTAGCTATCTAGTCATGGATTGACCTAGTCATATCCATCTTAGGGAAATAAATAAAATGAACTTATAAGGTCCACACCAACTCTCCTGACTTGGCTAGAGTCATTACATGCTATAATTAAAGAAGCTAAGGGGTTGAGCTAGGTGTGCTCCTGCACCAATCTCCTTCAATTCTATTTGAATAGTGATTATATATGTTCAATTGAATAAACTTAAATACTTCACCATGTAAGTATCGACATATTTTTAAATTAACTTATTAGTATACAATGATCGAGTCAACTATCAATATGGTGATCACAAGATACAATCTGTATAACTATGTGATCTTAGATAGGTACTTCAAACCAATCATATATACTCTACATAAGTGATGCATGTGGCAAGGTTCTGCCTATCCAATCACTGGATCTAATGCCCCTTGATGAGGGATGATCAACCCTAACACTCAAACCCTTTAGAAACTAGCATGAAACATATTCCCAATACTCCTCATGGATCTAGGTATGGTGAATGGCCTATAAGAGTACATTTTGAAGTGGATCCTCAAGGATTCAATATACCAAACTTAGTGAAATTATGACCACAAAGGTTACTAATCCACACAGAGGTAAATAGGGATCTTAGACATCATAGAGGATGCCAAATAATCCCTACACATCCACCCAAACACATTGATTGGGGTTTTACTAGTGTATGCACAAGACAGTCCAGTCTAGGCTTGTAGCCCTGTCCAGGCAGTAAAGTCAAGATAAATTTGGAAACTTCCAAAGGACATGGGTTTTGAATGATGGATTAAAATACCATTTAAAAAGTTACACTTATAATAGGAGCACCAAGGATTTTATGATTCATTACAAAGGTTGAATCAAAGATCTTTAGACTAGTCTAAAGGGCTAATTAGGCCTCTATTAAAGAAGGAAGTACTAAAAAACAAGGGGATACCTATATTAAACCAATTGGGATGTTTAGAGGATGTCCAAAAAACTATAAATCCAGTGTTATAGGCCTTGGTTTTCTATTTTCTGAGAGTTATGCTTGTTTATGCATTTACAGATTTGGTGCATATATAGAGATAAACACCTAGGGCTCGCTCAAAAAGCCATCTCCCAGCATGAACATGAAAAATAATTGTAGAATAATGGAAGGAAAATTAAAAATAAGCTTTCCACCATAGTTCATGTAAATCCCATGGTGGAAATGCTTCCAAATTGGAAAATAAGACAAAACCCTTAAAATAGGGACCAAACAGAGTTACAGTGAGAAAAATCCTGATAACTTGAGTTAGAGAGAAGATATCCTCACCAAACCGGTTGCATCTTAAAGCTAAGTGGAAAGGGAATGTTTCTAATTTTGTGTCATACTATTTTGTGACCGTACCTATCTGTTCAACCTTCTGTAATAGAAAAAATTCAAGAAATTGGGATTTATATTGATTTTGAGAAAAAGTTACACATGACTCGCCTTCCACCCACCTGTAAGGGATATGATGGCCATCCACAATGGTTTTACAACATTTTTTAACTACTTATCCATTGGGGTAATGATTACAACAACCTTTTGAAAAATTGCTAACAAAGACCAAAGTTGCAATTAAGCAACTTTTGCAATTTTGCAACAAATGTGCAATATGACCCATAAACAACTTAAGCCCCTAGTAAAGGACTTATCTTATTAGAAAACAATCCTAAGACACTTATCTATCCTAGAAACAATAATTTATTGATTCCAATGACCATAGTGTATCAAGTGGCTTATAAATGGCCAAACTTGTAACAAGGTCATACATTTTGATCTTAAAAGATGAACAAACTCTAATGATTTGAACTATAAGATTCCTTTGACTCCATAGGGTCAAGGGTAGATTGGATTAATCAAGAGTGAACAAATTTAGAAGTTTTCAATTGTTAGGGGGTGCTCCTGCACCATACTCCCTATGAGAAATAGACCTCAAGTTCCTACTTGTGTTGAGGAGGTCTAAGATGGTTCCATGGGCTTTGATCTGGTCCTCTATCAGCCAAGTGGCATCTATATCAGGAAGTCCCCTCCACTTAACCAAATACTACATATAGGTATGATTTCTAGTCTTCTTACATTCTTTGGTTGCAAGGATCTTTTCTAGTTGAACCATTGTGTTTGGTGGGAGAGTTGTGACATAGGTATCATCTAAAGAGTCACCAACATCTATCTAGATCTTAGAGGTACCTTATCCCTTATTTGAAAATTAACCTCCCTTCTTCTTTTGTCTGCATTTGTCTTGTATTTTAGAGTGGTGTGCTCTAGCGTTTGTTTCACTTCCTTTTGTACTTGTGAGATGAACTGAGCAAAGTCCTCTCCTTGAGCACTAATTTTAAAATCAAAAGGTAGATCAGTAAGCTCCACTGGTCCTTTAGGATGCATTCCATAAACTATTTGAAAGGGATTCTTTCCAATAAATCTATTGATGAAGTCATTGAATGAAAATTCTGCTTGGGGCAAGATGACATCCCAACCTTGTGAGTGTTAAGGCATCTCAATATATTTCCCAAGGATCTATTGACTAATTTTGTTTGGTTGTCAGTTTGGGGATTATATGTTGAACTGTATGTCAGATTTGTACCCAATTTCTTGTGAAGTGTCCTCCAAAAGTTTCCTTGGAACTTAACATCCCTGTCTAAAACTATAGTCTTTGGGAGTCCATGAAGTCTAACTAATTCCTTGAAAAAGAGTTGTGAAATGTGAGAAGCATCATTAGTTCTCTTGCAAGGGACAAAATGTGCCATCTTGCTAAATCTGCCCACAATGGCAAAAATACTGTCAAATTCCTGCTTGGTTCTTGGTAAACCCATGAAAAAGTCCATTGAGATTGATTCCCATGGCCTAGAAGGTATTGGTAAAGGTTGGTAGAGTCCTTGGTTTGAGGTGACTCCTTTGGCTTGTTGACAAATTGTACAAGACTGAACAAACTTCTTAATATCAAGAGTCATCTTTGGCCAATGGTTACTTCTCTTTACTAATTTTATGGTCTTGTCTATGCCAAAATGATCACTCATACCTCAACAGTATTTCTCCTTTATGATATTAGTTCTCATAGAACATTTTGGAATGCAAAGTTGGGCACCTTTAAATAAAATTCCATCTTGGATTAAGGGTAAAAGTACAAACCTGTGTCACACTTTAACAAAGGAAGAGGACCACGACATGCAAAACTGTTGAACTTTAACTACATAAAAGTGATATTTGTGTTTAGAATTTGAAAATGATGTAAACTAATGAAATATGTAAAATTGGATCTAGTTTATGCCTATAATTTTTTTAAATTTTTTTGAATAAGTATTGACCTAGTTTTTTAATTTTTGAAGTCCATTTTTTAATTGCTCAAAAAATGCTGAAAATGTAAGGTCTAGTTCCCTCCACTTTAATATATGCAAATAATCTTTTTTTCTTCTGATTTTAGAATATGTTTTAGATAACATGTACAGCTAGTGCATAAAAAAAGAAAAATTGGTTTTCGGTATATGTTTTGTTTGTTATAACTATTCAAAGTCAAAATTACCCAAAATTAATAGTTTTTTTCTCCCTCCACATTTACCCTAGAAAATTTACACCAAATAAAAAACAAATTACATATTATTGAAGAGGACTCTCTCCTCTAGTGTTACATATAAGTTGTAAATTGTTTTGACATGATTTGCTATTTTTTTTTTTTTTGAACGAGCGTGTTCTTGAATGTTAAAATATCTACTTGGAGTTTTTTCAAATTACAATATAGTATATGTAAATAAAACACCATAAAAATTATATGACCATAATCTAGACTCCGAGCTCTACAAAAGGGTATTTTTAGATTTTTAAACAAGCTGAATTG
>MU227824.1:1768553-1812469 GCA_018584345.1 Thuja plicata | reverse complement strand
TATATATATATATATGTATGTATGTATGTATGTATGTATGTATGTATGTACATGTATATGTATATGTATGTACATGTATATGTATATGTATATGTATATGTATATACACATTGTTGGATGATATCAAAATTGGGTACTACTGATGTTGTTGGCATTCATGTTTTGTCACTGATGTCAACATATATTTGTATGGAGTGTTCAGATTGGTTATTTCTATTGTATGATGACTGACAGAAGTGTACAGACACTGTACGAATGAATCAGAAAAATCAAAGACAAGGATATGAAGAAGGATGTGTGATGATTCCTATGGTCTCTTGGCTTAATATTGCATATTGGAGATGTTACTGATGTTTTAGTGAAGACTGGTTTCTAGACTCTGAAAGTGATGCTTCATAGAGAAGGACTCTATTTTTTGGCTATATATTACAGGAAAACATGATTCATCTTATGTGAGCTTAAGGGATGATAGAAGACACATTGAAGATTTTTTTTTGTTGATCAATAGTCATGTGATTGTTCGTGATGTCAACTTTGGAATGTATTCTAGAGAAGACCTATTTGGGGTTGACTTTAGAGATGTAGCATGTCTTATGAATTGTGAGAATGGATTGTAGATCTTGGAGTATATCTGATGTATTGTAATTGATGGTTTCTTGTTTTAGGTACCCTTTTTATGTTAGCAAGGGCTTAAATAATTATTTTTATATTAGGAATTCTTAATTGGCCAACCTAATAAATTATTGTAATAGGGTATATATGGTAGATATTTTATTTTGAAAAGATGTGATAGATGTATGATGAAAAGGTAATTGAAAAATAGAGAAGTGTGGAAGTTGTGAGGCTTGATAGGCTGCTAGATGTAGAGTAGAGTTTGTGATTATAGTACTTCATTGGAACTGACCAAGGAAAGATAGTTTCTATCAGATAGTTCACTAAATTGTATATTTATTATATACACTTGTTCAGATAAGTAATCCTTGAGGGTGAATTTAACCTTCTTTGGGAAGTGTTCCTAGGTAGTGAGTCCACTGTTACTCTTGACTCCTAATAAGGTATGTCCTTTAATAGGGACTATGTACTATAATTTATTAATAAGCTCTAAACATGGCTAAATCTTTTAACAAGGATACTATATTCTCAGTACATTGTTTCTGGGTGCTAATTCCCATCGGGTGTTTACCTTTAATAGGGTTTCCTTAATAAAAAGGATTGTGTTATTATGTTGAAAGTTATCATGTTATTATTTTCATTGAAGTTTTGCTTTATAAAGTTTAAATTTTAATAATTTGTATCACAACTTATTCACCCCCCCCTCTTAGTTGTGCTTGTGGACTGTAATTCCTAACCATTGGTATCAGAGCTACTGGTCCTTAGAGAGAAATCTTAATAGCTTTAGGTGATCTCAAAGATGACTTAATATAAGAAGCATAGTCCAAAATTTGATCCTGGAAATGTTAATAGTTGGAAGAAGATGAGAACACATTTTCTATGTTTGGGAATCGACTACTCAATGATAACGAAAAGAAAGGAAAAGATAAAGATTGAGGATGAATTGGATAAAGCTATTAAATATGATAAGAAGTTTTTTCATGTAATATGGTCGCAAGAGACTCATTGATCAACGCACTTTTTGAGGGTGAATTCATAGAAGTAAAAGACTTGGATTCTGCACATGAAATTTGGAAAAGATTGGAAGCACTATATGAAGGAGATAAGTTTTAAAAACATGCAAAGTTATAGAACTAGGAGAAAAATATGGAATCATTGAAGATGAAAGATGATGAGAACATTAGGGCATATGTATAGAGAATTACTGAAGTGGCTACTAGCATCAGAAACTCTGGAGGTACTTACAGTGAGGAAGAAGTGATTGCAAAGATACTCAGGTCTCTAACACTTGCATACAAAACTAAATTACAAGCTATAGAGGAGATTATACCCTTGACATATAAATTCAATAAAGAGATGTTTATTGGAAAGCTAACTAATTTTGAGGCTGTAGAACTAGGAGATTCTTTACCTAAAGTTGAGTCAGCATTCAAGCTGACTATGCATAGAAAAAAAAAATACCTTATCTGGAATTTTGAGCACCAGCAATACTGACATAAGGGAAGAACTTGGAGACTATGCTAATGAATGGGAACAAACACAAGAGGAAGAAAGAAAGATAGATAAAGTGGTAGCCCTGATTTCTAGAAGAGAAAAGAGAGGTAAGGTTAACTTTGAAGGAAAGTTACCTTTGAAAAGTTTTTCATGTAACAAGATTGGTCATTTTTCATCTCGATGTCCTACAAGGGTTCCAAAACATAAATTTAAGTTTTACAAATCAAAGTATTCAAAAGAAAAGGAATATTATTTATTCTAGTGAAAAGGTTTTGATGATGGTGTTGATTATGATGAAATTGGATTTATTGCTATTAAGGATGATGAACCTATACATGAAGAAAAAGCCTTAGTATGTTGAGTTAAAAATAAACATGAATAATTTATGGATAGTGATTGTTCACATCATATGTTTGGAGATAAAAATAATTTTGTTAGTCTAAAAAGATGATGTGGAATGGGCTCCTTCTCTACAGAATCATCCTGAATCTACTCTGAGGTCTCTTTCTTTGACCTCCTAGGGTATTCTCCAACCCTAAATCAAAGTAAGTCACTAATGACTTCACCTTCTACTCAAGAACTGCTTCCCACAAAAAAACTATTTCTTCCACACTTGGTGAACCTACATGGATAGATTCATCCTGACTAAACCAAATTGTTTATCCAAAGTAGTCCTAACATGATTTTCACTTTCTTCCCTCACTGGACTATTATCAAGATTTCCTACGAAAAGGATTCCAAGATCATGACTATTAGTTCCTCGACAAGAAACAAAGAAAAGAAAACTATATACAGGGGCTCCTCTCAAATTCCATCCAGACAAATGGTTCTCACCATGGATTCAAGAACCTTGAGGAGCCATTCTAGATTTACAACCCATAATGGGCTAGAAATTTGTAACTATAAAATGAAAACAAAAATTACACTACTTTTACACATAATAAATCTCAAAAGATTACACACACAACCTGCAACTTTTCACTAACTAGAAAATAAGAAAGCCATGCAAAATACTGAACTTCTTCTCCAAATCTCTTTTCTATTCTCTATAGACTCTCTGTCTCTAACTTCTCATCCCCTAAATGAAGGCTTGCGAGATATTTTTAATATTATTTCCATCATTGGAACATCCTTAAATGCCCACTCAGGTAGAAGCATCTTTTTAGGAACCATGAAAACTGACCCTACTATCCACTACAGAAAAGATCCTCTTTTTTAGAGCTGACATATCCACTTTTACTGAGAAATAGTAATACACACCAAGCACCAGCACCGAGTACCCTTTTCACTGAGCAATACCTTTACCAGGAAACATCATGACCAAGCACCTGTGTTACCCAACATCACTATTGCCGAGCATCAGTATTATCGAGTATCATTCTTACCGAGCACTAGTACTAAGCATCAGTATTACCGAGAAACTTATTGAAGGTTCCTAAAGCCTTGTTTGGATTTCTAGAGGCTTACAAACTACCCTAGAAATACACAACTAAGCTAAAAACAAGAAACTAAGAAAATAGAGTGTTTCTGCAGCTACCTGAACCATTTTGTATTCGGTCATTACAAGAGTGAGTGAATAAACACATTACAAACTAAAATTAAACAAAACCAAAAGGTTCTTAAGGTATTATAACCTTAAGTTCTCTAGGTGCTCCTACACCATACTCCCTGAGATCAGAGAAATCAACTTCCAAGTGATTGGATCAAGTTAGGTTTGATGCCTAATATCTTGAACTCGGTCTCCTGCAACCATGTGGCTTCAAAATCAGCTTGTTTTTTCCATTTAATTAGATGTTCCATGCATGTTTTTGTCCTAGTCTTCTTAGCAACTCTTGAATCTTGAATCTTCTCTTCTTTTGGATTTGGAGTAACTGGAAGTTTTTGTTCTTTGATATCCTCGATGTCTGCTGTTATATCAAGACCTTCTTTGGGAATTGGTCCCTTATAAGACACAATATCTGCCACATTAAAAACTAGAGACAATCCTACATCAGTAGGAAGATCAACTTTGTAAGCATTAGAACCATACTTTTCCATAATTGTACAAGGGCCTATCTTCCTTATGTGAATCTTACTCGGTACACTTTTTTTCAATCTTGCTTTATTTAGGTGCACCATCACTAAATCTCCAACTTGGAATTGAATGTCTCTTTTCCTTTCATTTACCTTCTATTTGGTGTGATTTTTTCTTTCCAATGATGTCTTTTTCATAGTATCATGTACTTCTTTAATGGATTGAGAAAAATATTTAGCATAACCACTCTTCTCTGGAATTCTTCCAAGATCCCTGAGTTCACATATACCCCTATGATGAATCCCATACACTGTTTCAAAAGGGCTCTTTCTAGTGGATTTATTAACTGTATCATTATAGGCAAATTTTTCCTAAGAAAATAATTAATCCCATGATTGTCCATATTGTTTTATGAGGCATCTCAAAATATTTCCTAAGCTTCAATTCACCACTTCAGTCTAACCATCGGTCTTTGGGTGATATGCTAAGCTAAAGAAAATATTTGTATCAAGCTTCTACCATAATTTTTTTGAAAAATGACACATAAACTTAGAGTCTTTGTCTGATATGATACCCAAATGTAACCCATGCATCCTTACTAATTCTCTAAAAAAGAGGTGTGTTATATAGCATGGATCATGAGTATTCTTGCATGGCACAAAGTGAGTTATCTTACTAAATCTATCCACAATCACAAAAATATTGTCCATTCTAGACTTGGTTTTAGGAATTCTCACCACAAAATCCATAAAGGTCTATTTGGGATCGGAAGTGGTTGATACAATACTACATTAGATGAAGTCCCCTTAGCCTTTGGATAGACTATACAAGTTTATACATACTTTTGGACATCCCTACTCATTCTTGGCCAATAATAGTACCTCTCTACTAACTCTAAACTTTTATGTACCCCAAAATTTCCACTTAATGAACCATTATGCTTCTCTTGCATTAGATTCACCCTCATTGAACCTTTCGATACACAGAGTTGTCATCCCTTAAATAGAATACCTTCTTGGAGATTAAATTCAGAATGCTCACTATGAAAGTGGTTTTGAAAATCTTGACATACCTTATAGGCTGCTAAAAAGTCTTCATCCGCTGGAAACAGATCCTCGAATTTATCTATGCTAATGCTTTTTATTTAAATTTCTTGCACCGTGGGTGACCTTCTAGTCAATGCATCTGCCACCTTATTCTGAACTCCTTTCTTTTTTTGATGGATAAGGTATAGGCTTGGATATAATCCACTCATTTCATATGCTTGTGGCTTAGTTTATCCTGAGAATTTAGAATACTTAAGGCCTGATTGTCGGTAAAGACTACAAATTCTTAAGGAAGGAGATAATCTCTCCACTTCTTTAGTGTTTGTACCAAGGCATATAATTATAAATTATATCATGAGTATTTCTTCATTGCATCACTGATTTTTTTACTGTTAAAAACCACTGGTTTTCCCTCTTGACTCAAAAATACACCTATGGAAATTTACAAGCATCACAATCTACATAAATCTTGCACCATGAGTTACCCTCTACTCAATGCATCTTCCACCTTATTCTGATCTCCTTTCTTGTGTTTTATGGTGAAGGTATAGGCTTGGATATACCCCACCCATTTGATATGCTTATGTTAGTAATAACTAAAAGGGGGGGGGGGGGGGGTGAATTAGNGGGGGGGGGGGGGGGGGTTGAATTAGTGGCCTCAAAAATATTCCAATACATCAACCCAAAAACTTAGTACCACAATATTAATCCTCTATTTATCTTCAGTCCTATAGGATAAATGCCTTAAAATATTCTTATCAAATTACTACTGCTCAGAATGCTTTGTTAAACCTTATTCTTTATGTTTACCGAATAGTAGTCTTTAAATTTACCAAAAAATAGTAAATTACTTAGAGTATACCAATCAATATAGATTATCTATGTGTAATGAAAAACACTAAAGTAATGACTCATAAAAACATTGACATGTGGATTTTTAACGTGGAAACCTTGTTAAGGGAAAAACCACTTGGGACTGGTAACCCAAAAATTTCACTCTTCTAAATTAATCTCAATGAAGAGCTAACCCTATTTAAGGTTACAAACACACTATTAGGTGTCACCTTGTTAGAGGATTTAAAAGATTAGTTTTTCACTTGATATCGGGCATTTCTATGCTACCTTCCTTGTCCAAACTCTTCTGGTTTGTCAAATGGTATCTAGAATCTCATCCTATCTTCATGATAAAAAATTTTGATACTCCTTGGGATGTATCTCAATATAGAAAGGAACTTTAAATCCTGCTCGGTTAAGAGACTTTCTGAATCAATGGTTAAACTGAAACAGTATGATCTATTCACATATACAACTTATACTTGTAGATTTTATAGATCTATTATAAGTTCATAAAACCAATCTAATCAATATATCTATTCAATACCTTTGCTCTAATTTTGTTATGCTTGGTGATGCTATGCCATGTTTCTTGGTGTCCGCATAAATCTTTAGCTCTTTCCTCAGTTTGATTGATCAAGACTATATGAAGTTGTTCATCATTAGTTTCTCTCCAGCATCCTCTTGTTCATTCACTCCCCATAATTCATAATGAATTAGTTTGTCTCTTTATAGACATGATATCACTTTTTCTAGGTTCTTGATTTTATTGATCTTGGCGTGGTCTGCAATTTAAGCCAATCTTATTTAAAGAAAAACTCTTGTTTTATCTCGCAGAGATCTTGTTGCCAAATAGACAAAATAGCTTGATATCCTTTACTTATCTCTAACTTTATCTTGTCGATGAAAACAATGATAACTACTAGCTATGTCTGTATTTAGCTCTACTAGCTACATATTTTTTCATTTCTAAACTCCAATTAACTTCAGTGTTTTAACTCTTTGTAAGATTTGGTCAACACTCCAGTTCCCCTTGGGATTCTTCATCAGGGTTGTCTGTCCATCGGGGTTGTTTGAACTTCGGGCTTGTCTGTCCATCGGTTTACATTGTGATTCTGGCTGTCAGATATGCTTGTGAATCTACTCGTCGGTAATACTCATCAGTATTATTTCTTAGGCATCACTGTGACTTGACTTTTGGTTTTCTTTGTCCATCGGGTTCCACTAGTCGTTAGTGTTTGAAGTCACATAGTGAATGCTTGTCTTTTATGCGTTACTAAAATAATAATCTTTATCTCTCTGATTCTTTGAAGTCTTTGACACTTTGATTATAACCAATTAGATTATATCAAGGTTACATCAATGATAATACAATCCATTAATTGATTTAATGTCTTGCATTGTCTTTCTACATTTCGGTGATCAACTTAACATCTTCAAACATTCAATCAGTTACATGTTATCAATCTCTCCCTTTGGCTTTGATGGCAACACACTACATTATCATACTGTAGTATTAATAATTCAATATGAAATATAAGAGTTTCATCAATCTTTCCTATTGTAAATATTACAAATGTCTGGTTCTCGGTAAGCTCAAATAGCTTAGATTTGTTTCTTGCAGAGTGGTGTTCTTAAATCTTCAATCCGTTCATTGGATATATGTAGCATCTTTTGTCTCTATTCTGATATGTGCTTTGTCTTGACTTTTCCTCTTCTTGATAACCTCTTTTTCCTTTGAAAACAATCTCTCTCTTTGTATGGACTCTCTCCCTTTCTTATTTCTCTCCCTTATATGGATATTTCATATGTAACCAATTTTTCTCCCTTTGAATATTGATAAACTCTTCCTTCTAGTTCTCAAGAACTTCTTTTCATGGATAATGATATAATCTTTTCTGATAATGAGATAATTAATCTCTCCTTTATGATAATTAAATAATCTCTTCCTTTGAAAACAATGCCAAAAAAATTTCTTCTATATCATCATCCATCCCTTTATATAATATATTCCTTGAATTTCCCTATCCATCAACAATACAATGTCTCTAGTGTTCAGTGCATACTTGTACCTTGTTGTGTACAAATGTATCTTTTGATGTTCATCTTGGTGTTTGCATCAACATGAATGATCTTTTGATTATGTGTAGGCCGATGCAGCCTCCTATTGAGCTTACTGACCGATATACAAGGGTTGGACCCCTAGTCTCTATCTCAAGTACTCAAATGTATCCTTCGGTAATGG
Organism: Thuja plicata; assembly: GCA_018584345.1. Taxonomy (NCBI): domain Eukaryota; kingdom Viridiplantae; phylum Streptophyta; class Pinopsida; order Cupressales; family Cupressaceae; genus Thuja; species Thuja plicata. The sequence continues at coordinate 1,804,224 of MU227824.1, read as the reverse complement.
CTTGGTGAATATATCAGTAGATTGTTCCTTTAATTGAACATATTCCAATATCACCTCCTTTTCTTGCACTTGTTCTCTAAGATAGTGATACTTGATAGAAATATGCTTAGTCTTAGCATGCATGATTGGATTCTTAGAAATGTTAATTTCACTAGTATTATCACAATAGATAATTAGTGGTTCAAGAATCTTCATATTCATACCTTCTAGCAATTGTTTGATCCATACAATATTGGAGCAATTTGTAGCAGCATCCACATACTTTGCTTCTGAAATAGACTGAGAGATGCATCCTTGCTTCTTGCTAATCCATGTGACAAGTTTTTCACCCATGAAGTATGATCCTCTAGTTGTGGTCTTTGGTCATCAATGTTTTTAGCCCAATCAACATCTGTATAGACTTGTAGTTCAAATTTTCCTTCTCTTTTATACCATAAGGCATAGTCCTCAGTGTTCTTCAGATATCTCAAAATTCTCTTGACAAGAGTCATCTATGATTCTTTGGGATTAGCAAAGAATCTTACAACTATTCCAACAGCATGTGCTATATCTGGTCTAGTATGTGTGTGTGTGCATTTGGGTACCTGTTGAAAACAACACAAACACTCAATAGGTTATTGCATTAGTTCAAATGGTTAGATAAAATGTTAAAAACCACTAATATCGGCCTATTGCCATCTAACTAGAAAGAGTGTGATTAGTTGCATATTAGCCCTCAGAATATGCTACAAATCAGTGACCAATACTATTCTAGCATGAAGAATTTGTTTCAAATTTAAACTAAAAAGATGAAAAAGCGTGTATTTTAGCTCTAAAAGATGGATTTAAAACAATGTAAAAGCATGGAATAAAGAGTGGAATATGATTCTAAGAGTAATCCAACAGCATAACAATGTAATTTTGATCTAATGTGTAGGCTTATTTGCTCTCAAAATAGGCTTCTATTTATAGAAGAATGGGAGAGAGAGAGGGGGGGGACAATGTTCATTTATGAATTAGAAGACTCATAAATGAAGATGTAAGAGTCATTAATGCCCAAGGCATTAATAAGGCATGGGAGAGACATAGGCTTAAGGCATCTTTATTAATAAGATGTTAATGAAAGCCTTAAAGAGGCAAGGGAGGATGTAAGAGGATGGCTTGAGAAAGTGGACCTTAAGGAGGTTAAGCTTGAGAAAGTGGACTTTCTCAAGTGGGTTGAGTTGTTAATCATTCATTAATGGAATGTGACAACATTAGGAGGTGGGTTAGAGAAGAATTTAGGATTAGGATTAGATTAGCACGGGTGAATGGGTTGAGAAGGGTTAGAACCCAGGGTAGAAATGGTTGAGATAGGTTAGGTTGGGGTTTGAGGGAATATTAATAAATAAAATAAACTTATTTAATTCATTTAGAAATATAGGAATTAATTATTTAAATAATGAAATTGCTTTTTAATAATAATGGGACTATAGCCATTTTAATTAAATTAAATAGGCTAGGGGAAAGGGGTTAATTGCAAGTGGGTATTTGATTTTGGGATTTATTTAATTCCTTTATAATTAAAAACTATAGCCATATTTTATTTTGGTTTGATTTAATTGGTTGAAATTGATTTAAATTGTATGGCTATAATAGTTAATATAAATCAGTGATAAAAATCAGCTAGGACATTAAATTGATTTAAAGAATTAAGCCAAGCAGTAACAGGGTCATTTGGACATAATAAAGGGTATGATCACACTTAGGGAAAATAGGGTTCATAGTTGGAATAGACCAAATTTGGGTGGTTACATTTGCCTCTCTTTGAATTGATGTGCGAGCAGCGCATTGATTCAAAGAAAGTTTTTTCATTTTGACTTCAGAAAGATTGAGAATCTTATTCTTGGTTGTCGAACAAAATGTTGATAAGATCAGTCTCACACTTGATTGAAAAAAACTAATAGATTTGATTTTGAACTTGGTTGTCGTCCAAAGATCAATAAAATATTCTAAAAATACCAACTCTAAACTTGGTTGTCGTCCAAAAATTGATAATACTGATTCTGAACTTGGTTGTTGTCCAAAAGCCAGTATGAAGCTTCTAGGAGCTTAATAAAAATCTTCTAAAATGAGGAAACATAAGATATCTAGCTCATGAGAACCAAAGCTTTCTATCCAACAGTTCTGACTTAGTCAAGGAACTGTTATGCCCCTAGTTTGTTTGATAACGAAGTCGCTTTGATTGTTGTTTCAAGAAAAAATTTTAATTGATGATAGTGTGATCATGCCCCCTCGAGAACAAAATCGAAGGAAAAGAAATAAAAATCCCTCAGTTGAATAGATCATAACACTTACAAGAAGTGATAAGACCAGAAAGAGTGGAGTAGAAGGTGTGTTTAAAAATCAACACACGATTATCAAGTTAATTACGTGAAAATATGAGTGATAATGATGTTTAGATTAAGATGTATGATGAAATATGCAGTATTTACCAATGTGGTGAACAAATGAAGCAAATTTGCAATTTTTGAAATTGTCACAAAATGACACTGTGCTACTGAAAACGTTGTAGGCACCTTCAATTTGGTTCCCGATTGAGGAAAAAGAGAACACAAATGATCTTGTAGTTGTCCGGGAGGAGTTTCAGAAACCCTAAATGTCCCAAAAGACCCATATAAGGCTCCAAATTGACCATTTCAGTATTCATTTTCACATTCAGCTATAGCAAATCAGAGAGCTCTGAAGAGAAAATGGTGGTCCCCGTGAGGAAACATTGATTCAAGCTAAGCCGATGACACCAACGACCAGCTAACTACCCATCATCGGTAAGTACCCGATAAACTACCTTGTGAAATTTGAATTTTTTAATTTTATGCATTTTTGTGCATTTTAGAGCCCTTAGTAGGTAGGATCGCATCCTGCGAAACCCGCATCACATCCAATTTTTCCCAGATCGTATCTAGTTTTTCCCAAATTCTGCGTCACATCCGGGTTTTCCCAGATCGTATCCAGTCTTTGAGATTTAGTCATGTTTTTAGCTAGAATCCATCAGGGAATCATATCCTAGATTTCGGGGATCATACCCTGTATTTAGGATCGCATCCTATTTTTCTAGGATCGCATCCCATATGCGCAATTGCATACTGTATTTCTAGGATCACATCTGGTAGAAGACTTAGGTTTTTAAATTTCTTTGATCTGTTTGTATCCTACGAACTTGAAATGACTTAGCAGAGTAGGAATATGCCCTTTTCTGTAGATAGAATGCTGATGTTTTATTGTGTTGTCAAAAATCAGTCCCAGTTTGAGGTAGTCACCTTTTGAGGCACTTATCCTGCATGAGTTCTGGCATTGTCTGGCCGATTGTCAGATGATGAGAAGACTACTATGATCCGATGTGGATTGTAGGCATTGATGGGTTTACCTGAGATTGGGGTAAACCAAGGGTTGTTGATTGCTCTGGCTGAGAGATGGCATTCAGAGCACAACACCTTCCACCTACCTACTGGTGAGATCACTGTGACACCCAAGGATGTTTGGAGGATCTTGCATGTGCCCATGGTTGGACATGAGGTGTTCTTCAAGTCTAGAGCTGGCGTGGCAATCGGGACTATACGGAGATTCTTCCAAGATGATAGTATAGATCGTAGATACCTGTCCTGGGACTATATGGTCAATCACTATGATTGATTAGCTGTATACTTAGCTGGATTGGTAGGTGGAATCCTCATGCCAGACAGAGGGTATCATAGTTTCTTGGTGGGTTGGGTCAGCATGGTGGAGCAGATGATCATCCACCATCAACGATTTGCCTTGGGGAGCTATATATTAGCTCACATATACCATGAGCTCCACAAGATTGTATACCACCATACTTGCAGCATGACTATGGGTATACTGATTCTTTAAATTTGGGCCAGGGAGCACATCCCTGTGACATGACCGATTATTGACAGGCAGAGGGTACCAGAGCAGCCTTATGTGTACATGTACGTAGGTCTCTTATAGCAGCCCCACTTGGGCAAGGTTGAGTATTGGCATTGATTATTCGACGATATGACAGAGGTCATATGGCGACCATAGCTAGTCAACTTCTGATGCACAGCAAGTGCCTTTCTTATGTAAGAGAAGATATTTGATTGGGCGCATGAGATATATTATTAAGCACTTTTGGATCACCAGAGTTCTGAGGTAGTATGGCTGACAACAGGGTCGCACATAGGATGTGGTAGTATATGCTCATATCAGAGATGAGGTAGCTGAGTGGGGGGCATAGCTTACTTATGATACTACCTCACTGGATATCCGAGATATGGTGGCGATAGACTGGGACCCTCACCTAGATGTTGAGGATGCTAGAGTTTCAGATGGGTATGCTGTAGCTATGCTTTAGCATCCATTCCCATGATTCACAATGCCTGAGGAGATCATTCCTCGTATAGAGGAGCTTCTAGATTATGAGCCTGAGGATCAACCTGTTAGGGGGAGAGGCAGTAGAGACAGAGCACCAGGGAGACATGGGGGCTATGATGGTGGTAGAGATGGTGGCAGAGGTGGTAGGCATCCTTCCCTAGGTGATAGGCATGATGGTGATGATAGGGGAGGAGGTAAAGGGGAAGTGGATACTGGCGGTCCGAGTGGCAGTGGGCAGAGACGTTAGAGATATAGATTTGTGGCCCCATAGAGAGAACCTGGCCTGTTACTTACTCCTGAGCAGTAGAGACAGTGGAGATAGAGAGTGCAGGAGTAGGATCCTGGTAGAGATGAGGACCCTCTATTGAGGTGCGAGTAGGAGAGAGAGTATCTCAAAGCTCAGATCACAGCCTTGGAGGCTAGGGTTACCACTGTTGATGCACTTTTAGCAGACAAGGATAGACAGCTTGAGTGGCTAAGAGCTAAGAGGGATACATAGGCCTAGAGAGCAGTCCATCAGGGATAGAGGGTGACATACTATTACACCTTGTATCATGCAGTAGTACCGGAGGGTCAAAGAGCACACACTTTTTCTCATATAGCTCAACAGTCAGAGGGGGCCATGCCACCTCTAGTAGCTCCATTCATGCCACCTCCTCCTCCTGACTAGGGAGAGGGGGCAGGCTAGAGTTGATACTTTGCACCATTTTGTTTCTTTTGAGATTATACATGTATATCTAGATCTTGCTGAGATCCCATTTTTGTACATTACATTGATTTGTATATATATCTGATTCGCACTTTTTGGCATACTAATTCTCTTTATGTGCACTGATACACTGTATACTATCTAATACACTTTATGTTGTGATACTCTTTATGCTCACTGATACTCTTTATGCTTTTATTTGTATCATGTTTGTAGTTTCTGGATTCTAACATGTTTCATGTGGTAAATGTATCCATTTTGCTTTCCATAGATGTGGTAAATGTATCTATTGCACATGTGATGATATCTTGATCTCGTGATGAATTAGTTCATAGATGATAACATCATTTTATAATGTGGATATGATGAGTCTATTACTAATATGAACAAATGATATCTATGTGAAAATGCAAACAAATGTATGTTTCTTTGATTTTCCAGTGATGCAAAAATATATGTATCGATGCACTTAGGATGTATAAGTAAAAATGCAATACATGGATGCTTTGTTTTTGTATTTTCCAGTTTTGTGTTTCCAAATGAATGCAAAATATATGCTATGGATGATATCAGTAATCTAAATGGTGGAATTAACTTGATATTTGTAGAAGAAGACAGAAACCATGTTTTGAGCATAAATTTTCTTATGCTATTATGTACTATTGACAAAATGCATCAAGCAATCTTTAAATGCAGCTATATGAAGAATCTTAGGACTTCTCACTGATTTAGCAAATATTGCAACATTTGTATCATCATTGGGTGCTTTTGGAATGGATACCATTGGATAGTACAACCATCACTAATACCCACTGATATTATGATAATATGAATACTATATTTTATCAAAATGTCGTAAAGAGACTTAGGCATCAAGGCATAGAAGCCAGGATAACAAAATAGTCACCTTCCTTTTAATATACCATATTCTAATTAAAGCAAGATATTGAACCCGCAATGACCTTGAAAATTCACATCCTTGGGTACATTATAATTCATATACCTTAGTGAGAATCTAGATCAAAAAATAGACAAGAAAATTGTGTCAAACTCACCATAGGTTACACATAACAAAGATCGAGATATATGCAGCTATCCACCCATAGTGGCAGCTCTTACCATAAACATCCAAGTTAGGTGAAATTTATAGGATCATATGAAACAATCACCATATGCAGAAAATCAAGAAAAAATTATGCCCCCTATCCTTGTGACTCTTTGTCTTTGCGCATATGTCATTGAGTAACTAAGAAGACATAACAAATCATAAATTGAGAATCAATCAGATAAAATTTATAATTACTTAGATGCCCCTAGTTGAAAACATCATCAGGACATAAAAGAATCATAATCAAACCATTATCAAACTATGTGCTTAAGCAGTACTTATTCATTCATATGTCAAACACAATAAAGATTCATCAATCAGAAAATTAGAATATAAGCAATATGGCGTTCCTTGTCTATGCCTTGATAGGATAATCCATTCATGTTTGCGATCCAGTATAGCTTTGTAGGAATGTTAGTGAATGTTTAATGTTACGTCCCATGTCGTCAAAAGACACCTTTGGTTTGAAAAGTGACATTGTTTTGCATGTATTGAGAAACATTGTGTTTGTGAGAAAAACCATCCTAGAGAAATCTAGCAACCGCAACTAGCTATGTCAACAAAGATGCCCCCAGTGCAGAATGACTTATTCCTAAGACGTAAAGATAGACAAATCCCAAGCAAAGAAAAAATAGTCATGTAGGAAAATGATGTCAGCGTATGAGCACAGGAAAAATTATGAAGGCCTAGTATCAGTAGCACATTGATAGATGGAGCGTAGATCACAAGTGATGCCTGACTGTTAGGTTTTCACCACTTGGCAAGATTCTTTTTCTTTCTTTTTTCTACCAAGATGCCTATTTTACCAGGTGCTCATCAAGGCACTTTTTCTCTTTTTCATTTTTTTTTCTATTTTTTCTTTTTTGAATGTTTTTGTAGTATCAAGGCGCCTGTTTACCAGATTTTCACCAAGGATACCCATTTTGTAGGACTTTTTCCACTGTTTTTGGATTTCTTCAAGATCAATTTTCTAAATATTTTTGGTATTTTACAAGAAATTTTTGCTGTACAAGCTCTGCTAGCCGAACATTAAGCATAGAACCACTTCAAATATAGAGTGTTGATAGGATCAGGAAGAATGTCTCCCTCAGGTGTAGCTAATTGATAAGCTCCAATCCCAAAAGTAGCAGTGATAACATAAGGTCCCAGCCAGTTAGGTCCAAATTTTCCTTTCTTCTCTCTGTTAGGCTGGTTCTTAGGATTATCTATTAGGACAAGGTCTCCTACTTCAAACTTGTGTGGTTTAACCTTCTTATTGTAACCTTTGGACATTTTTTATTAGTACACTTTGAGGTGATCAAATGCTTGTTGTCTGCGCTCATCTAGTAGGTCCAGAGAATTTATCCTATCTATGCGGTACTACTCATCAGTAACCAGTCCTTGTAAAGATATCCACAAAGAAGGGATTTCAACCTCAATAGGTAGTACTGCTTCAACACCATAGACTAAAGCAAATGGTGTGGCTCTAGTTGGTGTCCTGATGCTTGTTCTATAGGCCCATAGTGCTAGATTCAGTTGTAAATGCCAGTCTTTGCCAGACTTGCTCACAATTCTGTGTAGGATTTTGAGAATATTTTTGTTCGATGCCTCGGCCTGTCCATTACCTTGAGGATAATAGACTGAAGAGCAATGTTGAGTAATGTGAAACTGTTCACAGAGGTCATCAATGTCTTGGTTTTTAAATTGGCCCCCATTGTCTGTTACAATTAAAGAGGGTATCCCATATCTACAAATAATGTACTTCAGAATGAACATAGCCACCTATTTGCCAGTGGCTTTGATTAGCGGCATGACTTTGACCCACTTTGTGAAATACTCGATGGCTGTAATGATGAACTTGTGTCCATTTAAAGAGTTGGGATATATTTGTCCAACCAAGTCAAAGACCCATTGCTGAAATGGCCAATGTGTTATGAAAGGTATGAGTTCTCTGGTAGGAGCATGGATGAGGTTTCCATGTGTTTGGCATTTAAGACATGCTTTAGAAAATTGAATAGCATCTTTCTCCATGGTAGGCCAATAATAGCCTACTCAGAGTAGTTTTTTAGCTAATGAAAAGTCATTCGAGTGTGATCCACATACACCTTTGTGGATGTCTTTTAAAGCTAGATCAGACTCTTCTAGTTCTAAACACTGAAGAAGTGTACCATCAACACTACGTCGATATAGGTTGCTAGTTATGAGGATGTAACATGATACTATCCTAATCAGGGATCTTTTCTCATTTCTAGATAGATTGGAAAGAATGGTTTGGCCCAAAAGATAGGCAATGATACTGGCATATTAGGATTGATCTGGAGTATTTAAGGCACATATTACCTGGTATTTTGGATTGGCAAAGGCGGGATAGGATATTTATTCCATGAAGAAGTCATAGTGGAATTGACATTCCTCTAGTTGTAACATGGACGCCAAGGTAGCCATAGCATCTGCAGCTTTATTCTCTGATCTTGGTATCTACTAGAAGGTGACAAAGACAAAGTATTTCCTCAAATCATCAACTAGATGCTTGTAGGGCATCAATTTTTCATCTCTTGTTTGATATTCCCCATTGCTTTGATTGATAACTAGTTGGGAGTCACCATATATGTGTAACTCAATGATCTTCCATTCTATGGTGAGTTTGAGGCCATTGACCAGTGCTTCATACTCAGAGTTATTTTTGGTGCATGGAAACATCAATTTGTAAGAGTTGGGAATCTTGTATCCTTGTGGAGTTATGAAGAGAACCTCTGCTCTAGATCCTTGTTGAGTAAATGACCCATCAAAGTACATTTTCCAGGGATGCTAGTGAGATGCATGATTGTTTCATCATGAAATTCAATTAGTATAGGTTCATCATCCTAGAGTGGTGAATCAGCCAATTTATCTGCAAGTACCTATCCTTTGATAGCTCTCTATTCGACATACTCAATGTCAAACTCACTTAGAATTAGGACCCACTTTGCCAAATGTCTTGTTAATGTTTTTCTGCTCAAAAGATACTTTAGAGGTTCTATCTTAGCAATGAGCTTAACTATGTGAGAGAGCATGTAGTGTCTTAATTTCTATGATGCGAAGACAACTTCTAAGCATGCTTTCTCAATAATTCTATAATTGAGCTCATAAGCGACTAAAGTTCTAATAATGTAGTAGATAGCTCATTCTTTCTTTGTGTCATCTTCTTGTGCCTGTAATACCCCTAGGGATGTACCTATAGCTAAAATGTATAGGAGCCAAGGTTTTCCATGAATAGGTGCCATAAGAATAGGTGGAGCAGCCAAGTATGCCTTTAATTCCCTGAAGTTGGCTTCACAGTGTTCATCCTAGTTGAATGTAACCCCTTTATGTAGTAGCTTAGTAAAGGGCTGTGCCTTATCGGCAAGTTGGGACATAAATCTCTTGATAGACTAGAGTCTCCCTTGTAGTGTCCTCATTTGACTAATATTATGTGGAGGAGTCATCTCTAGAATAGCTTTTACCTTTGCAGGATCTACTTTAATTCCCTTTGATGATACGATGAATCCTAGGAGTTTGCCTGATTAGACCACAAAAGCACATTTCTTTGGATTGAGCCTGAGTTGGAACTATTCCATTCAATCCAATATCTTTCTTAGGTCATCAATGTGAGTACCTCTTTCTTTGGATTTAGTTAGTGTGTCATCGACATAGTCCTCCATATTTTTGTGCATCATGTCATGGAATATTGTTGTCATAGCTCTCTAATATTTTTCTCTGGCATTCTTTATCCCAAATGGCATGACGTTCCAGCAAAATGTGCCCCATGCACATGTGAATGCAGTTTTCTCTTAGTCCTCAGGGGCGATCTTGATTTGATTATAGCCTAAGAATCCATCCATTAATGAATACATCTGGTAGCCAGCTGTAAGGTCTATGATCATGGCAATATTTGGTAGAGGGAAGTCATCCTTCAGACATGCTTTGTTGAGGTCTCTAAATTCTGTGTAGATCCTAATATATTTATTAGTTTTAGAAATAGGGACGACATTGGAGATCCAAGCTGCATAGGCAATGACTCGAATGAATCCAACTTTTAACAACTTTTCTAATTCTGCTTTCACTAGTAATGCAACATGAGGATGCATTTTTCTAAGTTTTTGTTTCATGAGCTTGATCCTAGGAGCTATAGATAAGTGGTGCATAATGAGATTAGGATCTAGCCCTAGCATATCAATGTAAGACCATGCAAATTTGATCTTTTTCTCCCTCAAGAATTCTGTGAATTGTTCCTTCTCTTCTTTTGATAGGGATTGTGCTAGATGAACTATTTGAGGATCTTCAATAGTGCCCAAGTTCACTGGCTGTGTTGGTTCAATTAATACCAAAGATCTTTCTTGAAAGTGTTCAGGGAGGATATCAAGAGTCTCATCCTTTGGCACCTCTAAGAATTTTTCACCATCGGATACATCTTTTTTCTTTACTATTTTGAGATCTGATACTGCCATAGAGTGGTTTTCACCATCAGTTCTCTTTTTATTTTTATTTTCTAGTTTGTGAATAAGAAACTTGATATCCTCCTGTGACATGTTCTCACCCCTTACATTGGTGGAAGAAGGGTAAGGTTCATGAGCATTAAGATAACAAGCTAGGGAGTGGTCATTGGAAAAGTTGAGCATAGGTGTGGGATTTGTTCCAGTCCAATCAACTAGGTTTGGAAGTACCAATTTTAGGGAGTCATATTCTGAGAAGGATAGCATCGTGTTAGCATCAAAATTCTTAACCGACATGACACGGTCTATTAAGTTAATATCTTCGATGTTTAGATCAATAAGAGAGAGATCATTGTTAAAAGGATTTTTGTCAGTTATATATGGATCAAACTCTAGCGAGTCATTAGTAGATAACTCATCATCATCTCTTTGTAAAAGGAGGATTCTTTCTTGTAGCCTATGAAATTCTCGTAGAGTTATGTATTCGCTAGTGTCTCCATCAATGATTGGAGGAAGTAACTCTTCTTCTGCTTTAGGAGGATCAGTGTCATTGAAAGGAATGTTAGGTCATCTACTAGGAGCTGTAGAAGCTGCAAACATGTGAATTGTGTCTATCCCAATTTCTTTAGAAGCAATAGATAACCGATCATACTCATAGTCATTAGAGTCTGTGACATCATCATCAGATCTATTTAAATATTCAGCAATGTTTATTTGATGGACTCGGTTAGCTGCTTGTAGATCAAAGTGAGGTAGATCTAGGACATGTGTAATGGTGACCAATTTCCCCCAGTTAGGATGTAAATTCTATGGTTGGGGTTCCTCTTGAGTGATTGTAGCTATGGTGTCTCCTACCTCTTGAATGGGTGGTTGTTCTAGTAAAGGAGTATGAAGATCTTGTGGTACCTCAAAACTAGGTATGTAGCATTCTCCTTGATATTCAGGATTCACTGTACCAATATGTAGCAATCTCTCATAAAGCCATGGTTCTAATACTATTTCATCTATTTTATCACTCTTTATTTCAAAAGGTGGGCTATTCTTTGAAGTAGGCTTGTTGGATTGAGTATTAAAGCCCAGTCCTGTTTTATCTTTATTGAGGTGGAACTCCATGGATATGGGTTCAATGATCCTTCATCCTATGTCATTCAGAGGTCCTTTTCCTTTGTATCCCATTTGTTTGAGGAAATCATATCCCTTCCCATACTGTTCTGGGGATATCTTTACATTTTTGACCTCAGAGTCCACTGGTTCTTCCTTGTAAAGCCAGTTCAAGACTGCCTACTCTTCTGTTTTATCTGAAGAAGATGTGGATGCCTTTATCATACTAGTAGCCTTGTGTACTTCTAGTTCCTATACTACGAGAGGTGTGAATGTTGATGATGTTTTTCCGTAGGATCTTGGTGATATTGGAAGCTTTGTTAGTGAGGGATTCAGGTCCAACTTGTATTCTCCCATACCTATTTCTTGAAGTTTCAAATTTTTGCTAAAGCCTTTCATGACCATGTCTTTGGTAGTTTCAGTAGTAACTACATCCATAGCCTCCTTGTTGTGTGGGACCATGCTACCTGCTTTGATATTATTGCAAGTGTAGTTGGCATCCGCAGGAATTGTCACCTCTATCCCATTATGTGGGAACTTGATGCATTGATGATAAGTGGATGGTACAGCTTGCATCTCGTGGATCCATGGTCTCCCTAGAAAAATGTTGTAGGCTAGTGGTAGATCTAGAACTTGACATATAAAATCTCTTTCAATCGGTCCAAATATGATGGGTAGACAAATAATACCTCGGGAGGATCTTTCTTCGTCATCATATGCTTTGATGGTTATTTTATTTCTAGAGTCAATTGTTTTCTCTGAGAGGCCTAACCTCCTGACAAGATCTAGTGTATAGATATTCAATCCAGTGCCTCCATCTATCAATACACGTCTAACATAGGATTTATGAATAAGAACTTCGATATGGAGGGGTTGATTGTGTGGATGGGTCAATGACTTGTCATCCTCCTCAGAAAAGGAGAGGTAATGTGGCGTTGAGATATGATTGACCATCACTTGGAATTTGTCTATATCTATATCCTTTGGAACATTAGTAGCATGTAGAGCTTTCTTTAGGATTTCTTTATGCAGAGTGGATATTTTGAGTAATTCAAAGATGGAAATTTTGGCAGCAGTTTTTTGTAATTGGTCTACCAAGTCATATTTTGCTCCAGGGATAGTGACCATATGTTTTGCTCCTGGTTTAGGAATAGTGATAATAGGAACCTTGGGTGTGGATGTTGGTTTTGGAGGTCCCTTGATCATAACCTGTGCTTGGCTCTGGGTCATAGCGTTTGTAGAGGATGAGGCTCCTTCGATGGTGACCATGTTGACAGACTAATTTTTAATGCTGAGCATATTGATCACATTGTCATTCTTGGAATAGGTGTAGTTTATCTCATTACCTTTCCCTTTAGATGTTTCTCCTTGATGATAATTAGGGAATGGTTTATTAAATGTTGTGTGATCTTCATTCATAGTGTGTCCATCCACCTTGATCTTACCCCCTTCGATGAGGTCTTGGATAATGTGCTTGAGATTGAGACAATTATTTGTCTTGTGTCCCTTGTTTTTGTGGAAGACACAGTAAGAGATATCATCCCACCATCTAGGTTTGACCATTGGTTCCCAAGGTTTAGAATCAAGAATTGTAAGGACTTTGTTATCCACCAATGTCTTTAAGATGGTCTCAAGAGGTTATCCCAAAGGTGTGAATGTCCTTTGGGGTTTTGAATTCCATGTTCATCCCTTGTCATTATCATTGTTGGATTTAGGAATGGGAGGTGTTATTTTAGCCTCCTTACTTTCTTGCATACCATTGGTCAGATTGAATGCTTTGGTTTTGGAATTAATATTAGAAGCATCAACCACTCCATCATTGACAACATTTTTATTTTGTTTCCACCATTTAGGCTTGGAGTTGGAGCTACTACCTTTGTTTTCATTTTGATTGGTGATCTCCCCCTTTTTGACCATGACTTCCTCAATACAGAGGGCATTTTTGATCAGCCTATCGAAGCTAGGAGAATCTTGCATTTGTAGAGCATAGATCAATTCAGGTATGAGATTATTAACAAATATCTCCATATTTTTTGTTTCAAGGATAACTCTTGAATATCATGCAAAGATCTTCCTCCATGTTTGTAGGAAGTGTGTAAAGGATTCTCCCATTTTCTGCTTGGTGTTGGTGACATCATGTTGGATGTTGTAGGACTAATGCTGAATGAACCATTGCATTAACTCCTCAAATTTTTTGACTTTAGGATTCAATTTTGAAAACCACTCCATGGAATTACCTCCTAGACTTCCTAGAAATAGTCGCATGAGATAAGTGGGTTTGTGCATGTACTCAATGCTAAGAGCACAAAATTCTTTCACATGGTCATGTGGATCAGTTTTCCCTATGTACTTGTCATATTTTGGTCTTGCTACATTAGGAGGAAATGGGACCATAGTGATACTTTTTTTGAAAGGAAATGGACAAATGGTGTCCAAAGAGTATTTTGTTTTTGGTTTATCCTTTTCTTGTTTGAGGTTCGTGAGCTCTGCTTGCATTTGATTGAGCTATTTAGTAAGGATAGATATGGGTTTGGTACTTCCTTTTCTTTGAGATCATTCACATTGTAATCCTGGGGTAATTTGACACCTGTGGATGCTAAATGGAGGAAGTATTTTTCCTTGTCATCTCCAATTATTCGTTCCAATAGCTTGTGGACTCTTTTACTTTGTTGAAGCTTCTTATATTCATCTTCAAGGATCTCTTCATCACTATCTGACCCAAATGGATTACGTTCAAACCTAGGTCTTTCTTCCTCTTCCGTGCCTATGGATTGTGCTTGTTTGCCATCATCATAACCCTCAAAGGCCTTACTCCAATTGTTAGTGTTGCTACCCATTTGAGGTGAATCAAGATCAAATAGGGAATTGTGAGAAGTTTCTCATTGAAAGTGTGATGTTTTAGGAGGCACTTCTGATCCTTCAGTTGTGTACTTGTTGCATCTCGTGTTAACCATGAAGTTTGTTTCTCAACTTTGTCAATGTTTTCCAATAGTGCAAGCAAGGATTCCAGATCGTTCAAGTGGGTGTGTCTAGGTAGAAGTAACTATTTATTTGTTGTTGGATGTAAGTGATTCTAGTGTTAGAGGGTTAGAATGCCCTGATAGTGAGCTGGGAACCAAGTTGGTTGATAGAGAATGGGTAGACCACATGTATTGAACTGATCGTGAAAGACTAACTGAGCATGCAAGGTAGATGTTTCAAAAGTTTTTTAAAATAATAGCAGGGAGACCAGAAGAGACAACAGGGACCAGCCAAAGAGAAAAAAGGGTACCTAAAATAACTGAGACTTCCTAGGAAAAGCTGCTAGAAATGCCCATTGTCCTGAATGCAAGCTCCTAGATACGATCCTCTAACGGAACTATATGCAATCCTAAATCCTGGATGCGATCCTAAAAACTAGATATGACTATATGTTTGACCAAATATGATCCAATGCACCAGATACGATCTTAAGTACCGAATATGACTCAAGAAAAATGGGATGCAATTTTATGATGGTTTTGTCAATTTTGGTCCATTTTGAAAAAATTTCTTTTGAGGAACGTGAAGTTGTTTGTTTCCAAATTGCATCAAGAGGTATTGTAGAGCATGAAAAATACTTGTACTCTAGGGTATGAAATTTATTGATTGTTGTGAGGAGCTTATCTTTTTAGTGATCTTTCTGACATGTTAGACAGTTTTGCATTGTTAAAGGGATGAATCGAACACACATCTTTTCCTATTCTCTAGGTGGAGGATGAAAATATTTTCTCATTGACTTAGGTACACACTCAAATGCTAATCATAATATAGCCATCACCTATCACGCAATGGCTCCAGTCATGATGTTGTATTAGCCGACTCCAAATGCAAGTGAGGGCACGATATGATGAGTGTCTTGGGGAAATTACCTTTTGCCTTACATAAAGATTATCACCCTTTCAAGGATGAATCAAGAATTCTTTTAGTTGAATGTGTTGTAGATTATTGGGCAATCAAGAAAAAAAACCAGTTCCATCTTCTGAAGCTTTGGCCTACAAGGAAGCAACTATTTATAGTGAGTTGGAAGGGTCGGCATAAGACCTGTCCTCACTTGGGTCATTCCCGAGAGATTTTTTCCTCAACCGGCAAGCCCTCTACTATTTAAAGATTGGTAACCAGGATTGGCAAGCTTAGGATTTCTAGATTTCTGATTCTTCAAAAGAAGAAGAGCATACTCTCCTAGTCTATGTCATTTTCTCCTCATACACTATAAACAATGTTCTTTTCCCCCAAGCTATATTGAGCTTGTTTTAATGATTCCTATTTTAAAGAAAACAAAAAGCTTTGAAAAAGGGAAATTTGTCTTGTTCAATTACCACAATGATTTAATGAGTTTGAGTTGTTCAATTACTGAATCCAAAAGCAATTAAACGATTGAAGTTGTTCAATTAACCTACATGATTTAGTGCTTTGTTTTGTTCAATTTCTATCCAAAATGAATTAAATGGTTTGTTTGCTTGTTCAGTTACCCCCAATTTTTTCACAAATGATAAAACAACATCCAACTTTCTGATTGTCCTCAAGAGGAAAAGAGCATAATATCTAGTTGTTTTAGCAAGTATGAAGAAATGGTTTTTAAGTGTTCGAAAAGAAAATAAATAGAAGTCAAGATGGAGGTGGTTTGGTAACCTGTAAAAACCACATTAGTATCCTTTTAATCCAACTCCATGAAAACCACCAAAAAGTACCTGTAAACACTTGTTAAGCTACAAAATACAGGAAGCACAACTTGTCAAACTTGTTCGGAATAGATAAATCAAATGGACAAGCTTCAAAACCATATACGATCCTAAATTTTTACCATATGCGATATAGTATCTGGGATACAATCCTATTCTCTAGATACAAGCCCTTGCCAACTGAATATGATCCAAAACCAAATATGATCCAGGAAATCCTGGATGTGATCCAGAATTTACGCGATGCGAGGGCATATCCAGGATGCGAGCCTGCAAGATTAAATGTGATTCTGTGACTGATTCCTGAGCCTGCAAATGGTCAAAAAAAGTGTTAAAAATGAGGCTAAATTGAAAATCAACCCCTTGGTGGGTGCCAAAAATGTGTGTGTGTATTTGGGTACCTGTTGAAAATAACACAAACACTTAATAGGTCATTGCATTAGTTCAAATGGTTAGATAAAATGTTAAAAACCACTAATATCGGCCTATTGCCTTCTAACTAGAAAGAGTGTGATTAGTTGCATATTATCCCTTAGAATATGCTACAAATCAGTGACCAATACTATTCTAGCATGAAGGATTTGATTCAAATTTAAACTAAAAAGATGAAAAAGCATGTATTTTAGCTCTAAAAGATGGATTTAAAACAATGTAAAAGCATAGAATAAAGAGTGGAATATGATTCTAAGACTAATCCAACAACATAACAATGTAATTTTGATCTAATGTGTAGGCTTATTTTCTCTCAAAATAGGCTTCTATTTATAGAAGAATGGGAGAGAGAGAGAGGGGGGGACAAGGTTCATTTATGAATTAGAAGACTCATAAATGAAGATGTAAGAGCCATTAATGCCCAAGGCATTAATAAGACATGGGAGAGACATAGGCTTAAGGCATCTTTATTAATAAGACATTAATGAAAGCCTTAAAGAGGCAAGGGAGGATGTAAGAGGATGACTTGAGAAAGTGGACCTTAAGGAGGTCAAGCTTGAGAAAGTGGACTTTCTCAAGTGGGTTGAGTTGCTAATCGTTCTTTAATGGAATGTGACAACATTAGGAGGTGGGTTAGAGAAGAATTTAGGATTAGGATTAGATTAACATGGGTGAATGGGTTGAGAAGGGTTATAACCCAGGGTAGAAGTGGTTGAGATAGGTTAGGTTGGGGTTTGAGGGAATATTAATAAATGAAATAAACTTATTTAATTCATTTAGAAATATAGGAATTAATTATTTAAACAATGAAATTGCTTTTTAATAATTATGGGACTATAGCCATTTTAATTAAATTAAATAGGCTAGGGGAAAGGGGTTAATTGCAAGTGGGTATTTGATTTTGGGATTTATTTAATTCCTTTATAATTAAATACTATAGCCATATTTTTTTTTGGTTTGATTTAATTGGTTTAAATTGATTTAAATTGTATGGCTATAATTGTTAATATAAATCAATGATAAAAGTCACTTAGGACATTAAATTGATTTAAAGAATTATGTCAAGCAGTAACAGGGTCATTTGGACATAATCAAGGGTATGATCACACTTAGGGAAAATAGGGTTCATAGTTGGAACAGACCAAATTTGGGTGGTTACAGTATGAATAACATAAATTAGTTTTCCAATCATTTATCTTTACAAGGTCTGATTGACCTCATTGGATTTGTCTTCTTTTGTGAGCTTACATCTGGTAGCCATAGGTGTTCCAACTGGTTTGGAATCTTCCATCTTGAATATCTTCAGCACTTCCTTGATGTATTTGGACTGAACAATATATATGTCTGCATCTTTTTGAAGAATCTGTAGACCAAGAAAGAATTTGACCTCCCAAAACATAGACATTTCAAATTCTTTTCTCATTTCATTAGCAAAGGATTTGTATAACATTTCATTTACCCCAAAAATGATATCATCAACAAAAATTTCAGCAATCAGAATATTACCATTGGTAACTTCTTTTAAGTACAAATTTCTATTTTTACTTGTTCTTAAAAATTCAATGCTAATGAGATAGGAGTGAAGTGTTTCATACCAAGCTCTAGGTTATTTTTTCAATCTAGACAAGGCTTTATGTAGTCTACGTACCATGCTTCTCTTGTCTGAATCAACAAACCCTTCTGGTTGTTCAATGTATACCTCTTCTTCCAGTATTCCATTTAGGAATGTAGATTTGACATCCATCCAGTATACCTTGAATCCTTTGAATACAGCATAAGAAAGTAAGATTCTAACTCCTATTCTAGAAATGGGTGCAAATGTTTCTCCATATTCAATACCTTCATCTTGTGCATATCCCTTGCATACTAACCTTGCTTTGTTTCTTGTGACTTCTTCATTCTCATTCAACTTGTTTCTGAATATCCATTTGGTACCAATGACATTCTTTTCATCTAGTCTCATACTAGTGTCCATGTACTATTCTTCTCAATATGTTCTATTTCTTCATTCATAACACTAACCTATTCTTCATTCTCAAGTGTAGTATTAACATATTTAGGCTCAAAATCACAAAGAAAATATATAGTGTTTAGTGACTTACTTCTTGTTCTCATTCCAACTTTCTTGTCTCCTATGATTTGATTTTGTGGATGATGTCTTCTAACATACTTGGAAAGTTTTAGTTCAGCTCTGTTTTCATCATTTTGATCATCTTCTTGACCTTCATTCTGATCTCCATCGCTTGGACCATCATCTTGAGGATTTTCTTGATTTCTCAGTAATTGCAGCCTGATTCTTGGGTGCAATATTTTATTTCTCAAGAGAGATATATTGTTGCTCAGGTAGAGTGTCAAGTTCTATATAAACAAACCTGTTGTACTCCTCTGGTTCTCTTTTGCTTTTCTTATCATTCTTTTCTGCAAATTCATCTATTTTCACATTTGCACTTTCAACGATCTTGTTATATGACTTGTTAAGACATTTATAAGTCTTTCTTTTGGTTGAATACCCTAGAAATATATCTTCTTCACTTTTTGAGAAAAGTTTTCCATTTCTATCATCCTTCAAAATATATAATTGACTACCAAAGATTCTGAAGTAACTTACATTGGTTGTATGACCATACCAAAGCTCATAGGGTGTCTTTTTTGTGTCCTTCAATTGTACTTTATTTAATGTGTAGACAACAATACTAATAGCTTCCCTCCAGAAAGTTTGAGTGATGCTCTTCTCAATCATCAATGTTCTTGCACAATCAATAATTGATTTGTTTCTCCTTTCAACAATTCCATTTTTCTATGGTGTTCTCGGTGCAGAAACATGTCTTTTAATTGCATGTTCATTGCAATAATTAGTGAATTCATCTGAAGTAAATTCCCCTCCTTTATCTGAACTTAATCATTTCAATTTCTTTTCACTTTGTTTTTATACCATAGCCTTATACCATTTAAACATATTGAATACTTATGATTTATCTTTTAAGAACATGATTGTCATCATTCTAGAATAATCATCAAAAAGGAGAATAAAATACCTATCTCCATAGTAACTATTTGTTCTCATGGGTCCACATAGGTTAGTATGGAATAATTCTAGAATTTTATTTGATATATGGGTTTTACTTTTGAAACTAGACTTTGTCATCTTACCTTTTTGACAATTCTTGCACATGATATGCTCGGGCTTAATCGTGCTTGGTAAGCCTCTGACATTCCTTTTGTTTCTTATTTTTATCATGTTGTCAAAATTCACATGACACAATATTTTGTGCCACAACCATATGTCTTCATTTCTAGCCATTAAACAAGTGGTGTTAGTGTCATCAAGATAGAAAAGGTTACCTTTTGTATGCTCACCAGTTTCGATCAACCTTCCTGATTCATTGAAGATCTTTGCCTTGTTATTTTCAAATGTCACTCAGTGACCTATATTATTCAGCTGAGAAACACTTAATAGATTATAATTCAGTCATTTTACCCAATAACCATTTTCACATTTGATCTATTTATTCAACATTATAGTTTCTTTACCTTCAACTGGACAAGGTGTATCATTTCCCATTCTTACTGAACCACCATTATAGTATTCAAAAGTCTCAAAATTTTTTTTATCACTGATCATATGGTGAGTAAAACCACTTTCTATGATCCAGACATCATTCTTACTAACCTTAGATATGATTTCAGTTTCTACATACCTTTCTTCTTCTTCTTCTGAATCCTCCTTCATGGCTACAAATATCATCTCATTGTCTTCTTCTAATTTGGTGTTAGTGTCATCAGCTCTGTTTTCAGCTAGGTCACAAGATTTCTTCCCTTTGTCCTTGTAGTATGGGGTATCTCTTTTGTCAAATTGTTAGTTTCTTCAGTAATCTTTGTTATCACCTCTGTCAAACTTCTTCTCATATGATCTTTCATTACCTCTGTCATCTTTTCTTTTGTTTGGACATCTTGTAGCAAAGTGTCCAACCTCTTTACAATTGAAACATAAGAGTGGTAATTTACCTTCGTATCTACCTTTGCCTCTCTACAATATTCTTGCCATTAGTGCTTCAATCTCATCAAGTCCTTGATCATCATTATCACGTTCACTATCATTTCTAATAGCATGTCTATGACTTGAATTGCTTATTTTTAAAGAAGATTTGAATGCAGATTCTATAGATGGTAAGACACTATTATCAAATTTATTCATCTCAAATGAATTCAGTCTACTAATCAGAATATCTAGAGTAACTATTTTGTTAGCAACTGCTCTCATTTCTTGAATAGCGAAAACTCTAATAGCATATACAGGCAGTAAAGTTCTTAAGATTTTACTTACCATTGTTCGCTCTTCAAGTACACCTCCAACTCCTTGGATAGCATTGACTATCTCTTTGATTTTGCAGCTATACTTAGTCATATTTTCTCCTTCTTTCATCCTTAGGTCATCAAACCTCCTTGGCTCTTAGTACATTAGCATCTCCTCCATGTACCAACTTCAACTTATCCCACATTTTCTTTGCAAAGGTGCAAGTTTTGACTTCTTCAAACTCAGCATCAGAGAGTGATGAGGCAAGTTCTATCATTATGCAAGTATACTCATGCTTTACTCTTAATTTCTCAAGAGTGTGAGGACATGTAGGCAACACATATTTATTATCAATGTATTAAGTAACATCATTTCCAATACCTGATAGGTGGAGTCTTATTCTTCTTTTCCATGATGCAAAGTTGTCTTTATTCAACTTGGGCGCATCTCTTCTATTCATATTGTGATATTTTTCTTGAGCTGTTAAACTCCCTTTCTAAGCACACAAGATTTGATACCAATTTTTAGTAATAACTGAGAGGGGGGGTGAATCAGTGGCTAAAAAATATTCCAATTAATCAACCCAAAAACTTAGTACCACAATATTAAGCCTCTAGTTATCTTCAGTTTTATCAGATGCATGCCTTCAAATATTCTTATCAAATTACTACTACTCAGACTTATTTGTTAAAACTTATTCTTTATGTTTACCAAATAGCAGTCTTTCAATTTACCAAAAACTGTAAATTACTTAGAGTATACCGATCAATCCAAATTAGCTATGTGTAATGCAAAACACTAAAGTAATGACTCATAAACACATTGACACATGGATTTTTAACGTGGAAGCCCTATTAAGGAAAAAACCACTTGGGACCGGTAACCCAAAATTTTCACTCTTCTAAAGTGAGCTTAGTGAAGAGCCAACCCTATTACAGGTTACTGTAAAGAAGAAAATGATGATAGTGTTCTTGATCTCCTAGATAGTATTTTCAAACTAGATGTTCATATGTAGAAGAGACCAATTCCATTATTTAATCCTTTACATTTAATTTTTATTGAAAGTATTTGAAGATTGTATTGAAATTGGGAACAAAGATTAACGGTGTAAAATGCCAACCTTACATCATAGAAGATGTGCAAATGTTGTTTTCTCAAGCCTGTTTTGAGTTTCTGGAAAATCTGAGACTGGATCTGGAATAGAAACACAGAGACTAACAAAACACATAAATCTTTTTCCATTTTGAGATAGTTCCAATTTTCACCCTCAAGTCAATGTCACCATTTGCCAAAATTTCCAATTGCACCCTAGGTCACAATCGACCTAAAAAGTCTTGGAACAAAATTCTATTTTTGGATCCTGAAATTTTTCTGAAAAGGGTATCCAGATCTATACTCTATTTCACTATTCTTGAACCTGTAACTCCTGAAACAACACCTGCAAATATCTGAAAAAGAGGGGTTTTGGGGAAACCCCCATTTTGGTGATCTCCACCTATGTGAATAGACGAATATAGTAGAATGTATGTGTGTGTGTTGAAAAAGCTTTTAATGTCAAGATCTAATCCTCTAGATTAAAAACCCTAACATGAATTTTAAATGAGAAAGAAATTCATAGATTTGAATGTGATAAAGAAATCATACCAAGCCCCCAATGCTAAAGTACTCCTACCAAACTCACAATCTATAATTCTACCCCATGATAATGTCCTTTAAATTTTTGAAGATTGAAAATGGTGAATCCAAGAAGAAGGAAAGAAGGAAGATGTCTCTCTTGCTCCAAAGAAGATCCACAATGGCTTGTCTACAAAAGTGCTTGAATGTCTTAATGCATCATCATGTCTTGTCCTTCTATATCATCCTCTTTCTTTCTTGCTTCATCATCATGTCAAAATCATAATTGCATCATATCTTCTTATGATTCTTTTTTCATGTCCAAATGAAGGCAAAAGAGAGTATTTATATAGAGATCTCAATATGGACCTCCTAGGGCAATGCAAGGGACCCAAATTCAAATTTCACCTTGAATTATGGTCGAATTACAATCACAAACTAGGGAGGGGATGTATTAATCCAAATTTCAGGGAAAACACTTCCGCATACGGACCCAGGGACCCATTTTAAGTTTTAGAACCCCGATAAGCTCCAAATTTGAAAGTGGGGACCATCACCTGACAGGGGTGAAGGATGACCTTGACCTTGACCTAGGTCAAGGTCAACCTCAACCCTGACCTAGGTTAGGGTTGACCTCAACCCTGAACTGATGTTCCAGGCTGGTCACCTTGGGAAATCTGTAAGATTCCTGGGTCAACAGGGGACCCAGGGAGGTGATAAAACACATCAGGATGCTAGATAGAGGCACAAAGGCCCAAGAGTAAGTGTGATGAAGATTTAGGAGAGCTGATACATAGGTTCTACCAAAAAATATGGAATCATAGGAGGGGAGATTAAGGAGGTTCTTGAGGACACTAACCCTAATTTCACCTAGAAATGCATAATCAAGTGTATGTGCATCCTAAATGCAAATATAATATAAACATGTACTAAACTAGGGTACTAAACCTACCAAAATGGAAGTTATTCCATTTTAAGACAATACATTCAGCCCCCACTTTAGCTTAGGTACAATTAATTAGAAGTTAAATTAAAGTACAATTATTGAGTATTAATATTTAATTGAATAATTAATTGAAAATTAGAGTAAATATGCTTTTATGATTAATTAAATAATTAAATATTTAGTTGCATGGATTATTGTGATGTAAATATTTAAGTTATTTAAATTAATATTTTATTAATTACATGTGCAAGATTTGGTTGAAAAAGTACTTTCAACTCAAGAGATCTCAACTTGAATTTAGGAGTCAAAGTTGAGTTGTGCAAGTAATTAGATATTTTAATTATTAATTATTATTTTCTTTCAATTTTGGAGAGGAGTCCTTTTAGGAGTTAGCTGGATGTGTTGGCATTAGGGTTTGTTTGATTAGGGGAAATGGATCCTCATTAGGGGGATTCTTCTCTCATTCTCTCATAACAGGTTTTTGGGAGCATTTTTGGAAGCTTTGGTGTGTGCTTAGTTTCGGAGGATAATTTTGAGAATTCTCCTTGCTTGGATTTTGGATTGTGCATTCTTCAACAGTTATTGAGGTAGGGTCTTATCCATGTCAATTCTAGTTTTCAGATCCCTGTCTTCTATGCATCCGAAAAGCTAAGAATTCCTTTGTTTGGTCATTCCTTGCTTGTTTATTTTGGGTTTTGTTGATTTCAATTGAAAAATACTCTTAGATCAATTTTGTGTTTTTATTCAAGCTTGCATGTTGGATCTATGTTTGTGGGCATAAAGGGTTTCATTTTGTAGCATTAAATGGAAAAGGCTATTAGGGTTTCTAGCTTGAAATCAATGTTGAAATATGTGTTTATGCAAACCCAGATCCCTAATTTTTGAAGAAAAATTTATATCACCTTAGTACGGAAGTGCTGTCAAAATTTCATTGAATAAATCCTTATAAATCTCCTAGAAATTGGAAAAATTAAACCCTGCCTATAATCCTAACTATTGGGAAAAATAAATTATTTAGTCTCTTTGAATGTGCCTTGAGAAAAATTAGATCTATTGAAAAAATTAACTCTCTGTTTTTTAAAAAAAATACAGTGAATAAAAATTCACCAGTAAAAAAAAAGAATGAGTAAAAAAACAAAAAAAAAGACTTCTTCTAATTTCCGTTTTCGGAAATTCTTTTAAAAAAAAAAAAAAAAAAAGTAAAGTTTGATGGGGGGGACCACCACCTCCCAACCCCCAAGCGCTGGCTCATAGCCATGCGCATGCTTCCCTAGGGAGTAGGGTGAGGGGACCACGTGGGGTCTCACCTCCCCCACGTACCCTCTATCCCATCCCTCCCTTTTGCCTTTTTACTTTATGCAAAGGGTTTTAGAAATATTACAAAGGGTTTGAGATTTGTAATAAAGTTTTCTTTTATATATAGTTTTTATTGATTTATTTTTTTTTTTTAAATTTAGTTTCTAATAAATTTAGTTTATAATTTTTAAAATTAGTTCAAATTAATATATATAATTAATGTTTTTTTATTATTATTTAAATGTAATAGTTATTTTAAAATAAGTTTAGTTTAATTAATTATATTTAAAATTAATTAATATTATTTAGATTTAGATTATTTAATTTATTTTTTTTAAAAGAGAATTTAGTTTAATTATTATTTTCTTTATGTTTAATTAAACTAAATAATAGTTGTTAGACTATTGAAGATTTTTGAATGAGGTTGTTTGTATAATCTAATCTAGAGGATAACATTTATATCCAAGGGGTAATTATTATTGTTATTAATTTATTTTGTTTTGGATATGAAATATAGAATTAATATTAAAGGTATAATATTGATTTCAATTTATTAAATGTGCATGGTTATTACCTTGTAAATTAGAGTTGAGTCTAGTAATTATTAATTAGGTTAATTTATATTTGATGAGTTTTATAAATTAGCCTATAGTGGACTTAGTGTGTATGTTCTTGATATTTAATCATATTTTGTTAGTAATTTTAAATGGTAAATGAATTTGGATAATTGAGATATTATAAATTTGTTTATTTGTACGTTAACATTATATTTGATTTTATGCATTCTGAAAAGAATTGATTACACCATGATGTGCTTGAGTGCGTGATTAAATGAAATGTATGTTCTTTTGTGATTCAAGTTTCGGGTATCTGTTGGGTTAGATGACCCTAGGACTTAAAACCAGATGTTTTGGGAGTGTACTTTCTATATGATGTTATTATGATGTCAGTTGCGATTATACGAGGTTGTCATGGTCCTAATTTTATCACACCCAACCTAGTTCTGTTATGATGTGCTTTATGGCTATATGAGGTTACTGTGGATGTGTTTGTGGTCATCGAGAGCTTATGTGCTCCTGAATGAGTAGGATGCGTTTTGTAATTATGTATATGTTCATATCTTGATCTCGAGCCTAGGTAGGTTAACTAAGTTTATAGTGGGGAAGTGGCTTGCAATGGGGGTCCAGGACCCTAAGCGGTTACTAGGTAAACCCATTGGCAAGTTACTTAATAAGTGAAAATATGTTACCTTAAAGGGGTTTAAAATGAATTAATAAGATGTCTGAGTCTCTACCCATGTCTTGAATGTTGTCACATGATAGAATGGAAGCTGGGATCCTTGTCTTCGCGAAAGGATCACCGAGCCACATAGTGTCACTTGGAGGCCAGGGTCAAGAGGTACTACTAGGGTTACCTTCAAGGATGGACTTATGTGATGACACTTCCCTATATATATCTTAGGTTATCCTACATGTGTCAGTTACTTCTGGTATTGTTTAGTGTTCCTTGTTTGGGATTAGAGTGCTTCCAGGATCTTCCTTTGCATTAGAGTTTGAGGTCATGTGTACCTTGTTTGTATTCCTGTTGTATACCCCGTGTGATGGGCCTATTACTATCTCCTCAGCACGGTGGGAGTGGACCTTTGGTTCCACGTGGTCGGGTGGTAGTGATTCTTATTACCATTGAGATTTTGACGGATTCTTCTTCATGCTTGGATGTTCCTTGTTGCAGTTTCATCTTCCTAGTCTTTTGGAGACTTGTTCAGTTACTTGAGATGTATATTTGTACCATATGTTTATATTGGTTATCATCCTTGGAGGATGAATTGTATTGATTATTATGTATTGTTACATACCCTGCGACTTGTGCAGTGGATGTTGAATAGATAGTGTACCTTATGGTATCAGTTGTATATGTAATCTTTATTATGAGATGTATGTTATTGGTTCGAGATTATGTAACCTTTATGTCAGTTCTTATATTTATATTCGTAGATTAGTTGTTTAAGTAATTCTACGTCAAGGAACCCTCGAGGAATGTTAATCATGTATGAGTTGTATTTCATGTATGTCATGTACTTCATTGTGTTGCTTCCGCATTGCTATTAATATTATTTGTAAACATTTTTTAAAAAAAAAATTATTCCGTGAACTTAGTGTCGTGTTTAGGTTAAGTTCTCCTGGGTTCCCTGGCGGGGCATTACAGAATCCCTTTGGTGGGGTTCTATTAGCTATCAAAGAGAACCTATCTGAGCTATAGTATGAGGATATATAGTTATTGAAAGATGTGGGATTGTACTAAATAGAAATCCTACCACAGATGAGGTTCCATTGGTCCATGATATCAGTCATGATAGAGAGATGGGATGAGGACACTTGTTCCTTTCATCTTCCATCAGGAGAGATTACGATCACATTGGAGGATGTGCATAAGACCCTACAACTTCCAATCTGAGGTGAGCCTGTTAAACGAAGAGTACAGAGGGGTCCACTTGAGGTGTTTTTAGATGGAGAGTATTATTTGGGATGGATACCATGGATGAGGACTTGGTCAGATCAGATCACCTTATCATCTGTACTAGCAGGTCTAACACCTTTGGTATGAAAAGTAATTCTATGTATACTCTCACTGGTTGTGATTCCCAACATGAAGGGTATATTTTTCCTAGCACCATTTATCAATCTTGTGTTTAGGATGGAGGGTGACACAGTTGTTTTCTCATGGGGGTCCAGCATGTTAGCCCATCTTTACCATGATTTGAGTCAACTAGTGAGATTTCAGCAGGAGAGTCTTACGATATGCACCTTGTTACAGGTTTGGATGTTTGAGCATTATACATGTACTCAACCATAGGGTGTTCTAATGATAGTAGATGCAAGCACACCGAGAGCCTTTTCTTATCTTCTAGGAGATGTCTGGTAGTATAAGGATATCCTCTTTTGGAGCATATGCTTTGATCGTATACCAAAGGTGGATGTGATATGAAGACCATACTATCAGATGACAAGATGGCCAGATACTCGACACTAATTGAGACACACCCAGCAGCGCAAGCTACTAGAGGGTCCATCTAGTCATGTAGTGATGCCATACTATTATGATAGAGTTATGAGGAAGTTTGGTTTGACACAGGGAGTCCCTCAAATAGTACCTTGGTATAGGTATCCGATGAGATATTACCAAAGACTAGGTGCCATATGGAGACCTACAATAGTAGATATTGTTAATAGTGATATAGATGAGATAGAGGATATAGAGCTAGACCATACTATATCTCATCTAGGGGTGAGCAGAGAGTATATAAGATATTGGAGTCTAGAAGGGACCCATCCTATCTTCCCTGCTGACTACCCTATAGGTGATCTAGGTCTTTCAGAGAGGATGCACTGAGGTGGTGATACACCAGAGGAAGAGGAGGAGGATCATAGAGATGAGGAGGATCCCTTTCCCAAGGTAGATCCCATGGAGGAGGAGAGAGTAGAGGAGAGAGTAGATGAGGGAGCACATGAGATAGCATATGAGAGAGTGGAGGATATGTCCCCAAGTGGTAGTACTGGTGCAGATGATCAGGTGACCCATGCGATTCCATTTAGTTCACATCAACCTCCCCGTGCACACACAGAAACACCACCACCTAGACCTAGACACAGCGAGTGAGGAGAGAGTAGTCACTCCATTCCCCCACCGTCTAGATCTTTTGATGATACCCAAGAGGGAGATCCATGTATGATTTATGTAATTGATAAAAATATTTGAAGTAAAAGTTTTGTTAAAAGAAGTACTAAAAGATGGATATGTTTGAATTCTGTAGCTAGCGTAGTGGAGTGGAGGAGCTTTGTATCTAAGGTTTTGAAGGATACCTGTTTATCCTACCGACTACCATCTAGCAAGCAAGAGTCCCTTATTGGACAGAGATATCCTGACCGACGTGCCGATATTTTTGCATGCGTCCACCAAGAGTTGAGGTTGTGCAAAGGAAGGGATGATAGATTGATGGCGAACCTACAAAGAGCTCAGGAGCGCAACCATGAGATGAGAATATCAAGGATTTGCATGTAGACTATCGTACCAAGATCTTCTACATCACACCACAGGGCAGAAAGAGCTTCGAGAAACCGACCCTCAAAGCATAGAGATAGAGATTGATAAACATGGCATATGTGCCATATATGTACCAAACTCTTGGAAATTTATATATGAAAATTTTTCTTGTCCAATTAGTTCTATGATTGATTACTTATTCTTTTCATCAATACACAAAAACTTAACATAAAGAAAGAAATAAAAATAAATGTATGAATGCATTCAAATCATATGACCAACAAAATAGACATAATCATTCTATAGAGAATACATAAATACATAAAGAAAAGTTGATGTATAAGGGATAATGACATTTGAGATGCATAATATTAATAGGTTCCTTAAGGGAACACCATTCATATTATCAATATTATAAGCACCTGAAGTAAAATCCTCAATAACCACAAAAGGTCTGAGCCAATTAGGGCTAAATTTCCCTTTTTCACCAAGTAAAGAATTTACATTCCTTTGATTTTCATATAAGACTAAATCACCTACCAAAAATGACCACTCAATCACTTTATGATTGTACTATTTTTGAAGTGACTTATGATAAGCCTTAATATGTTCCAAAGAATTTATTCATTGTTCATCCAACATCTCTAATTCTTGTAATCGTTGTTCCTGGAAGGTATCTTTATCAATTATCCCATGGAATGAAACACGTAAAGAAGGTATTTCTAATTCTAATGGAATAATAGCATCGACACCATAAACAAGATTATAAGGAGAAGTACCCATGGCAGTGTGGACACTAGTCCTATAAGACCATAAAGCATAAGTAAGTTGACTGTGCCAATCTTTCACATACTTATTAACTATTTTCCTTAGGATTTGTTCAGTAAATTTGTTCGATGCTTTCGCTTGACCATTAGATTGAGGATGGTATGAACTAGAAAATTTGTGTTGAATACGATATTTATCCAAGAATTTTGTCACTTCTTCATTTTTGAAGGAAGTACCATTATCCAAAACTATCATTGAAGGAATAACAAATCGTGCTATAATATGATTAAGGATAAAATCACAAATAACATCTACAGTAGTAGAGTGGAGAGGAATATCCTCTACCCACTTTGCAAAGTAATATGTAGCTATGAGAATGAATGTATGTCCTTGAGAAGAAGCTGGTGAAATTTTTCCAATAAGATCAAATCCCCAAATGCTAAAGGGCCATGGAGAAACTTGATTACGAAGCTCACAAGCAGGAGCATGAATTAAATAACCATGTTTCTGACACTGAGGACACTTCTTAACAAATGTAAAGGAATATTGTTCCATTTTTTCCCATAATATCCCATTCTAAGAAGTTTATTAACTAAAGATTTCCCACCAAAATGTCCTCCACAAGAACTAGAATGAGCTTCTGCTAAAGCTATCGGGACTTTAGTTCTGCCAAGACATCTTAATAAAAAACCATTATAAGAATGTTTGTAAAGAGTATCACCCAAAATGATATATCATGTGGCAAGATTCCTAATATGGTTACACATGTTCCTTGTTGCTGATTCAGGGAATGTATTGTCTTTCAAAAAGTGAAAGATATGTGAATACCATTCATCCAAATGCAAGCTACAACAATCAGCATTAACCTTATTAGAAATTGTAGGTTGTTTAATATTATGTATGGTAAATTGAAATTCTTCAGCATTATTTTCCAGACATACCAAGGAAGTTGTGCTTGCCATAGCATATGCATGTCGATTATCTTTCCTAGGTAAAGTTTGAATTGTATAAGAAGAAAATTGTGAAAGGATATTGTTACCCAAATTTTTACATGCAGGAAAAAAGTAAAATTTGCATAAAGAAACATCTCTTTGACATTACTGTTCAGCCAATGCAAAAGAAATACATTGTTATTACATTCATATTATCAGATTATATTTGTACTCAAAGTTTTGATCAAATTCACACTTTCAGATTCATAAACGATCATTACATTATGCATTCATATTGAATGTATTAGACAAGTGTTCCTCTAAGGTCACATCTTGCATACCGAAACTTAGAGGACATATGCAGAAAAGAAAGTAAAAGAGAAGCATGATGAAATTTAGGGGTCTATATATTTCCTTTAAGAGGTCTTCTAGTTTCTAAAGTTGTTCATCTGCATCATCTAAAGCCTTCATGTCTTGGTTGTCTTGGTCATGTCTCTGATTGTCCTGCATCTTAGGTCTCATGTTGTTCTTGTTTCCTGCAGCGTCATGGGGGAAAAGATGTTAGATCCAATTAGATCTAAGCAATACATAAAGCCTAAAATATACCATGCATCAGTCAAATTCCCTGAACTACATATTTACTGATGATATTAATGTGATAGAAAGATATGCATTTGCATTGACTGAAAAATAACATCAGAAAAACATATCTTTATGAAAATCTTGTGCTGTATTTGAAAAGATGCAGTGAGTGTCATGAGCCCATGCTCGAACCTCATTAAAAGCAAATAGAAATTTTCATCTTGTTGTGCTTATCATATTAAGTGTAGATTCAGCATCAATGGCAATTGTATATAGTAGACAAAGCTACAGGAGCAAGCTGAACAGAAGATGTAAAATATGTATAAACTAGAACAGAAGTGTTTTCATGCAGCCATTCTAAAAAGAGAAATTATTTCTTCATCTTCATAATTCTCAGTCAAATTTTGGGGCTTCATTTCTATGTTATCACAGTATATGCTGAGGAGGATACAGAATTTGATAAAGTTGTAGTTGACAGTAATACAAAAATGGGAAATATGCTACCAGTATGTAATCAGAATGTTCACAAGCTTCATATATAGTGAAGAGGACATCATTTATCTACCTGTTATGGGCTTGAGTTTAAAAAATAAGCTAGATTTTCAGAAATATCAATTTTCAGTGCTCATTGTCAATGAGTTCTTTTTATTTTATAAAACTGTGCTTAATATTTTGGCATTTGAAGCTGAGGAAAAATAGTTATGACAACTTCATATGATGCCCAAAAGTTATATACTGGATTTCCAGTTGTCAACAGGTATGAAGGAAGAATTTTATTGATAAATTTAAAAAAAAAACCATAACCACTACTGGTTTACAATATGAGCTCATGGTTTTTTGACAGTCACAACAACATAAAAGATGTATTTATAGCTGTAATGCAAATGTTTCAAATAGTCTCGGGTTTATAAGGTTTGAATCCATATATGGTTTGCTAAATGAATTAATAATAGTGCAGCCCAAGTGTGATATGTTCACAGCTTGCTAACAAAGAACAGGTCATGAACAAAGAGCCCGAGTTTTAAAAAGGAAGCTTCATAAAGATATATGCAGAGTGCCATAGCATATGGCATGTAGATAGATACAAGGGAAAACTAGTTCAGCTGATAAAGCTGAGTTCCAGATGTGCATGTACAGTACAAGGTGTTTAAACTCCAGTCAAAGAAAGCACAAATTCTCCTCACCCAAGGTGACATGAACAAAGGAAAGTTTGAATTCATTTAAAATGATAGACAAAGAGAAAGAAAACAAAGATCAAAACTCAAAGAGAAGCTATAGATTTCATGCTGCAGAAGAGGAGATTCAGCAGTGAGATAAATGAGGACCCAGATCTATTTTCCAAGAAGGATACGATTTGTTAAAACCCAAAAAACTTAAAACAATATTGCAAAAGATGGCAGAATTCAAAACAGAGGGAGGCATCAAATGTTACTTATCTAAGCATTATATGATGAGCATGGTGAAATCAAGACATAGATAAGAGTCCATGTCAAGCTGAGCTTCATGCTAAAAAAAAAAGAGAGGAGGAAAACTAGGTATAGCGAAAACATGTAAAGTTCAAAGGTGGACCCTAGGGGGCAAGTCGAGCTGCAGCAGGAGACTCAAGTTTCAAGCCAAAGGTAGATGTGCAGTGTTATGTAATATGACATCTAATACTCCAGTCAAAATGTAGATGAAACTAAATACCAGTTAAATATGGAGAGCCCGTGTTCTACATGTAACCTGAGCTTCTTAAGGAGAAGTTCCCAGTTAGAACATACATCACAGTTCCAAACACTCACCCTCCAGCCGATGTGCAGATTTTAACTCCAGCATAGGCCAAGTTTCAATCATAGTTAACGCCATGTGTTATGGCATTTAACTCCACTTTGAAAAAAATATCCCACAGTTTTAAGAGCCTGAGATTTTAAGGAGAAGCTTCTAGTTTAAGTGCAGCCACAGTATAGACAAGGAGCCAGAGTTTTTAAGAAAATAGGAAAAAAACTCCAGTAAGCGTGCACTTAAGTACCAACCATAGCCTGAGTTCTTTGAACAATCATGATCTGTGGTCAATAACAAAGTAGAACTCATAGAACAAAGAGCCCAAGTTTGAGAATAGAAGCTCCTTCTTTACCTGCAGATGTGAAAGACTAAGGTAAAACCGAAGTGTATAAACCAATACCATGGCGAGCTCCAATTGCATGGCAACAAAGGAAGTCAAGATAACAATTGTAGAACCATAAACATGGTGGCGGTTAAGTTGAGAAACCCTAACAAGTTTTCTTCAAAACTGAATGTAGATGAGATACAAGACAATACCTATGTGAGATTTCATAGAGTTTTGGTGTCCAAAGTACAGAGGAGTAATGCATGGATAACTGCAATACCTTGACAGCTAGCAATTAAAGATATTTTCTTTAGATGTGAATCAAGTTAGGCTTAATTAGCCCAAGCTTTGGTGTTGGCCATGTGATGGGGAGGTCACCTAACTCTCTGAAATTCCTACTCTCTTCTAGGAATCTCACCTGGAATCCTATTCAATTTAGGACTCTCTAGACTCACCCTTGAGTCTCTTAGGGCTACTCTCAGGCCCTACCCAGAAGGACTATTCTATTCCCTCTATCCTAGGTTCCCTACCCACCGAAATGTTTTACTCCTCACTGTCTCTTACTCTTCATGACTGAATTCCCTACAGTCATGCACCTTCTTACTTATCTATCTCATCTACAAGTCTCTCTAGCCGGACCATAGGCTCGCCTAGGACTTGTTTGCAAACTTGACTAGCTTATCAACTAACATAAATACAGAAACAAACATAATGTACAAGGTGGATGCTTCTTGATTGTCACAATCCATTTAGCAGATTATCAGAGTCAAGAAGCACCCATATTATCGAACAGACACAAAACAACACTTTACAGAAGTCTGATCAGAATAAAAGAACACACAAAGTACAGACAAACTTCTTTATATTAATAATACAGAAGATTACAATATGCTTGGCTATTCTACTCTGTCTCTGTCACTAACTAACTATCACGAACAACTGAACTGAACAACAACCGAACTGAACCCTTTCACTGATTGTTCTTCTCTGCTTTATCTCTGTCTTTTCCTTGATTCTGTAACCCTGGTGGTTACCTGTCAATCTTAGTCCTCCAGCTATTTTCTGTTCTTCATCTTCGTCTGCAACCTGTCATCACCTTCTCTGCATGGTCGACACTATGGATGCTCTTTTCATCCGTGTCATTCTCTTTTTCTGTCTGGTGGTTAAGACCTTTTCAACGCTTTCTCCTATTGACATGTCAGCACATTGACCATTTGACTGTTTCTATTTTCCATCGCGTAGTCGCGAGCTGAAATAACCTTTTACATTTTGCTCTGCGACTGAGCGATGACCTGCTCGTCGCGCTCTCGCAATGCATTTACATGACTTGGCTTTTACCTCACGACTGAGCGATGACTCTTTATCACACACCCACAATGCATTTACCTGAGCTGTGTTTTACGTTGCGACTGAGAAATGAGCTCAAGTCGCATACCCGCAATGCATCTTCATTAACTGCTCCTTGCTCTGCAAGTGTGCGATGTCTGTTAGTCGCGCACTCGCTGCACGTTCATCCGAGCTGCTACTTCCTTTGTGACCTTGCGCTGCACAGTAGTCGCACTATCGCACTGTCTGGAGATGAGCTGACTTTCCTTCTGCGACCGAGCGATGATCACCCGTCGCGCACTCACCACGCGCTTCCCCTAGCTGACCTTTTCCTTGCGACTGAGTGACGACCTCGCTGTCGCGTACTCGCCATGCATTTTCATTAACTGTCAATTCACCTACGACCTGGCGATGCATCGGGTGTCGCTCACTCGCACACCACGACTTAACTATTTGTCTTCGCGACTGAGTGATTGATTTCACCGTCGCGTTGTCGCACCGTGTTTGCTCTGACTGCGAATTGCCTCGCGAGCTTGCAATGAGCTCCTCGTCGCATTGTCGTGCACTGTTTTTCCTGCTAGCCGTCTACGACTGAGAAACTAGTTCCTCATCACGCACTTGCGCACTAATAGACTTAACTCATAACTAGCTCACGAGTGTGTGATGCATTCCTTTTCTGCTCTCTACTGGCTCCGCGACTGAGCGACTAGGCAAAACATGACTTGCTTGTTGAAAGGCTTGTATCAAAATTGTTATCAAAATGTTGGGGCTAGGGTTTTGAGCTAACCCTAGGGTGCTCTGCACCACCATGCTTTGGAGATTAGGGTTTTTATGAAGATGTAATGGGGGTTTATGTTGTAGGTTGGATTTTTGCATCTTAGGTTATCAAAGAATATAGTTTAGATATTTTAAATATATATTCTTTGATATAT
>MU227824.1:1750848-1761599 GCA_018584345.1 Thuja plicata | reverse complement strand
TTCATTTTCGAAATTAGCCTCAAAGGCTTAATTTTTGGCATCAATTATGCCTTAAAACTAGGGATTGAGCTTAAATTTTGGGGGGCTGATTTGTAGGCATTGTTTAGGCCTTTGATTTAGGGATGATATTTATGTTTTGGAGGAGAGTTTTGGAGGGAGATCTCATTTTCGAGATTATCCATGTGGGATATTTAGTGGACCTTTTACTTGATGTTCACGGGGTTCAGAATTTAGAAAAGAGGTGCTTTCAGTGAACTGTTTATTCCTGTAGACCATTTTTATGCATTTTGTATCCATTGAGGTTGCAGATTTTGGAAAAGAAGGCAAAGTGAGCTTATTGTTCTTTAGTGTCTTGGATTCATGTTTGTAATCACATTTTGTCGAATTTGGTGGGAAAAGAGGTTTTAGTGAACTACTTTGTTCCTATACCACTTTTTCATGCATTTTTGTATCCGTCTGGTTGCAGATTTTGGAGAGAGGGCATTTTAGTGAATATATCATTCCTAGGTGCTTTGAAGGCCATTTTTGTAATCATCTTGTCAGATTTTTGAAGACATGAACCAGATTATTTGGCTTCCATTTTGAGTACTTGTTTTTCAATATCGAATCCTGTTTCATCTTTTCTAGCAAGTGTTAAATTGGTTATTATCTGAAGGAAGTGAATGAAATTATGTTCCTTCTCAAGAAAATTAGCTACCCCTTGGCCTTGCATGAGAAATGTATGTTGTTAATTCTCCAAGCTGTTTGTGGTAGAACCCTGATAGCATGAATTTATTAACCTATATGTTGAACAGATATTCAGATTGTTAAGGTATTCATTCACGAGTCAGGATTGAAATTCATCTTTTTGTGAAGTCTGAATTCATTCTTGGTGTATCACCCCTATCTATTTCTATTTTTAAAGTTTCTTTTTTCCCTTTCCCTACTAAGTTACAAATCGGGAGGTGATATCCCGAATCAAATAGGAACCGGCCTAGAATCTGGAAACTCTTCCTCATCCATAGTTCACCCACAGCTAGAGGAAGTTTCCATTGTGAGGATGGAATTGTCGTGTAGCCCTAATGCCTGAGTTAGGGTGACAATTCTAAGCCAAATGTGAAAGATATGTGAATACCATTCATCCTAATGTATTGTCTTTCAAAAAGTGAAAGATATGTGAATACCATTCATCCAAATGCAAGCTACAACAATCAGCATTAACCTTATTAGAAATTGTAGGTTGTTTAATATTATGTATAGTAAATTGAAATTCTTCAGCATTATTTTCCAGACATACCAAGGAAGTTGTGCTTGCCATAGCATATGCATGTCGATTATCTTTCCTAGGTAAAGTTTGAATTGTATAAGAAGAAAATTTTTAAAGGATATCAAGATTCAATTCTTTATATTGTGACATTTTATCATTCTTAGTCTGATAACCCCCTTTGATTTTTTCAACAAGTGAATCCTTGTATATTTCCAAGTTTTTAATATTAAGGGATGAAGCTGCCCGTAAGCCAACTATAAGGGCTTCATATTCCACAATATTATTAGTACAAGGAAAGGTCAATTTATATGACATAGGGATTGGTTTCTTTGTAGGAGGGACCAAGATGATTCCCACACCAGAACCTATCTTACATCTATAACCATCAAAATATAATGCCCAAACATCTTCTTGTTTAATAGCTAAAATATTCTCATTGGGGAATTCTATTGAGGTGAAGTTTGTATGAGAATGAGGACAAGGAGCTTCAACTAGATAATTAGTTAAATCTTGTCCTTTAATATAATTTTGAAGAATAAAATTAAGACCAAATTCAATAAGTAACACCACCCATTTAGCCAAACAACCAGAGAGATCAATTTTTGAGAAAAAGTGTTTGAGAGGATCAAATTTTACAATTAAATTAACCTCAACATTCAATAGATAATGCCTAAGTTTTTGACAAGAATAAACTAAAGCCAATCATTGTCTTTCTAAATCAGTATATCTCATTTTGTACTCAAGTAAAGTCTGACTGATGTAATATACCGGTCTTTCCTTACCTTCACTATCATGCTGAGCTAATAATGCACTCACAACGTGGGAAGTGGATGAAGTATATAGATTGAAGGGTTTATTGAATTGAGAAGGTTGCAAAATAGGAGGATTAGCCAGATACTTCTTAAATTTCTCAAAGGATTTTTTACATTCCTGGTTCCAAGAAAAAATGGTATCTTATCTAGGCAAGGAAGTGAAAGGAATAGTTCTATCAGCTAAGTTAGAAACAAAGCAACAAATAGATTGAATGTTTCCTTGTAAACTATGTAATTGAGAAATATTCTGAGGAGGAGGCATATTAACAATAGCATCAATCTTTTTAGTATCCACTTCTATGCCTCGCTTAGAGATTATAAATCCTAATAATTTACCATAATCAACTCCAAAAGCATATTTCTTAGGATTTAATCTCATATAATAACTCCTAATCCTTTCAAGTATTTGTCTTAAAATAAACACATGGTCTTTTCTCTGTATAGATTTCACCAAGATGTCATCTACATAATCTTCTAGAATCTTATGGATGTAATCATGGAAAATCAAGGTCATAGCACGTTGATAGGTTTCTCCCGCATTTCTTAATACAAAGGGTATCATGAACCAACAAAATGTTCCCCAAGGTGTGATGAATGTAGTTTTAAGTTGATCCTTAGTAGGAATAAATATTTTATTATAACCTAAAAACCCATCCATAAAAGACAATAAAACATGACCCGCTGTCGAATCCATAATCATATCAATATTGGGTAGGGGAAAATCATCATTTAGGGATGCTTTATTCAAATCTTGAAAATCAGTGCACAGTCTTATCTTATTCTCTCCTTTAGAAACAACCACAATATTGGAAATCCATTCTGAGTAATCAATAGAGTAGATGAACCCAGAACCTAATAACTTTTCAATTTCAGCTTTTACTAACAAAGCAATGCCCAGATTCATCTTTCTGATTTTTTTTCACAGGTTTAACATTGGGTTTAAGAATAATATTGTGAGTCACAATCTTAGGATCTATGCCTGGCATATCTGAATATGTCCAAGAAAATATATCTTTATATTCAAGAAATAGGGAAACTAATTGATCATGTTCATCGTGGTTCAAACATTTTCCCACTTTGATTGTTTTTTCAGAGTCATTCTCATCCATTTGAACTTCTGTAGTCTTAGTTATTAATTAATTACTTTGTATAGGAGAATCCATTGGTAAAGGAGAAATATTTTGATCATCATGTTCTCAAAAATAGGCTTTATTATTCAAACAATAAGGCTTTCTTCTTTTATGATGAAACGTAGGTAAATCTTGATAAGCTCCTAAAAAATAGCCAAGGCTTCATCCTCAGGAAAAATATCCAAACTTGGTTTTTGATCCATGTCAAGGAGAAGTGGACTAACCAATTTTAAGTGTCCACCATAGATATGATTAACATTAAGAGGAAAAGCTGATGGTTTCTTATAAGGATTGAATCCTAGCCCATAAGTGTGATCATAAACTTCATTGTCCAAGGTCACTTGTATACCTTGATCATATTTTCCACATCATTTACCATTGAATCCTGATTTCCTAAGTAAATGATAACTAGATCCATATCTATCAGCCATATTAGATTGAGTTAAAGGATTGGCATATGTCACAATATCATAACAATCTCATTTTATTGTCTCAAT
This sequence comes from Thuja plicata, assembly GCA_018584345.1. Classification (NCBI taxonomy): domain Eukaryota; kingdom Viridiplantae; phylum Streptophyta; class Pinopsida; order Cupressales; family Cupressaceae; genus Thuja; species Thuja plicata. The sequence goes on along the minus strand of MU227824.1, from coordinate 1,757,914 downwards.
TGTTTCTTCAAGGGAAGAAGCAACAAAGTTACTTTTTAATTCCCCAAAAAGTGGAGAAGGAATAAAGACTTTCTTTTCAAACCCATTTTGTTCCTTCATGAACTCTAAATCAAAAACTTTGTATTCTCCTATAAAATAAGGATTAAAATCCAACATTCCCCAATCATCTTTAGTTAAAGAAGATGATGGAACTTCAACTTGTTTAACTTCAGGAGATTTCTCAAGTTCCTTAGTCGGTTGTATGGGTTCAGAGATCTTAGTATATTATGCATTCAAGAAAGGATTTGGTGCATCATCTGCATGTAATGTATACATCAGATTATTATAAATGAGCCTAACCTTACGATGTAGATTAGAAGGAATCACATTCATAGTATGTAACCAAGTTCTTCCTAAAAAAAGGTTATAATTGAGAGGTCCAGGCATAACATGAATAGGTGTGTGAAGAAGGACTGGACCAACTTTGATAGGAAGCCTAATAATACCCAAATTTTTCTTTGAAATGTTATCAAATCAATGAATAGGGATACTATATGGTTGAATGGTTGTAAGATTGGCTTTAATAGCCTTGAGAATAACCATGCTACAAACATTAAGCCAGATCCTTTGTCAATTAATGTTCTATGAATGATACTTTGATTAATAGAAACAAAAACAATAAGAGCATCATATTGATTCTGCACCTCAACAGAAGGTAAATCATCATCAATGAATAAAATAGGAGGTACAGAAGGCATAGTATGCATGCATTCCAAGAATTAATTAATGTTCTCTTGATTAGGAGGCAGAGCCGGAAGAGTAGATAAATCTTTTTGTAATGCCTCATGATATGTAGAAGAAGTTTGTAACAATTCCCATAAAGAAATCTTGGCTGGAGTAGCACATAATTGCTCAACTAAGTCATACTCCTTAAAGGAAGAAGGTAACCTAGGTGCTTAAGGAAGCACAGGTTGAGAAGGAGGTAAAGAGGCTGGAATAGTAGGTTGAGGATTATTTTGTGTATGATAAGTATGTGAAATGGAATCTGTGTTATTAGAGAAATCCAAAGGATCTTTAGGTTTACCCATAATAGTCATTTGAGGACATCCTTTTACCATCATCAAAGGTTTAGGGAATAACATTCTATGTGTCTCCATGTTACAAATAGAGGAATATGAAGGTAACCATGCACACATCCTATGGTAAAGGTCAATTTGAGAAGTTGTGGAGGAGGATAAAATAGGAATAGGATCCAGGGAGATCTCATTCAAACCATTTTCATTCTCACTTCCATGTACCTCATTAAGGGATCTATTTTATTTTACAATAAATTCTTCATCAAAGTATTCAAAACAAGAGTCATACATATTGAACACACAATAAAATAACAAGCATGCAAAAAAAATTGTGTTTTTAAAGAAATTTTATATATTTTTATGTATTTTTGGAATATAAATGCAAGAGCATAAAACTAAACCTACTTCTATATGCATGCAAGATCTTAATATGAAATGTAAATCTAACACCAAAGAGAAAGAACTATCTATCATGTTCACCAAAATGTAAAGAAGAAAATGATGATAGTGTTCTTGATCTCCTAGATAGTATTTGCAAACTAGATGTTCATATATAGAAGAGGCCAATGCCATAATTTAATCCTTCACATTTAATTTGTATTGAAAAAATTTGAAGATTGTATTGAAATTGGGAACAAAGATTAATAGAGTAAAATACCAACCTTACATCATAAAAGATCTGAAAATGTCATTTTCTGAAGCCTGTGTTGATTTTCTGGAAAGTCTAAGACCAAATTTGGAATAGAAATGCAGAGACAAAGAAAACCCAAAAATATTTTTCCATTCTGAGATAGTTCCAATTTGCACCCTCAAGTCAATGTCACCATTTGCCAAAATTTCTAATTGCGCCCTAGGTCACAATCAACCTAAAAAGTATGAGATTGAAATTCTATTTTTGGATCCCATAAGTTTGCTGAAAAGGGTATCCAGATCTATTCTCTGTTTCACTATTCCCAAACTTGTAACTCCCAAAATAACACCTGCAAATATATTAAAAGAGGGGTTTTGGGTGGCTATATAGGATTTTTCCTTAGTCAAACCCTCATTTTGGGGATCTCCACCTCCACGAATAGCCAAATATAGTATAATATATGTGTGTGTGTTGAAAAAGCTTTTAATGTCAAGATCTAATCCTCTAGATTAAAAACCCTAACATGAATTGTAAATGAGAAAGCAGTGCATAAATTTGAATGTGATAAAGAAAGCATACCAAGCCCCCAAAGCTAAAGTACTCCTACCAAACTCACAATTCGTAATTTATACCCCATGATAATGTCCTTTGAATGCTTGAAGATTGAAAATGGTGGATCCAAGAAGAAGGAAATAAGGAAGATGTCTCTCTTGCTCCAAAGAAGATCCACAATGGCTTGTCTACAAAAGTGCTTGAATGTCTTAATGCATCATCATGTATTTTCCTTCTATATAATCCTCTTTCTTTCTTGCTTCATCATCATGTCAAAATAATAATTGCATCATATCCTCTTATGATTATTTTTTCATGTCCAAATGAAAGCAAAAGATAATGTTTATATAGAGATCTCAAAATGGACCTCCTACGGAAATGCAAGGGACCCAAATTCAAATTTCACCCTAAATTATGGTCCAATTACAATAAAAAACCAAGGAGGGGATGTATTAATTCTAGTATCAGGGAAAACACTTCCACGTCCAGACCTAGGGACCTATTTTAAGTTTTAGAACCCCAATAAGATCCAAATTCAAAAGTAGGGACCATCATCTGACAGGGGTCAAGGTCGACCTCATCCTTGATCTAGGTTAAGGAAGACCTCAACCTTGACCTAGATCAAGGTCGACCTTGACCCTGACCTAGGTCAGGGTTGACCTTGACCCTAAACTGAAGTTTCAGGCTGGTCACCTTGGGAAATCTGTAAGATTCTTGGGTCAACCAGGGACTCGGGGAGGTGAGAAAACACATCAAGATGCTAGATAGAGGCACAAAGTCCCAAGAGTAAGTGTGATGAAGATTTAGGAAAGCCAATACATAGGTTCTACAAAAAAATATGAAATCATAGAAAGGGAGATTAAGGAGGTCCTACATGACACTAACCCTAATTTTACCTAGAAATGCAGAATCAAGTGTATGTGCATCCTAAATGCAAATCTAATATGAACATGTACTAAAAGAGGGTGCTAAACCTACCAAAATGGAAGTTCTTTCATTTTTAATATGATACAATTAAAAACACACTGTTAGGTGTGACCTTGTTACAGGATTTAAAAGATTAGTTTGTCACTTGATATCGGGCATTTCTATGCTTCCTTCCTTGTCCAAACTCTTATGGTTTGTCAAATGGTATCTGGCATCTCATCCTATCTTCATGATCAACCTTTTTGATACTCCTTGGGATGTATCTCAATATAGAAAGGATATTTAAATCTTACTCGGTTAAGAGACTTTTTGAATTATTGTTTAAACTGAAACAGTATGATCTGTTCACATATACAACTTATAATTGCCAATTTTCAGATCTATTGTCAGCTCATAAAACCAATATGATCAATATATCTTTTCAATACCTTGGATCCACTTTTTTTTTCTCAGTGATGCTATGCTTCATTTCTCAGTGTTCGTAGAAATATTTAGCTCTTTCCTCAGCTTGAGTGATCAGGACTGTATGAAGTTGTTCTTCATCAGTTTCTCTCCACCATCCTCTTTTTCATTCACTCCCCTTAATTCGTAATAAATTAATTTTTCTCTTTACTGACATGATATTACCATTTCTAGGTTCTTTATTTTCTTTATCTTTGCATGATCTGTAATTTTAGCCAATATGATACAAAGGAAACTCATGTTTTATCTTGCAGAGATCTTCTTTCCAACTGGACAAAAAAACTTTAAATCCTTTACTTATCTCTAGCTTTATCTTGTCAATGAAAATAATGATAACTACCAGTTCAGTCTATATTTAGCTCTGCCAACTAGATATTTTTTCATTTGTGAACTCTAGTTAACTTTGGTGTTTTAACTCTTTGTAAGCTTCGGTTAACACTCTAGTTCTCCTCGGGCTTCTCCATCAGGGTTGTCTGTTCATTGGGGTTGTCTAACCTTTGAGCTTGTCTATCCATCAGTTTATACTATGATTCTGGTTGTCGCGTATGCTTGTGAATCTTCTCGTTGGTAATTCTCATTGGTATTCTTGCTTAGACATCACTATGACTTGAATTTTGGTTATCTCTATCCATCTGATTCCACTAGCTGTCAGTGTTTGAAGTCACATAGTGAATGCATGTCTTTAATTCACTACTGAAAGCATAATCTTTATCTCTCTGATTCTCTGAAGTCTTTGACACTTTGATTATAACCGATTAGATTATATCAAGATGACATCAATGAAAATACAATCCATTAACTAATTTAATGTCTTGCATTATCTTTCTTCATTTTGATGATCAACTTAACATCTTCAAACATTCAATCAGTTACATGTCATCATCTTATGGCTTAGTTCATACTGAGAATTTAGAAAACTTAAAGCCTAATTGTTGGTAAAGACTACAAATTATTTAGGAAGGAGATAATGTCTCCATCTCTTTATTGATTTTACTGATGCATACAATTCTAAATCATATGATGAGTATTTATTATTTGCATCACTGAGTTTTTCACTGTAACAAGCCACTGGTTTTCCCTCTTGACTCAAACCTATACCTATGGCAATATTACTAGCATCACATTCCATAGTAAACAACTTGTCAAAACTAGGAAGTTTTAGTATAGGTTGCGTTGCTATCCTTCTCTTCAAATTCTCAAATCCCTTATCAGCCTCCTCATTCCATTTGAACTTAGCTTTCATACCTCCTTTTATGGTATCCAAAATAGGAGTGTTGATTTAACTAAACTGTCTGATGAACTTCTCGTAGAACTGTGCTAACCCATGGAAGCTTCTTACTTATGTGGCTTGAAAGGAAACTAAGTGTGCAGAAAATAGTTCCCTATACTAAACTCCTGAGGAAAGGATCATGCAAATTCAGATTTAACCCTTATCAATTACAAAATTTTAATACAATTAACTTAGATGTTGTTGTAATAACATGTATACATAAAAAAATGAGAATGACATAATGATTTACCCTGGGGAAAACCTTTCGGTAAAAAACCCCAGCACTCCAAAACCTGCACAATGTATTAATCAAAACTATTATTTTTTACAATACACTTGCAATACAAGTTCTTTTAGGAGATGATCAACATTTGAAGACAAATCTGGCAGCATAACAACATTCCAACAATACACTAACTTCTCACTAAGCGATTTGCAACCCTAAAATGCTTATATCATGCACTTCCCTTTTTAGTGAAACTTCCAAAGACAAGTGTATTAGGTTTTTATCATTCTTTGAAAAAATAGGAATCCCATGCATTGAAGAAGAGTGTATAGTACTCAACATGATCAGTTGCCACATGTCTTACACGTCTTCACCCGTCATCGAATCTTTCACAATTAGCTCTTACAAATATTAATGACCATCATAGGAATCTGTCATAACTCTTTCAGTCATTATTACCTTACACATTCTTCAAAGTGCTGACATTTGGAAAATAACCTCTACCACAGAAGGGGATGCCTAGATCCACCTAGACCAAGTTTGATCATCCTTTTCATCTTCCAAGTGGAGTGAAAACACAATGTGTCCACTCAACTAAATGACAAAATGGATATCAAAATTAAATACATTATTTGCAAACAATTAATTATAAAACAAATAATATCAAATGTAAGGAAATATACAAGGTTGAGACACCTTATTCCTAACATGGCTGACTTAGGTGTAGTCCAATTCAAGATTGCTTCCACCTTTCTGGTATCCATATTCAAGTTACCTTCTGAGATAAGAAAGCCCAAGTATACTAGATCTGGCTTCATGAACTCACTCTTCTCTAAGTTAATTGTCAACTTCTCATCATGCAGTCTTTGCATGAACATTTGCAGATGTATGAGATGATCCTCCTTGGTTTTAATAAACACTAGAATATCATCTTGGTGCAGGAACACCTAGGAAATCCTCAAGCCTTATAAGTTTTTGGCTTGTATCTGACCTTATCTAGGTCAGAGATGTGTGTTTTCTTTGAGGCCTTAGTAGGTCATGTGGACTAGGTGAGTTGGTGTTAGTACCAAGGTCACCAAGTAGTCATTGTTAGTTGTTTTTGTTAGTTAGGCTTAGTTGGTCTAAGTTGGAATTTGGGTTCAAAATGTGTCCTAGACCCATGAATGATGTAAAATATACCTTAAGGTCATTAAATAGGGTTAGTTACTCAAACTACAAAGCATAGATTCCCTATATTGTAGTTGGCATAGTAAATGCAAAACATGCCAAAAGTTGTCATGACAACATTTGCAAGAAATTGCAAATGTTACATGCAACTCGACAACATAGGATCCCCACAAATGTAGGAGTGGGAATTTATTTCTAATGGCCTAGAATGGTGGGTAATGGTATCTAAGACACTCTCAGACTCGAATCCTGAGAAGGGAGTTTTTGTAATCAAGTTTTTGGAAGTAAGAAAGAAGAGTTCCCTGTATACAATGCACAGTCTACTAATTTGCATGTTAATGGTGTTGTAATGGATTGAATCTCAAGAGTTAACTTGGATTCATGTAGTGTGGAGTGATACAAGACTTTTCTTTTCAGAGAGAAAGTTGTTTTAAGTTAATCTTTGAGTAGTAGGAAAATAATAGTAAACTAGGTAGTCTGTTGGTGTCTTTTAGCCAGTTTTTTTTCATGTCTCCCACTTGAGATTCAATGATTGAGGGTAAAAGCACAATAATCTGTCACCCTTTTACAAAGGAAAAGGACAACAACACCAAAACTTTAAAACTTCAAGGGCATAAAAGTCACATTTCTATTGAGAATTTGAAGATGATGTAAACTGATGAAATGTGTCAAATAGGATGAATTATATGCCTATAATTTTAAAAAAAAAAATTGAACCAAAATTAATATGTTTTTTGAAATTTTTAGGTCTATTTTTCATTTTCTGAAAAAACTGT
>MU227824.1:1702684-1721344 GCA_018584345.1 Thuja plicata | reverse complement strand
TCAAGGAATCAATACTATGGACAGTGTCCTGCTGACAGAAGTCCTTTAAACAAGTTCAGCTTATATGTTCTTAGTAACAGAGTGTTTAAATTGATTTGGTTTTGATAACTTGGAATATCTTTAGACATAGATAGATAATCAAATTGTTTTCTGAACCAGTGCCTATCCTTTGGGCTGCAGAGTCGATAATAAGCAAAGATATCACAAAAATAACATACACTGAACTGCCTTACAGTTCAAACAATTAGGATAGGTTGTCTTACAAACTATCTTGTTACCTCAAGACTACTATATCAAATCCTTAACAAAGTAGTATGCTCCTTGAAATAATTCACAACATTTAATTCTCTCCTTGGAAGAAACTTGTAAACAATTAGATGGTTACCTTATAACCAGAGTGTTACTGAATACCTTATAAACTTTAACACAGAAAAGCATAGATACAAAGTAAAGAGACAACAGTAGAAAAGAGTAAAATTGTACCGTATATCATTTATGTAATCCAGCTTATTCATACATGAGAGATTACATAGCTTAGAAAGATAGACATGAACCAGAATATCTCAGTTTTGTAGTATATTATCTCTTCTTCACAAAATGTTCCAAAAAATCAAAGACCCTTAACTATTACAAGTCTTATGATATATATAGATTCTAGACCATCTTGGAATCCCTAAGGATGCAAAAAGATTTGGATGGTCTCAAAACCCTAACCCTAAAGATACAAGAGAGACAAAAGAGAGAGAGAGAAGAAACGATGAGGTGACTGAGTCAAAAAAGTAAAATCAGATATTTGTTGTTCTTCTCCCGACCCTGCGACTGCAATCTGATCTGTAGATGGTAGCTGGTGTAGTTATGTGAAGTCCTAGTAGTTGTTCTCGCCTACTCACCTACATTTCTTTTTGAAATAACTGTCCATCATATCTATGAACAGTGCAGCCCAAGTGTCACTTCACTCATCATCTAGAATTTCTTCCTCTACCACAGGTTTCTTTTTCTTTCACCTACTTTGATCAGCGACCATGCGACAAGCTCTTTTTCTTTGGTCGCAGACCCGCAGACAGATTTCCCTTTGTCCTCATTACTTAGCAAGTGAGCGATGCCTCTTTCCTTTCTTAATCGCACACCCGCGCTCTATTTTCCATTTCACCTTTTCCCTTGGTGGCTGCGCAATGACCCTATCTCCTTAGCTTGTTACAGACCCGTGAGCTGTTTCTTCATTGATCCCATTGCTCAGTGACTGAGCAATTTACAGTGTAAACTTTGCCACCATCTTTTCAAATTCAAATTCCTGTGACCCCGCGATTAACCGTTAATCTCTAAGTCGCAGACAAATGACCTTAACCATAGTTAAATCCCCAGACTTGGAAATAATGTATCTTTTTACTCTCTGGTTAACCTGAGCTCCTTCTGGCGACAAGGCGACTGGGTGAAATCAAAGTCACGAGGAAATCTTCCTAGCTCATCATTCTTCTAGTGACCCTGCTACTAACTTCCCTGCCCTGGCTGCTACAGTTAGTCTCCAAGCCGCTGGATGTTATCTCTTTGTTCTGAGACCACGCAACAATGCCAGTCGCCAAGTCAGGTAATCCTTCGTCTGAGCCTTTTTTACTTTACTTTAACAGTTTGTATGTGCCCTTAGTCCTTATGGTGACATCGCGACAACCCCTTAGCGCCAAGTCAGGAGGACCTTTTCTATAGGACACATTCATTACCCGACTACGTGTCCATCATTAGATCATCTGCTCTTTGCATCGGATGGGTGTCGTGAAGTCACTGATCAGATGAACATGCCCTTAAATCATCCTGTGATCCTGTGACTTAAAGGGAAAGAACACTTAATCTCGAGGTCGCAGAACCCATTTCCTCTGTCTGGTGACCTCCCGACAACCACTTACATTATGACAGATGTCATCTGTTGATTTTTCCACTCAATGCATACTGGAACGCTGAGTCATTACTCCTATTCTGGCGACATCCCGACTGAAGGAAATCGCTAACATGAAACGGTTAGTCGCGTAGTCTAGACTGTTATCTCTTAACGGCCATATGATCTCGAGACCACGCGACTGAAGAAAAACTTAACTGTTTTCCATGGCCCGATCTAGCGACCATGCGACATGAAGTAATCGCGAAGTCTGATTACACTGTTTTGACTTCTTGACTTCTCTCGTGATCACCCGACTGAGCAGTGGGTCCCATTCTTATAAAGCTTATGACATAAAGTTCATGCGACTACCCAACTAATAAGATATCGCTAAGTCTTGAGAAGCTGAAGGAATATTCTATTTCATAAGGAGACTACGCGACACAAGGCAAAAGTGAAGTTGGGAAAGCATTTGGCATATTCATTCTGGGTAACGCGATTAGGAGACCTAACTTAAAGCACATGTCTTAAGTGATTGAAAAAGGTAACGATGAAACATAAGACATGACCAAGGGTTTCAAATGCTTCATTTAACACTTGGATACATGGGGTTTTTTCAGGGTTTTAGCAATTTTGGCAAGGTTCAGACATGAAAACCTGAAAATTTTCAGAGGGCAAGATAAGGAACAAGGCGAAGCAGCAAAAACAGGAAATACAACCAACATGCTCTCCTCTTCCAACACATGTGATCTTAAGCATTACTTATGAACTTATAATGTATAGAGACTGACTTCTAATTCTTTTTGTCTCAAATTCTATCTTTTCTTGTGCAACTACACTTCAAGATAAGTTTCCCTCATTTTAGCCACCATACCTTTCCAACTGGTTATAGGATTCTTCCCTTCTTTGGTCCTTTCATCTTGGAAAAAATTTCACAAAGTGAGAGAAGTTCCTCTCAATATTGTCTTAGATATTGTAACTTTCTAAGCTTCGGTCACATTATCATAGTTAAAGTTATTCTTGAGACCTTTTATCCACTCCATGACTACTTTTGGTTCCATCTTGCCACTAAAAAGGGGTATGCCTTCCAAGTACTTACCACTCATTTATTTCAAATATCTCAAGAATGGCTCTTCTTGAAGCATACGGTCTGGCTCTAGTATTATGTCTTCCTCGGCCACTGATTTACCCTTCCCATCAATTTCTCTCATTAGTTCATTAATTGCTGCAGTACTAAGCTACCTTTCTTCTAATTTAGTTTCCATTTCGGCCAACTATTCCTTCAGGAGTCTATTCTCCTCTTTATTTTGTTCTACATTCTTCACCAACTCAGTGTTGGTCACTATTTTGCATGAATCTACAAACATGTCTAAATATAACACTCAAACAAAACAATCCCAATCTTTATACTCTGATACCAATCAAATGCAGAATGAGCTCCTTCACTACATAATTAGCCTGACTCTACTCTGAGGTCTATTTATTTGACCTCCTAGGGTATTCTCCAACCCTAAATTGAAGTAAGTCACTAATGAATTCACCTTCTACTCAAGAACCTGGTTCCCACCAACAAACTATTTATTCCACACTCGGTGAACCTACATGGATAGATTCATCCTTACTAAACCAGCTCATTTAGCCAAAGCAATCCTAACATGTTTTTAACTTTCTTCCATAGCCAGACTATTATCAAGCTCGGCTAGGGAAAGGATTTCAATATCATGACTATCACTTCCTTGACAAGAGACAAATAAAAGTGACTATATCTAGGGGCTCCTCTCGAATTTCATCCAGGCACATGGTTCTCACCACAAATTCAAGATCCTTGAGGAGCCATTCTAGATTTACAACCCAGAACGGGCCAAAAACTTGCAACTATCAAAATGAAAACAAAACTTACACTACTTGCACAAAAAATAAATCTCAAAATATTACACACACAACCTGCAACTTTTCATTAACTAGAAAATAAGAAAACCATACAAAATATTGAACTTCTTCTCCAACTCTCTCTTCTTCTCTCTATCAACTCTCTATCTCTAACTTCTCATCCCCTAAATGAATGATTGCAAGATCTTTTTAATATTCCTTCCATCATTGGAACAAACTTAAATTTCCACTCAAGTCAAAGCATCTTTTTTAGGAAACATTACAACTAACCCTACTATCCACTATAGACAAGGTCCTCTTTTTCAGGGCCGACGTAACCGATTTTATAGAGAAATAGTAATACACACTGAGCACCAACATCGAGTACCATTTTCACTGAGTAATACCTTTACTATGAAATAGGATTACCAAGCACCCATGTTATCGAGCATCATTATTACCGAGCATCGATATTACTGAGTATCATTCTTATCAAGCACCAGTACCAAGCATCATTATTACTAAGTACCTTATTGAAGGTACCTAATGCCTTGGTTGGATTTCTAAAGGCTTACAAGCTACCCCAGAAATACACAACTAAACTAAAAAAATTAACTAGGCAACTAGAGTGTTTCTTCACCCACCTGACCCATTTTGCATTCGATCATTACAAGAGTGAATGAATAAAAACCTTACAAACCGAAATTAAACAAAACCAAAATGTTCTTAAGGGATTATAACCTTATGTTCTCTAGGTGCTCCTTCACTAAAAGATATTATGGTGGTGTTGTTAGATTCGGTGACAATACTCCTAAGGTTATCATTGGAGTTGGATCTATTTCTCTAGATGGAAAGAGTAATACTCGCAATGTACTACTTGTTGATGGACTTTAGCACAATCTATCAAGTGTTGGACAACTAGTGGATAGAGGTTATCAATTGAAATTCATTGATGGGAAATGCTCTATCAAAAGTAAATTAGGAGACTTGATCACATCTGGTACTAAATTGAGATGTAATGTATTTGAATTGAATACATCTGAAGCTTCTTGTTTTATTGTGAATGTTGATGATAGTTGGTTATGGCATAGGAGATTTTGTCATGTTAACTTTGACAACATTGCGAAGGCTAGTATGAAAAATGCACTAAGAGATCTACCTAATATTGTGAAACCATCTAACACTATGTCTAAAGTGTGTGTTATGAGGAAGCAGACTAGAAGCAATTTTAAAAGAAAATCTTATTTTGCAAAAGCGAAGTTTGATCTAGCACATACTAATTTGTGTGGTCCTACAAGAGAAAGATCTTATTATGGTGAAAGGTACTTTTTACTTTTTGTTGATGAATTTTCTATAATGATGTGGGTTACATATTTGAGAGAGAAATCTGAGGCATTTGACAAATTCAAGTTACTCAAAGAAAAATTTGAGAATGAATCTGGTTTGAAGATTAAATGTTTGAGACCAAATAGAGGTGGAGAGTTTACTTCATATTTATTTAATACCTACTGTGAAGAGCATGGAATATTCAGATAGACATCTGCACCTAGGACACCACAATAGAATGGGATAGTAAAGAGAAGAAAAAAAACAATATTAGATGCTGCCAAAACTATGTTGCTGGAAGGAAATATATCACATGTTCATTAGAGAGAAGTTGTTGGTGTTCTTGTGTAGACCCTGAAAATTTAGATCAGAGAAGGTACAATTAATAGTCCTTATGAATTATGGTTTGATCATACTCCAACTCTAAAATATTTCAAAATATTTGGAAGTAAATGCTATATCAAAAGAGATGATGACATGGGGAATTTTGATGCTATAAGTGATGAAGGTATCTTCCTTGGTTATTCCACTAAGAGAAAATAATCTATAGATCTGAGATTGAGGAAGTAGATTGAAAGCACTAATGTGATGATAGATGAAAATTTTCAAATTTAGGAGAGAATATATGATTGTTGACAGATTGCAGAGATAAAATAGGTCACTACTGAACCTGTAGAACCTTTGATGGTTGATGATGAGATTGAAGATGAATCAATTGAGCTTAGTGAGACTCCTAAGACTCTGAGGTATGTTAACAAGAACCATCCTGAAGATCAAATAATTGGTGATGAAAGTAAAGGAATGATGACTAGATCTAAATTAAGAGATGAAATTTGTTTTATTTCTCAAGTTCAACTGAAAACTACTGATGAAACATATAGAGATGAATCTTGGACTAAATCTATGCAAGAAGAATTTGAACAGATAAAGAAAAAAAACAATTGGGAATTGGGTCCAAGACCTAGAAACAAAAAGGTGATAGGAACCAAATGGGTTTTTAGAAACAAAATGGATGAGGAAGGACCAGTGGTAAGAAATAAGGCTAGGCTGGTTTGTAAAGGTTACTCACAACAAGAAGGCATAGAATTTGAAGAAACATTTTCTCATGTCGCTAGGTTAGAAGCTGAGATTATTTCTTGCTGATGTTGCACATAAAGACTTTAAAGTATATCAAATGGATGTGAAACCAACATTCTTGAATGGATATTTAGAAGAAGAAGTATACATAGAGAAACCTGATGGATTTCCTTTGACAGAAGATGATGAAATGGTTTGTAAGTTGAAGAAAGAATTGCATGGACTAAAACAAGCACTGAGAGCATAGTGTGCAAGAGTAGACAAGTATCTGCTTCGTCTTAGTTTTAGAAAAGGTAATGCACACAATAATTTATATTTAAGAACTAATGAAGATGGAATCTTAATCATAGAAGTTTTTTTTGATGATATTATTTTTGGAGGCAATGATAAAATGAGTAAGAAGTTCTCTAAAGAAATGGAAAATGAATTTGAAATGTCAATGATTGGTGAGATGGATTTTTTCTTAGTTTGCAAATTAATCATAGTAAGAATGGTATTTTTATATCTTAGACCAAGTATCTTAAAGAAATGTTGAAAATTTTTGGAATGAAATATTGTAAACCTATTGGGACACCCATGGTGACTGGTTACAAGATGACTAGAAATAATGAAACTCAAAGTGTTTTTCAGACAAAGTACAGATCAATGATTGGTGGTCTACAATATCTAACTCGCACTATACTAGATATTTCCAATGCAGTTGGAATCGTGACAAGATATTAAGAAGATCCTAGAGACAAACATGTCTTGCTGCTATGAAATGAATTTTAAGATACTTGAAAGGAACAATAGAATATGGATTGTGGTATGAAAAATTAGATGACTTTATTTTACAGGCTTACATTGATGCTGATTGGGCAAGTAATGTGGAAGATTGAAAGAGTACAAGTGGTGGAGAATTTTTCCTTGGGAAAAGGATGGTTTCTTGGTTAAGTAGGAAGAAATATTGTATTTCTCACTCTACTACTAAGTCAGAGTATGTTGCTGCTGCAATAAATTGTACACAAGTTTTTTGGATGAAACAAATTTTGAAGGACATTAGAATAATTTTTGAAGAGATAGTGATTATCCATTGTGATAACACTAGCACAGTGAATATGTCAAATAATCTTATAATGCATTCAAAGATTAAAACTATTTCTATTAAGTATCATTTCTTCAAGGGAAAGGTTACAAAGAAAGAGATTAGACTGAAGTATATTAGTACAAAGGAATAGATAGAAAATATATTTACAAAACCTTTTCCAAAAGATGCTTTTGAATATCTTAGAAGCATCCTTGGAGTGAGAGCCCCTCCAAGTGGTAATTAATTAATGTAGGCATGCATTAGTCTAGTGGCTTTTAAAGCTATATAAATTTATGGACTTGATGTATGGATCTACTCCTCACGGGGAGTGATCACAGGAACACAATGGAGCACATTTGGGTGATTTTGCACCTAACTGGTAGATAGGAAGATTTGAAAAATCTAAAACTTACACAAGACTAAAGAATATTTATGGTACCCTTTTCCATTTTTGCCAAAGGGGGAGAAATTCTATGTGAAAATCCCTACTATTTTAGGGAGATTTGTGTTGAGGATATTGGGAAGATTGCATTGAGAGAGAATACTTTTTGGGTTGATGGATTTTCCCATATGTTGTCATAAATGCCAAAGGGGGAGATTTTTGGATGATATCAGAATTGGGTACTACTGATGCTATTGGCATTCAATTTTTTTCACTGATGTCAATATATGTTTTTTTGGAGTGAACAGACTGGTTATTACTATTGTATAATGACTAATAGAAGTTTATGAATACTGTACAGATGAATCAGAATGATCAAAGATAAGGATATGAAGAAGGATGTGTGATGACCTTATTCCTAAGTTTTCTTGGCTTAATATTGCATATTGGAGATGTTATACATGTTTTAGTGAAGAGTGGTTTCTAGACTACGATAATGATGCTTGACAGAGAAGGTCTTTGTATTTTGGGTATATCTTACATGTGAAGAAGATTAAGAGTATGTGAGCTTAAGGGATGATAGAAGACACATTTAGGAATTTATTTTGTTGATCAATGGTCATGTAATTGTTGGTGACGTTAGTTGTGTCATGTATTCTGGAGAAGACCTATTTGGGGCAGACTTTAGAGATGTAGCATGTATTATGAATTGTGAGAATCGATTACTAATCTTGGAGTATATCTGATGTATTATAATTGATGTTTAATTTTTTTAGTTACCTTGTGTATCTTAGCAAGGGGGAAAATAATTATTTTTATATTGGGAAAGCTTAATTGGCCAACCCAATCAATTATTGTAATAGGGTATATATGAGAGATCTTATCTTTTGAAAAGATGTGATAGATATCTGATGAGAAGGTAATTGAAAGATAGAGAAGTGTTGAAGATGTGAGGCTTGATTGGTTGGTGGATGTAGAGAAAATTTTGTGATTATAATACTTCATTAGAATAGACCAAGTAAAGAAAATTGCCATCAGACAGTTCAATGGATTGTATATTTCTTATATACACTTGTTCAAATTTTTAATCCTTGAGGGTGCCTTTAACCTTCTTTGGGTTGTTTGCCTAGGTAGTGATCCCACTGTTACTCCTGACTCCTAACAAGGTTTGTCCTTTAACAGGGACTATGTACTGTAATGTTTTAATAAGCTCTTAATAGGGATAAATCTTTTAACAGGGATACTATACTCTCTATACATCATTTGTGGGTGCCAATTCCCCCCTGGGGTTTTACCTTTAATAGGGTTTCCATGACAATAAGGATTGTGTTATTGTTTTTGGATTTACTATGTTATCATTTGCATTGAATTTTATGTTTATAAAGTTTAAAGTTTAATAATCTTTATCGCTACTGATTTGCCCCCCCTCAGTTGTGCTTGTGGAGTGTTATTCCTAACACATAAATATACATACATACATACATACATACATACATACATGCATGCATACATACATACATACATACATACATACATATATATATCTATATATATATATATATATATATATATATATTGTTGGTAAACACATTGTTCTTTCTCACTTTAACTCTAAAATGCCCAAATATTAAAGAAACAATTGAATACAACAGTTGGGAAATTTAACTGAATAACTAATTTCCCTCTGAATTTGAAGGTACAACTCCCTTAAGTGATTAATATTCAATGAATTTTGGTCTTTCCTAATTTAAAGGGGGTTTTCTCTTAACCTGAGAATAGAAGAGGTAATCCAAACTAGGCCTGGATAGGAACTAGTTTAGGCAAATAGGTTCAACTTTCTATCTAGACAATTTTAAGACTTTATAAATCATAAAGGATCTCAAGATTGGTAATGTAGGAACTGATAATGAAGATTCAAATACAAAAATAAAAGATCAATGATAACATAATGATGATGAATTGATCTTCTTCATAAGAACATTTCTCATAATCTATGGGTGACACCCAAATTTCCCCACGATTAACTGTATCAAATCATAATACAGAACCTCGGTTTAATCTTGAGCTTTGTTGTGAGGTTTTCACACTATCGCCCCAAAGAGTTTGGGGACCCCCATTTTTTTTGAGCAAGCCTTTTTTTTTCTCCAGATCTGGGTTTTTGGAGGCCTTAGCCAAATTTTGGGCGGTCTAGAGGTCTTAAAGTGAAAATTTTACACCTTGGATGTTTCGAGCGCCTGGGAGGGTATAGCTTATTTTCACCTTGCGTGGAAACTTAGTTTTCCTAAGCGGTCAATTTTGTCTTCAAGCCAAACAAAATTCAATAGGAACATTTTCTTCAATTGTTATAATGATATCTGGCGGGATAAAATTGCAAATTTTGGACTTAGATGAATTTTTTGAAAATTGATGAAATTGAAAAACTTGAACATTTTCAAAATTTAATTGTGAAATTGGATATTTTTGGGAAAATCTTGTAAACTTTTTGTGGTGAAAATGGAAATTAAATGAAAATTTAAAATTGCCAAATGAAATTAAATTGCTAAATGATTTTGGATTGCAAGTAATAAAAAAATAAATTGCCAAGTGGGATTTTCAAAATTTTAAATGGAAAAAAGGAGTAAATGAAAATTGGAAATTATTTGAATTACTATTGGCTTCCAGTTTTCAATTTTGGATTTGGTTGCCATGATTAAACGCATTAAAATCATATTTTTGGGCTAAGTGATGGTAATTTGGAAATTTAATTTGGGCCCCTTTGTGTGTTAAATTCAATGTATTTTAAGGCCTAAGAGGTGTGAAATTCAAGGTAGGTTCTTGGGTCCACAATAGGGAAGGTTTAAAGCTATATTAGAGGCCCAAATGACTTTTTTAAAAAAAATTCAATTTTAGGGCCTTTGATCATTTCGGATTTGGCTAATTTAAACCCTTAATTTTGCACTAGGCTGGCCCAATCTTAAATTAAAATTAAATCCCCTAGGGCTGTGTGATTTATTTCATTTAATTCATGTTTGTTTTGGCAATTTTTAATTTAATTTTTTTCTCCTCCTAGAAAGTCGGCCCTGCTCTTTTGGAGGGAAAATCAGTATAAAGGGGGAGTCTTCCTCCTCATTTCTTCACTCATCATTTCCCATTTCTCTTGGTAGGAGCAAGGAGTGAAAATCAGAGGAGGCAGCAAATAAGGGCAGGACTACCTTGTGCCCTAGCTGCAAATTTTATGAAGAGGCTGGCTTGGGCAGTGGATGCGAATTTGCAAGGAAGAGGCAGAAAATTTTAGGGAGTTGCAAAATTATCCCAAGGAGTGCCATGAATTTGGAAGAGGCCAGAGATCTGGAAGGCTAAAAAATCTAAGAGGAGTTACGATTGAGAGGACTTGCAAAATTTGGTGCAGGACTGCAGATTTTTTTTTGTGTCTTCTTCTTTGGTGGAGTTGAGAGCTTGTTTGGTGTAGAAGAGGAGCTTCAAGATTGTTGGTGAAGGCTGGTTAGTAAGGCATATTTCTTCCCTTGTTCTTACTTGGTTCTTTCCCATTTCTTTCTTGCATCATCCGTCCATCACTTCATCATTTCATCTAGAGCTTGAAGTTGGGAGATATAAGTGTAGTTTTCATCTAGGATTTGGAGAAAGGAGATATAAGTGGTAGTCCCACACCTAGGAACAAAGTAGCAAGACATAAGTGTAGTCCATCTCATAAGTTTTCGAAGAGGCAGAAATAAGTGGTAGTCCCATCCCTAGGAAAAGAGGCAGAGATAAGTGTAGTGTGATAAGACTTGAAGAGGTAGAAATAAGTGGTAGTCCTATCCCTAGGCAAAGGGGTAGAGATAAGTGTAGTTCCATCTCACTGTAGAAAGAAGAGGAAAAAATAAGGGTTAGGATGGCAGATGCTAGTGCAAGCAAGAACCCAAGGGGAATGCATACCAAGAAATACAAGGAAGACATGATGCCCAAGACCTCCTTCTTCTCAAAATGGAAGTGAGTGGGTGACACCAACATTGGCACAGTGGACATGGTACAGTTGCGAGTTGGTTGCACGAAGGCAAGAAGGGAGTTTCCAAATCATCAAGGCATACCAGGTCAGATTTGAAATTAGAGTATGGTGACCTTATTGTGCTTCTCAACCAAGTCATGGGCTCCACTCAAGGTACACAATTTGATCCTTGGATGTATTATTTTATTGAAGGAATTGAGAATGGAACAAGAAATTTTGATTGGGCTAGGATCATTAGCGAGGATTTAGAGTTGCAACTTAGGATAGTGAAAAATCAAAAGCAATTCTACATGGGGTCCCACCTCTTCTATTTGATTACAAGGCTATTGGTGATGCTTTGCTAGTTGAACCAAATCCAGATTTGGGGAGATGCACTGCACCACTATGGTTGAGGTAGATGCTTATACCAAGGGGCAAAGTTGTGGTAGTCTGAATAGTTGAGGACATTCAAGGGTTAGCCAAAGAGGAAAACATTATCTAGGAGGCAATTGATGAACTTAACGACTATTTCAAATCAAGTAATGGGTGGATTATGGGCCGCTCAAGGAGGTATGGCTAGGGTAGGTGCCCCCAAAACCCAAGAGTATTGAAGTAGAAAGTGGGTTTCATGCAAAATAAATTCGAGTAGGAAGGAAAGGATAATGACGGAGGAAAGCGAGATGAAAGGTTGAAAGAGGTCAAGTTCAATTTCAAGGTGGTGTCCAAGAGAAAGGCTCTCAAATTGCAAGAAGGTTCACATCTAGGCAAGCCACTGAGGCCAAGGTAAGATTACCCCAAGTGCATAGAGACCTCACCCTTTCAAGGTCAGGACATCAGGTACAAGAAAGTTCAAGTGGTGATGAGAAAGTTTCTAAGGATGAGCTCAAGCATCCAAGGCTTCACCTCATCTTAAGGATTAAATAAATTTATAAGATAAGTTTGAAGAGGTGGCAATATTATGTGCATGCAATCAAATCATGCCAGGTGTCCTATGTTCTCATTGGTTGATAGATTATTGTAATTTTCTCATTGGCCCACAAGGTTGGTGCCCTCATGTAATTAGTTGAAAAATGGTAACCCTAATTAGGGTTTGTAAGGTTTAATCTTGGCCCTTGATTTTGCCCCTTAATCTTGGCCACTCGTAATTTTGAGCCTCTATATAAGGACATTTTTTTCTCATTTGTAAAGGGATGTTGGAGAATTGTTGCCAAAATGTACTATCAAAATTGTTCTCTATTCATTGTTGTGGTTTTCATGGTAGATATATATGATCATTTTGGTGTATTAGATGGTTCTTCTCATCTCTCAAATTAAACTAGGATTTAATTTCATTTTGTTAGAGTAGAAGTGGATGGCTAGTTGTATGGTGATGTTAGTGAATGTTTGATAGGGATCTATATACTAGGCCACTAGCATCCTAGCGGCTTGTTAGGAAGCCTTGTGTGGTAATCTAGTCCAATCTCTCCCAAGTTCTACTTGCATTTCATATTTCCGCTTGTACTTCAAGTTGGGTTGGAAGATAGGTGTTAGTGTGAAAATTCTAAGAGTACCCCTTTGAATCATTGCACCAATAGAGGTAGCGCCACGGGCAAGCCTTCATTTGGTTGGATCCCTATTTATTTTTTGATTTCTTCATTCGTAGGAGTAGTAGTAGAGCAGTAAGAAGTTAGTGGTAGGAGTAGTTGAAAGTGAAAGTGATCAAGGAGAAAAGAACAAGTCAAGCAAGTGAAGTACCACCAAGTTATCTTTGAATGAACAACATAAGCCCGCCTACATGATTAACCAGCAAATCACATTAACATAACTGAGTTAGTATCCACATGTGTAAATAACCTTGGAGTTTTCTCGTGTTCTTCATGAGCATTTACTTTTCAAGAGAGGTTTGAGTGTTTGATATCCTATATCAAGTATTCAATTCCTATATGTTATGTAGTGGTACAAAACTAACATCAACATTATTTGGCACTAGAAGGAGGGCATTAATGAATTTCATTCTTTGATCAACTTGGAAATTTAGAGTAGAGATTGATGAGGAATGAGCTTTCAAAGTTAGATTTGAGATGAGAGATCTCTCTTAAAGTGAAAATTCCAAAAAAAATTGAAAAATTAGTAAATCAAAAAAAGGGAAAGGACTTCTCAATGGATGGGCAATGGTTTCATGGTCAAGGCATTCATCTAGTTGACATTGCTCAATTTCGGGAGGTTTTGAATGCACAATTGTATCCACTGATTTTTTCTGAATTGGCATCACATTATGAGTGTAGGATTCATGGGAAAACCACACATGATGAGCTTAATTGTTTGACATTTTTGTCAAGAGTGGAGTTGGTATTGCAAAAGAGGATGTTCTTTTGGGATATCCTCAAACCAATTCCATTTTCTGATTTAGAGGATAGAGTTAACATGTTTGTGAATAAGTTCAAGGAAATGATCAAGAAGTGACTAAGTGAGGAGGAACTATATGTGGAAGGTATGTTTCTCTCTGGTTGGTGTAGACTACACAATGTGAGACATTTAGAATATACTTGTCAACCTTTTTGAGATATCATAAAGTAGGCTAAGCAAGAGATGGGATGGTTTGATTGTGAGCAACTAAATACAGACAAAATTTGGAGTGCATACCTTGAAAAAATGAGATTGGCATCAAAGGAAGGAAAAGAATATTACATTCATTACTTAGGTGGGAAACCAAAAGATGAGCATATTGTATCCTCATCCAAAAAAGAAGAAATAAACTTGTTAGAGGATAGTGTGGTTGAACCTAATGACCAAGACATTCATGTGGAAGATGAGCCTTCACACATTACTCCTCAAGAGGAAGGAGTTGACAAGAAAATTAAGGAAGCAATTGAATTCATCCAAAGAAGAGGAAGCACATCAGACAAAGATCCACACCTTGATGAGCTAGAAGAAGACCATAACAAGTTTGAAGAGGTGATCCTTGGTGAACTTTCCCTCATGCTACAAAGTCAAGTTCTTAGGGATGAGTTGGAAAAAATCTATAGCACCCTTCATGAAAGAAACAATCAAGTGGACAAGTTGAACAAGGAATTGCAAGTTACTACAAATTAATTAAGATATGAGGAAAAGTTTGATAAATCATTCTAGGACATCATTATCACCATATTATTTTGGGGGATGCTTAAGGATCTTATGGAATAAATACGAAGGGAGTCATTGCCAGAGGCATCCCAAGATAGACAAGTTGTTGCAAGTGGCATATTTCACCATCAACTCTGACCTCTAGAGGTTTGGCCACTTGGGATTGATGAACTTATGAAGACATTTGAGGACCTCCCTGTCAGTTTCAAAGACTCCAAGGGTGATGAGTGTCCACATGATAAATTGCATGATGCTCCTAAAGAGAAATATACATGCGGCGCCATGGGAGAGAAAAGTGAAGAATAGTTTGGGTTGATGCTATTGTTGGATGTTGCATTTGATCATCTTGAGGTGTTTGATGGGGAGATAATAAAGGAATCCTTTATTTTTGAGCATACACTTGATGAAATTCACCAGGATGCATGGTTCATGTTTCACAAGGACAGGCCCCCAAAGATGATATTTCATGAGCTTGATTCCAAGATTGATCCTTCCTTGACTACCAATGAGTTTGATGTAGATGTTAGGGGGAGATTCATCACCAGTTGCGACCTCCTGAAGCTATGGATGATCAATTGAGGTTTGAACAAAGGTCACCACATGAAGCACACCAGGTTGTTTCTTTCCCTGCTCTTAAGGATGAAAGGTATGAAAGTTTTTATTTTGATTATGGAAATTTTTGAAAAAAAACTTGTATTTGGATTGACCATGGACCCTATGAGTTTCCACAATTATTGATCTTCCATGATAATTTTCTTGATTTTGAGTTGGAGATAACAAATTTTTTTTAGAGTACAAGGATGAGTTTGCGAGATTGAGAACTATCACCCAAACCTTGTTACTTTTGAGCATCCTAAAAACCATTTTAGATCCAGTGTATATATTAGATCGGTTAGTGTTGTCCCTTTAGAGACTTGTACATAGTTAGGGTAGGTTGGTCTTGGACCATTTGGTTCAGGAGAATAGTTTAGTTTGCTTTTGTGTCTGGTTTAGATTAAGTTTCCTTTTAGTTGGTTATTTTAGGTGTTTGAGGGAGCTCGAGTTTAATTTGCATGAAGTCATTTGACATGAGATCTTTTAGTTTCTCTCAGTCAGTTCGGTAGTTTTGGCTTTGGAGCTTTGCAAGTGCAAAGGGGGTCCATGTTATCACTCGTGGATGAGGTGTGTAGATTTTTACACTTTTGGGTAACAAAACAAGAGTCTGTCTTGTTCATTTCTTTAATATATTTGATGAGGGTCAAGGATTTTAAGGTGTTCTTAGTCGTTAGTCTATGGTAGGGCTTGTACTAAATTTGGGTTAGACTTGATAGTGGTTCTTGAGTTACCTTTGACATGGTTACAACATTTTACTCACACTTAATTGCTCCAAGTTCTTGGTGTTTTGAAGTGAAAATGGACTTAGTGAAAATCATACACCTATTTTAGCGCCATTGTGGTCTTCCAAACCCTTCACAGGCTTCATTGCCTAAAAGCCAAAAAAAAAGAGAAAAAATGAGAATCAATGCAAAATGAAAGGCAATATCAAGGTAAAAATGAAAGTGAAAATTGGCTTTAAAGGGCATGCAATCATCTCTACCGGTGCTACTAAGTAGTCACTAAAGGTAGAACCGTGATTGTGGTGCCATAGTGATAACTCCATCGGGGCTATGGATGCCTAATTGGCAGTGGGGCTCTATCCAGGGTGCTTTTGCAGTAAGGATATTATAATAGCTAAGTTCGATGAATCTAAGAGATTGTCAAGTTCTTGTTGAGCGGGGAATAAATCATTTGCACACACTTGAGTAACTTATGGTCAGGGTGCTTAGGTTCAACTTGAGAGTTCTTTCCCTTGTTGAGTGCTTTTCCTTAAGAATATTTTTAGATAGGTCATCCTGAGATTTTTGTTCTAAGTTATTTTATTCTTTAAATGTTCAGGAACATTTCTTTGGGTTGATGCTAGATGTTGTGAGGTTTTCACACTATCACCCCAAAGAATTTAGGGAGCCCCATTTTTTTTGAACAAGCCTTGTTTTTTTTTCCAGATCCAGGTTTTTGGAGGCCTTAGCCAAATTTTGGGTGGTCCAGAGGTCTTGAAATGAAAATTTTACACCTTGGATGTTTTGAGCGCCTAGGAGGGTATAGCTTATTTTCACCTTGCGCGGAAACTTGGTTTTCCTAAGCGGTCGATTTTGTCTCCAAGCCAAACAGAATTCAATAGGAATGTTTTCTTCAATTGTTATAATGATATTTGGCAGGATAAAATTGAAAATTTTGGACTTAGATGAATTTTTTGAAAATTGATGAAATTGAAAAACTTGAACATTTTCAAAAGTTAATTGTGAAATTGGATATTTTTGGGAAAATCTTGTAAATTTTTGGTGGTGAAAATGGAAATTAAATGAAAATTTAAAATTGCCAAATGAAATTAAATTGCTAAATGATTTTGGATTGCAAGTAATAAAAAATTAAATTGCCAAGAGGAATTTTTGAAATTTTAAATGGGAAAAAGGAGTAAATGAAAATTGGAAATTATTTGAATTATTATTGGCTTGCAATTTTCGATTTTGGATTCAGTTGCCATGATTAAACGCATTAAAATAATATTTTTGGGCTAAGTGTTGGTAATTTGGAAATTTAATTTGGACCCCTTTGTGTGTTAAATTCAATGTATTTTAAGTCCTAAGAGGTGTGAAATTCAAGGTAGGTTATTGGGTCCACAATGGGGAAGGTTTAAAGCTATATTAGAGAACTACATGACTTTTTTTCAAATTTTTTAATTTTAGGGCCTTTGATAATTTTGGATTTGACTAATTTAAACCCTTAATTTTGCACTAGGCTGGCCCAATTTTAAATTAAAATTAAATCCCCTAGGGCTATGCGATTTATTTCATTTAATTCATGTTTGTTTTGGCAATTTTTAATTTAATTTTTTTTCTCCTCCTAGAAAATTGACCCTGCTTTTTTGGAGGGAAAATCAGTATAAAGGGGGAGCCTTCCTCCTCATTTCTTCACTCATCATTTCCCATTTCTCTTGGCAAGAGCAAGGAATGAAAATTAGAGGAGGCAGCAAATTAAGGGCAGGTTTGTCTTGTGCCCTAGTGTCAAATTTTATGAAGAGGCTGCCTTGGGCAGTGGCTGCGAATTTCCAAGCAGAGCTGCGAATTTGCAAGGAAGAGGAAGAAAATTTTAGGGAGTTGCAAAATTATCCCAAAGAGTGCCACGATTTGGAAGAAGCCAGAGATCTGGAAGGCTAAAAAATATAAGAGGAGTTACGATTGAGAGGACTTGCAAAATTTGGTGGAGGACTGCAAATTTTTTTTGTGTCTTCTTCTTTGGTGGAGTTGAGAGCTTGTTTGGTGTAGAAGAGGAGCTTCAAGATTGTTGGTGAAGGCTGGTTAGTAAGGCATATTTCTTCCCTTGTTCTTACTTGGTTCTTTCCCATTTCTTGCTTGCATCATCCATCCATCACTTCATCATTTCATCTAGGGCTTGAAGTTGGGAGATATAAGTATAGTTTTCATCTAGGATTTGGAGAAAGGAGATATAAGTCGTAGTCCCACCCCTAGGAATGAAGTTGGGAGATATAAGTGTAGTCCATCTCATAAGTTTTTGAAGAGGAAAAAATAAGTGGTAGTCCCATCCCTATGCGAAGAGGCAGAGATAAGTGTAGTATAATAGGAATTGAAGAGGCAGAAATAAGTGGTAGTCCCATCCCTAGGTGAAGGGGCAGAGATAAGTGTGGTTCCATCTCACTATAGAAAGAAGAGGCTGAAATAAGGGCAGGGATAACTTTAAGAAACCCCCCTCCAGAAAAATATATAAAATCTTGGCGAATTTTTCATTTTATTTTTAAAAAAATTAATTTCTATTGGCAAATCTCTGAATTTTTTGGGAAAAAAATTTATTTGTATTGGCGAATATTTTTTAATCACAAATTTTTTGTAGAAAATATTGGCGAATCTCAAGCAATAACCAAAATTTCATTAATGACCATGGAAAATAATTATATTTAAAGAAAAAAGAGTTCT
>MU227824.1:1699143-1701403 GCA_018584345.1 Thuja plicata | reverse complement strand
CCCCCAGAACCCAAGAGTATTGAAGCAGAAAGGGGGGTGCATGCAAACTAAATTTGAGTAGGAAGGAAAGGATAATTAAGGAGGAAAGTGAGATGAAAGGTTGAAATAGGTCAAGTTCGATTTCAAGGTGGTGGCCAAGAGAAAGGCTCTCAAATTGCAAGAAGATTCACATCTAGGAAAGCCACTGAGGCCAAGGAAAGATTACCCCAAGTGCATAGAGACCTCACCCTTTCAAGGTCAGGACATCGGGTACAAGAAAGTTCAAGTGGTGATGAGAAAGTTTCTAAGGAAGAGCTCAGGAATCCAAGGCTTCACCTCATCTCAAGGATTAAATAAATTTATAAGATAAGGTTGATGAGGTGGGAATATCATGTGCATGCAATCAAATCATGCCAGGTGTCCTATGTTCTCATTGGTTGACATATTATTGTAATTTTCGCATTGGCCCACAAGGTTGGTGCCCTCGTGTAATTAGTTGAAAGATGGTAACCCTAATTAGGGTTTCTAAAGTTTAATCTTGGCCCTTGATTTTTCCCCTTAATATTGGCCACTCATAATTTTGAGCCTCTATATAAGGCCATTTGATCTCATTTGTAAAGGAGCGATGTTGTTGAATTGTTGCCAAAATAGTATCAAAATTATTCTCTATTCATTGCTGTGGTTTTCATGGTGGATATATATGATCATTTTGGTGTATTGCATGGTTCTTCTCATCTCTCAAATTAAAGTAGGATTTCATTTCATGTTGTTAGAGTAGAAGTAGATGGCTAGTTTTATGGTGATGTTAGTGAATGTTTGATAGGGATCTATATACTAGGCCACTAGCATCGTAGTGGCTTGTTAGGAAGCCTTGTGTGGTAATCTAGTCCAATCGCTCCCAAGTTCTACTTGCATTTTATCTTTTCGCTTGTAATTCATGTTGGGTTGGAAGATAGGTGTTAGTGTGAAAATTCTTAGAGTACCCCTTTGAATCATTGCACCAATAGAGGTAGCACCGCATGAAAGCTTTCATTTGGTTGGATCTATGTCCATTTGCTAATTTCTTCATCCGTAGGAGTAGTAGTAGAGTAGTAAGCAGTTAGTGGTAGGAGTAGTTTAAAGTGAAAGTGATCAAGGAGAAAAGAACAAGTCAAGTGAGCAAAGTACCACCAAGTTATCTTTTAATGAACAATGCAAGCCCACCTATGTGATTAACTAGCAAATCACATTAATATATCTGAGTTAGTATCCACAGGTGTAAGGAACCTTGGATTTTTCTCATGTTCTTCATGAGCATTTACTTTTCAAGAGAGGGTTGAGTGTTTGATATCCTATATCAAATATTCAATTCCTATATGTTATGTAGTGGTACAAAACTAACATCAACAAGCTTTAAATCTAATTTAAAGAAACATTCAAATTAACAGAAAGATAAATCCAATGGAACTGTTAAAACATTGGCATTGAGACATAAATGAATTTGACTCAGCAAAAATAAGTTCACACCAAAATTTAGCCCACCCTTGTATTGATTTTCAAAATAGTACATATAGATCTTCGGATTTTTACTATTACAAAAAGGGGGAACCAAAACAGTTCAACTTCCCTAACCAGAAATGATAAACAAACATTTATCCATTATAACCTCTATCAAAATTCAATATAAGAGGGAATATATTTATGCCTCTGTTTTCTTCCCCTTATCTATTTTCACCCTATAGGCGGTGACAGCTATGATGATCGGAATAATCTCTTCACGTCTATTGATATGGACATTTGTATACTTGATGAGCCATTGAGAATGATCTTTGGCCATACTTTTAACCATATCTACATGATATTTGAGCTCTTCCATGGCTTTATAGATGCACCCACTCAACTTTTGGAGTTCTAACACATTATCCAAGTGAGAGGAAGAATGTTCTGCCAATTTATCTATATAATCGGAGAAAGAATTATGCATGTTATTCACTCTGATCATTTCCTTTCCTTAACCACTTCTTTGTGACTCCATGTGAAGACCCTGAAGGATTTTAAAATATTTGTTCTATTCTTCTTTGATTTTGACATCTTTCTACTGCAACCCTCCTTTAGCTTGGATGATCATTTCAGTATTAAATTCCAGACTTTAGAGCCATTCAATTAAAATCTCATCTCCTTTCTCTAAGATCTTGTCCTTTATCACCTCTTTAGTCTTCATTTTGACTGCTACATGTAGAATTACTATGCATTCTTGAAATTTCACCATTTCTGACGTGAGAGTCTGCAAATTTTTATAATT
>MU227824.1:1689143-1694143 GCA_018584345.1 Thuja plicata | reverse complement strand
GCCAAAAATATATTGTACAAGGTAATATCAAAGTAGGAAAGGAAATCACAATGTACCTTCAAAATTTGAGACAGTGTTATCCCAATTGTCTTGTAGCACCTTCAGGATGTGCAACTCAATCTGAATCTCTACTAACAACTCCATCATAATATCTCCAACTAAAAATTTGTTATCATAAATGAGTGTCTTTGCATGAGAAATATGTTAATTCTGCATGACATCCATGTGTGGAAGGATTTGGCTCTATATAGTTGTAAGGGATTCCCTTGTTCTACTTTCTTCCCTTAGTAACTCTTCCTATATATCTGTCAAATACTTGATCTTCACAAAATGTGCTGAGCTCAAACTAAGGTCAAGTGCCAACTGGTTTGCAATTGCCTTCAAATCTCTATCAATCTTAGTCATCTTGTCTTTTAATCATATGGTAAAGTTGGAAGTGTCACTCAAATTTACAAATAATGATACAACATTATTTATAGTGGTTTCTAGAGAGCTAATGATAGTTGTTAGCTTCACTTGATCTATTGCAATCTTACTTGCAACATTCTATAGAACCTTATTCTAAAATTTCCTTTTGGCCTTTTGCAGTAATTTCTCCTGACTATTAAGATCTATGTTGAACTTGTGAACTATGTCAACAAGTTGGTCCATAATAGAGTCATTCTCATTGACTTCAATTTTTGTAGAATCAATGAATATACCTTTGATATCTTCCAATACTCTATTCCTTTTCTTCTCAGCTCAGAGCTTCTGTTTCCTTTCTCTTTTCTTCCATAGCTCACCAAGTATATCCATTTTCTCGGTTGTCAGGATATAAAGATCCCAATTAGGAATCACAATGTCTTCTTCAAGATCAATTTCATCAGTGATTGTTTCTTTGCTCTTGTGATGGGTAGCTCTGTTAAAATAATAACAAAAATAAGAGAGAGATAGGAAATTGTTTAATTCAATGAGCAGGAGATAGGAGATTTACCATAAATTAGCACAAAACTAGGAGCATTCACCAATGAGAAAAGAAACAAAAGAAACAAGATTTTGAAGGGGAAAAATCATGAAAAAACCCCCGTGATATAAAGAATGGGAAAAAATGCCTCAGAGAGAGAGAGAGAGAGAGAGAGAGAGAGAGAGAGCCAAGCTCATACAATAGTATTTGAGAAGTGTTAACCTAAAAAATTAAAGAGAGAAAGAGAGACATCTCTTTAATAGAGATGTGAGAGAGGAGTTGCATGGTAACTCCCATATCTACGAATGCCACATTTCAATAGTGTGTGAGACAAGTGTAGGATTCCTCATAAGGAGGAATAACTAAATAAGAAAATACATAAAATGAATTATCCTCACAAGAGGACAAAATAGGTGTAGGGATTCTATAGGAATATCCTACTTACATTAGTACAAGTAAAGATTAAATTCTAACACCCCCCTTTAATCTTTACTTGGGGTTTTACAAAAATCTGCAACTTGATAATCTTTCTCGTAGTAGAGGAGGTAAATTTGTTGGTCTTCACTTTGAGTTAATATGAGGTGATGGTGAATTGATATATGCTTCGATCATGAAATAGGGATCCTTTGAGTGTTGTAATACACAGGTTTAGGTGCTTGTTGAGATAGGCCCAAATGTTCAAGTACATGTTGAGATTGATCATAGTTTCTTCTCCAAGAAATATTACCTGAAAGAGGATAATAACCACAAGTGGATCTCCCATAATTGGGATCTCCCTTTATATATGATTCAGTAAAAATAGATTGAGAATCATTAACAACATCATTCATTTCATAAAGAGATTTAGTAAACCAAATGAAATCATTACTAGATTCATAATAAAGAATAGAAATAGGACAATCACCATCAATAATATCAATAAGAAGATTAGAGTTTAGAGAAGGAGGTTGGTCCTCCATATTAAACATTTGAGTGTCATGAAATTCATAATCCACTTTGGAGAAAATAGAAACATCATCTCTAGTAATACATGAGGGCAAAGTGACATTGAGAAAAGTATCAATAATTTCATCTTCGTGATCTAAAATATTATCCAAAGCAGAATAAGTATTCGTAACATCATCAACCTGCAATATGTTAGCTCGATGAGAAAAATAGAAAATGGGGGGATCATCCCCAAGGAAAGCATCATCACAAGGGTCATCCCAAATAGGAAAGTTATTCAAAGGATACATAATGTCACAGGGCGGAGTAGAGGTTTGGTGAGTTTGAAATGTATCTCCAAGACATGCCAGGCCTGATGAGCCTCAGTACAATCTAAGATAAGATGATATAAATCTGGATTTAACAAGAAGCCAATTAGACCAAACGCTTCCTCATATTTGAATTGCCAGGAATCCTGGTCAGCCTAAGCAGCGGTGGATGTCGGTTTCAAATTTGGTGAAGTCACAATATCTTAAAGGTGTCGAGTTTTTAGAAAATCAAACATGTGCGGCCTCCAAATAGTATAATTGGAATTTAAAAGTTTAAAATCTGGCATTAATGTAGACATGATTAAATTAACTGAAATAACGATAAATACAAGATGCAAGATATAATGAAGAATCCAAAAGACTAATTTAACGTGATTAGTAAATATCAGTGTGCCAGAAATATTAAATATTCAAATAAATTTAAATTTTCGTTAAAGTGATGAAACAAAATTTAATGACAATTAAATAATAAATTAACAATTGAAATAGGTTTATAATAATAAACTAGAAATGGGTTTAAAAATGATATAGAAATATATTAAGCAGAAGAAAAGTATTACAGTTTAAACTTTTTTGATAAACAATTTAACAAATTTGGTTATAAAGAATTAAAATTGAATAAATTTATAAATACCAAAGAATAAAAAGATGAACCTGCAAAAGAAACGGTTATAATAATGAAACAAAATAATAATAGTAAATTTGCAAATAATAATGATAAAGAAAATGATTAAAACACTAAATATAGAAAAAAACTCAACAAAGAAATGAAATGATTGACCTGCAATATTCAAAAAAATGTTCGAGAATATGCAGATAGAAGATATTAATAGTGATTTCTTTTTTAATAGCTGCTTTGAAACTACTAAAACCTGCAAAAAAAGTTAAGATTCTGCAACCAAATAAAGAATAAGAAAAAAAATGTACAATGGCAGGCGAATACAAAGATGCACTGAAAGATATAAGCAAGGATATTATACTGTTATTTTTTATATCTTTATCTTCTTTGCTTATATGTTTGACTGTGACTGTGGAGAATCGCCTTGCTCATATGGATTTGGTATGTTCCCAATCTCATGCAAACTTTGCCTATTAAAAGAGTTCTTCCCAATCAATTCCAAGAATCAAGATTGACGACTCAAGCCCAAATTCTCTCAAGGAAGCTATCACCTATTTGAGTTGTTGCTGAAAAGAAGTATTATGAAACTTGTCAACACCTCCTCGTGTCTCCTATTCGACAGACGTAGAGTCTCAATAATAGCATGGCTTCCCTATCCAAATCAGCAAAGTGAAAACCCCTCTGTCTCAAACCCTCATTCTGCAATTCCACACCAATTTCAGATCTAAAGAAACCAAATATATTTGTATATATCAGATGCTGTGCGATTACTTTAATGATGTATTTTGAGAAACCTACTACGGAGAAGGGAGGGATGGGGTTGCACAAAGGCACCTGAAAGGGAATCATGCCTGACAGAGGTGGTCGCAGGGGGATAAGCGGAGGAGAATGCTACTAAAAAAGGCCGTGAGCAGCTAGAGAGGATGTTGTGCAGCTTTCATTTGTATATCGTAGTACAAAGCTTCTTCTCTACAACCATAGATAGGGAATCCACAAGAACAACTAAAAGAAAAAGACTTTAACAATAAAGTGAATCATGCCAACAAGAAACTTAAAAATAATAGATGAAGAGAAATCAAATTAAACCTTAACCAGATAGTTTGGTTTGTATACGTAACAAGGAAACAATAAGTGTTACAATCAACTAGAAGCTGCTACCAGATTTAACTCAGATTTGTAAAAATATATTCTATAAGTAAATTTTCTATGCATGAATGTAATCAAAAGTGGAAAAGTTTATTTAAGTCTTAAAGAGAAAGCTAACTCTTTTTTCTAGATTACATTAAATTTGCTAAGAAAGAACTCTTTTTTCTTTGCATGAATGTATATTCTCATGCATGCTCGGTTGAAACAGGTCCGCGGGGTGAAGAACTCAAAGATGTATAAGGATACTGATATCTAAGTTGACATTATTATATGTAGTTAACAATGTTATTATAATGGGGATGGTGAAAGATCCTGAGCCTAAAATGAATGTTTATGAAGACAAGAAAAGCAGAATATGCAGATTTATAAGCAAGATGTTTGTACATATAAAAAGATATGAGAAACGCTGAGAAAAAAGGATATGAAAATAGTCAAAATGTTGTATACAATGACATGTGAGAATAGAGATGAAGAAAAAAATGATGTTAGTATGCCAAGAAATTATAGTATGCCCTCAAAATGAATATAGTATTCCTTTTCTTGTATGCAAAAAGTGAAATAGTATGCCCGCAAAATGATTATAAAACCTGCACAAAACAAGTCAGTACCCAAGAGATAAACCAATAAACAGGGTTTGGCGGTAAACCATCCAAACACAAAAAAAAATTCAATTTTTTTATAACACTCTCTCAAGAGTCTCCAATATTGGAGTGCTCCAAGATATGGTAGCTCCTTCACCTGTAAACTCAATCGAAGATTAAACCAACCTACTCTGATACCATGTTAAAATAATAATAGAAATAAGAGAGAGATGGGAAATTGTTTAATTCAATAAGTAGGAGATAGGAGATTTACCATGAATTAGCACAAAACCAGGAGCATTGACCAATGAGAAAAGCAACAAAGGAGACAAGATTTTGAAGGGGGAAAAGCATGAAAAAACCCTCGTGATATAAAGAATGGGAAAAAATTCCAGAGAGAGAGAGAGAGAGAGAGAGAGAGAGAGAGAGAGAGAGAGAGAGAGAGAGACAAGCTCATA
>MU227824.1:1636018-1658656 GCA_018584345.1 Thuja plicata | reverse complement strand
AACTTACTAAAAATAGTAAGTTTCCAAATATAGCAACTTTGTACAAAATAGCCCTTATTGAATAGAAAAACACATATTTTTGGGTGATGCAAGATTGCCCTTACACCCAGGATGCTCTTGCATCAGAGATGTTGACTAGACAGAAAACTAATAAATATCTATTTGGTTTAGGATTTGAAATATAATGAATATTTGGTGTTCTAAATAAATCTAAAGGTTATATAGTTCTTTTAACAAGAGATGGAAATATTTTTAAGGTTAAACACACTTCTAGTAAATAAACTGATTTGCATCGTCGTAGAAGAAAGAACAAATATATATAAGTTCCTCAAAAAAAATTCATTTGGTACAAGACAAATTGTATAATATTACCAGGTATGGAAGTTATTTTCATGGTTATTATTTTGCATATTATCACTTTATTCATAAACCAACAGACTATTTGATACATATCGAGAAAGTTGATTTGAAAATATATTCTTATGAATTATTCAATAGAATTGATCAACTTGGTCATATTATAAGGAATCGTGACAAATAGACTTTAAAGAATTAATATTTTGTGAAGTACTCTATAAGGAACATACTAAGGAGGATTGTCTAGAAAATAAAATAGGAACAAGAAAAGAAAGAAAAATTTAACTAAGATATACCTCTTCTTGCTTAAATATTTCATGTACAAGTGATTTTGTTTATTATTTGTTGATTCAATAGTTATTTGGCCTCATATTTATTTTTATTTTGTTGAATTTTTTTATCATCTTCTAAAAAGGTGTGTACTAAATGAAATCATTAGATTATCATTTCACAAAGTATTTGTCAAATAGTCATTTAAAGTCATATATGTTATATTCTTGTTTTGGATTCATAAAGATTATAATGTACTAATATCCTATCTATCTTTGTATTCACCAAATTTATAATCTATCAATTTTACATTGGTATATTATAAAATTCATACAAGGATAATAGTATATTAATGGCCTATGTACTACAATAATCATTAATAAGTAATTTCACTAGTTACAAATAAGTTTTGATAATAATGACATATCATGTTTTCTTCTATGGTACATAATTCATCATTTTATAAAATGATACATTTGATTAATTCAATGGTTGATTGGTGGAGGTTTAGTAACTATTTTGTAGTTTGGTGTTCATTTTAATGGGGAGTATCCCTTCTTTAAGGAAAAAAATAGTTAAGGTTGAGATACTCTGTAATATGTTGGTATTTTTATGCTTCTTATGTCAAACAGTGGCCATTAAATTAGTAAAGGCAATGAAGAAAAAGATGGTAGAGTGTATAATTTTCTTGTTATAGATGATATGTTCTAGATTTAGTTTTGTTGTGAGAAAACAAGGAACGTGAACATGTTACATACTTTTTGATCATATAGGAAATATGTGTTTGGTATTATCCAATGGAAATCATTTGATTGAGACATACATATTTCTATGTGGTATTTTAATACAATTTTTTTTTCTAAAATGTTGCTTTTGATAGTGTTTTATGGTAATATTTAGATTCGTTAATTATTAGCGTATTTGACATTTATTTCTTGAGGGGATAATAAATAATATTTAGTGACAGTATTATATGATCTTGATTCTAATACAACATGTTGATTTTGAATTGAATACTCTCAATTTTTTGATCTTATTGTTTCAATGATTTTGGATTTCATCATTTTTTAGTATTGGTGGCTAGTGTCCAAAGGTCAAAGACATCTATTCTTCTTTCATATTTTTGGTGAAAATCTGAATATTTAAAGGAATATTTAGTTTTATTACATTATTTATGGATCTCAAAATATGGAACAGTTAATTGTTCCTTGGTAATGATACACCTTTATAGTGATGTTGAGTTTTAAATCATATTTTCCTAGAATTATTTGTGTGGATTTGGTTCTCTTGGTTATTACATGGGGACATGTGTTTGTTTACATGTGTCTGAGAGAGAGAGAGAGAGAGAGAGAGAGAGAGAGAGAGAGAGAGAGAGAGAGAGAGAGAGAGAGAGGTAAGCTCTAAAGTGTGTTTGCACAATCCCCAAGACAGGACTTAGCTTGCGCTAGCCAAATACAAGATCCTAACTCCACTATAGGATCTCCCTAAGTCAATAAACACTATGTCTAAGACCTCACCTAACTCTTGTCTAAGAGTTACCATAATTGTGCTTTCACCTTGGATGACAACTATCTTAGTTTTGTCTCAATGCTTCAAAAGACTTAAAGAAACTAATGCAAATTTCTCCATTCCAACATACTCCATGCTACAAGGGAAATGTGGGAAATTTTTATGTCCTCCTTACTCCCAAACAACTAAAAATCCATAGGTTTTCCCACTTCAAGGAAATTAGTTCACAACTTGCCTTCAAACTATCCAATTAGGCCTAATGGCTCTATTAGCCCTATCCAGAGGGTTTTTCTGGAATAACTTGCAAAACTCACACACAACCCCCAAAACTATTTATGGATCTAGATACCATTTTTTGAGACATAAAGTATTTCTAAGGTCTTAGTTCCCCAACGTTTCTGTACAACACTATCCTAGAAAGTAGGGCTTTTAGGCATATTTTGGTGCATTACTAGCAATGGTCTGATTTCTCCTCACAAATAAATCCAATTGGTTTGGCACAGCTCTTCAATTGAACCTAGGGACTCATAAGACCCTAAAAACACTCTAACATCACCTGGTTCAATTATCTATGTCATTCCCTTGTCTCTGCAATAGGTTTCTAACCTCTTATGCACCTAACCGGGTTGTCCTAACTCGCTTAGGGAATGAGTTTAAAAATATCTCCACTCATCTCCTAAACTCCTACCTCTATATATAGAATTTAAAAATGCTCCACTACAAGATTCATCCACCCTTTTATGGTTTCCATTTTTGAATCTCAAGTGGGAGCCATGAAAGAAAAAACTAGCTAAAAGACACCAGCAGACTACCTAGTTTCCAATTTTTTTCCTACCACTCAAATTTTAACTCAAAAGAACTAACACATTGAAAGGAAAAATCTTAAATCACACCCATCAACATGAATCAATAGTTGGATCTTATGATTCAATCCATAACCAAGCTCTGTAACACCAAATGCTCAAAAAATACACTCACTCAAAATTGCAGTCACTTTTGCTATTCAAAAACTTACTTACAAAAACTCTCTCTTTAGGATTTGAGCCTCATAGTTTCTTAGATTCCATTCTCCACCATTCTAGGCCATTTTAAATCAATTCCCACTCCTACATTTGTGGGGATCCTAAGTTGTCTAGTTGCATGCAACATTTGCAATTTCTTGCAAGTGTTGTCATGACAACTTTTTGCATCTTTTTGCATTTACTATGCCAACAAGAATATAGGGCCTCCATGCTATGTAGTTCAATGAAATAAACTTTCTTAATGACCTTAAGGCATATTTTACATCCTTCATGGTTCTAGAACACATTTTGAACCTTGAATCCCACTTTTAGACCAACTAGGCCTAAACTAACAAAAACAACTAACAATGACTAATTGGTGACCTTCATACTAACACTAACTCACCTAGTCCACATGACCTACTAAGGTCTCAAAGAAAACACACATCTCTAACTTGTCTAAGGTCATATACAAGCCAAAAAATTCTAAGGCTTGAGGATTTCCTAGGTGCTCCTGCACCATCCTCTCCTAAATGAAAGGCTTCAATCCACCCTTGGATTGGGTAAGTAGGTGTCAACCCCCAACTTCTTAAACTCAATTTCCTTGATCCATACTACATCTGCACCTAATTTTCATTTCCATTTGATCAAGTGTTCTTTATACTCCTTCTTCGTGGTCTTCTTGTAAACTCTAGAATCCAGAATGTTCTCTTCTTGTTTGATTGGTGTAGATGGCAAGTGCAGTTCTTGAACCTCCTGTATGAATTCATTCAAACTCTGATTAGCATCAGAGATTGGGCCTTTGTATATTACTAAGTCTACAACATTGAAGACTGGTGATAAAACCAAATCCTCTAGAAGTTCCACCTTGTAAGCATTGGCTCCATACTTGTCTAGGATGACACATGGACCAATTATCCTCATCTGAAAGTTGTGAGGTGTTCCTTTCTGAAGTCTTTCTTTATTGATATGAACCATCACTAGATCTCCAATCTTGAATTGGACATCCCTTCTTCTCTCATCCACTTTGGTCTTGATCTTCTCTGTATTCTTAGTGAGAGTCTTCTTGACTGTGTCGTGGACTTCTTTCATAGCATATGTAAAATCCTCAGCATATCCACTACCTTTAGCTCCATCTTTAAGGTCTCTAAGTTCATGAATGCCTCTAGGATGGATTCCATATACAATCTCAAAAGGGATTTTTCCTATGTTTCTATTAACAGTATCATTATAATCATATTTTTCTTATGCAATTATTTGGTCACATGTCTGACCATACTCCCTTTTTAAACACCTTAGGAGATTACCAAGGATCCTATTTACTACCTCTGTCTCACCATCTGACTGGGGATGGTAGGAAGATCCAAATGATAAGTTGGTGCCCAAATTCTGCCAAAGATTCTTCCAAAAGTGGCTCATAAACTTGGTGTCTCTGTCAAACACTATACTCAGTGGTAAACCATGAATCCTAACAACCTCCTTGAATAATAAAGAATCTATTTGACTTGCATCATTTGTTGTCATGCATGGCACAAAGTGAGCCATCTTACCAAATCTGTCTACAATCACATAGACACTATCCATTCCTTGTCTAGTATTTGGTAGACCTACCACAAAGTCCATGCTTAGACATTCCCATGGCCTAGTTGGAATGGGTAAGGGCTGATATAGGCCTGCATTTGTATATGTTCCTTTGGCCTTCTAACAGATAACACATCCCTCAACATATCTCTTCACATCCAAGTTCATCTTGGGCCAAAAATAGAATCTTTGGACTAACTCCTAAGTTTTATTAATCCCAAAATGGCCACTAAGTGCACCATTGTGTTTCTCTTATATGAGATTCATTCTTATTGACCCCCTAGGGACACATAACTGGCCCCCTTTAAACAAAAGACCAGACTGCTAAGTGTATTGAGATTATTGACTATGAAAGTGGTTTTTATACTCTTGACATACCTTGGAGATGTCTCCAAAGTCCTCATCTTCTTCATGCATGTCCTTGAAGTTGTCAATTCCCATACTATGCAGTTGAATCTCCTGAATGGTCAATGCTCTTTTTCTCAAAGCATCTGCAACTTTATTCGGCAACCCTTTCTTGTGTTTGATGTTGAATGTATATGCTTTTAGGTATTCAACCCACTTCATGTGCTTATGACTCAATCTGTCTTGTGAGTTCAAGAAACTCAATGCTTGGTTGTTAGAATAGACTATAAACTCCTTTGGAAATAGGTAATGCCTCCATTTTCTCAATGACTAGACCAGAGCATACATCTCTAGGTCATAAGAAGAATATTTCTTCTTAGCTTCACTCAACTTCTCTAAATGGAAAGCCAAGTTGGTCTTCCCTCCTAACTTAGGACTACTCCAATTACCACATTGTTGGCATCACATTCCATTGTGAACAATTTTCAAAGCTTGGAAACACTAAAATTGGTTGGGTTTCTATCTTATTTTTTCAGTAGTTCAAAGACATTATTAGCTTTCTCATTCCAAACAAACTTGGTCTTCCTGCCTCCCTTAATTGTATCTAACATAGGAGCACATATTGCACTAAATTATTTAGTAAAATTTCTATAGTATTGTGCAAGACCATGAAAGCTTCTTACCTTAGTGCTTGTCCTTCGAGTAGGCCACTTGATGATGGCCTTAACCTTGCTTGGGTCCATTTTTAAGTTACCTTGTGACAGTACAAAACCAAGGTACACCATCTCTATCTTGATGAATTCACACTTTTCTAAGTTGATCATCAACTTCTCCTCCTACAACTTCTTAAATACCAATTCCAAGTGCTTGAGGTGATCTTCTCTTGTTCTACTAAAGATGAGTATTTCATCCAAGTACACTACTAAAAAATTCCCAATGTATTCTTTCAGTACCTTATTCATCAACCTCATGAAAGTTGATGGGGCATTTGATAGGCCAAATGGAATGACAAGCCATTCATATAGTCCTTGAGTAGTTTTGAAGGTTTTCTTCTAGTCATCCCCTTCATTCACCCTTATCTGGTGGTATCCACTTTTTAAGTCTATCTTTGTGAAGTATCTAGCCCCTCCTAGAAATTCCATTAGGTCTTCTATCATAGGGATGGAGAACCTATACCTAATGGTAATCCTATTGATTTCTCTAGAATCTATACATAACCTCCAAGTTCCCCCCTTCTTAGGTGCTAAGACTGTGGGTACGACACAAGGGCTAATGCTCTTTCTTATAAGACCTTGTTCTAACAATTCTTAAACTTGTCTAGTTATCTCTTCATTCTATGGGGAGTCATTTTATAGGCTTCCTTATTGGGTAGGGTATCTCTAGGGACTAGGTCTATTTGGTGGCTTAGTGACCTCTTAGGTGGAAAGGTGGTTGGTTGTCCATCACTCACTATCCCTTGATACTTTACTAGCATATCTTGAACTTCTTTGGGTAACTTTGTCTTCTTCTCTAATTTGTCTACAACTTCCTTTGGATTCAACACCAGTGAAAATCCAACTCCTTCTACTTCATCTAGAGTCTCTAAGAACTCCTTTTCACCCACCATGAGAACATTTGGACCAGTAGACTTCACTTCTGCATCCTCCAATAGTGACTGAATTTTGTATGTCACATTGTCTTTCTTCAAAGTGTATGCATTTTTCACTCCATTATGCATAGCCATCTGGTCAAATTTCCATGGTCTACCTAGGATCAAGTGACATGATTCCATAGGTAAAACATCACATAAGACTTTATCCTTATATCTCTCAATGGAGAATTCAACCCAAGCTTGTTCATTAACTAGGACATGTTGTCCTTTTGTTAAGCCATGTGACCTTATAAAGGTTGGTGTGGGGTATCCTTGTCATGTTTAGCTTACTAACTGTCTCCTCTAGCACTATTTTGTTAGTTGATCCTGAGTCTATGATGAATCTACACACCTTGCCCATCATTTTACACTTCACTCTAAAGATTTCTCTCCTCTGACTACTTTCTTCCTTCACTAGTTCTTTTATGAGAGTTTTCCTCATCGTAACATTTTATCCTTCCTATGATTCCAATAGGACTTCAGGTTTCTTTTTCCCACTTGTCTCTTCATGAACATAGTTCACTCTTTTGTCTCCTCTTTGAGAAGTACTTCCCTTCTCTGGACACCTATATGCAAGATGTCCTAACTGATTACAGTGGTAACACTTCATGTTGGAAAAATAGTTGCCTCTCCCTTGACTACTACCTCTTCCTCTATTGTTCGAGTTCCTCTACTTGAACTTCCCCTATAGAATTTTCCTTCATGATGTTCAGTGAGATTAGTCTCTAATTTCCCTTTAGATTCGGAGCTTCTTCCTCCATAACCACTTCTTTGTCCTCTATAATCTCTTCCTCTACCTCTTCCTCTTGAAGTATTGGAATCTTATTTCTTCTTCAACTTATCCTCCACCTTGATAGAAATTTGGTGGCACTTTTGTACTGTATCAGGAGTCAAAAGACTCATCTCATCTTGAATGGTCCATTTGAGGCCATTAAGATACCTTGCTACTTTTACTTTGTCATCTTTTCCTATCCTTGACCTCATACAAAGTCTTTGGAACTCTTTAGTGTATGAGTTGACATCTAGGTCCTTCTGCCTTAGACCTTGTCTTCTCTTATGGAGTTGGATTTCATAATCCTTAGGGATGTAAGCCTCTCTTACTTTTTCTACCATAGCTCTCCATGAAGCAATAGGCTTCTTCCCATCATTATATCTCTCATCTTTGATGAATTTCCACCAAGTGAGAGCTGATCCTCTCAATCTTTCTTTGGAAACCTTCACTTTTTGAGCCTCTATGATTCCATCACACTCAAAATGGTTCTCTAGTCCTTCTATCCAATCAAGGGCTACTTCTGGTTCCATTTTTCACTGAAAATAGGAACTGCTTCCAATGCTTTGCCACTCATAAATTTTAGATCTTTCAAGAATGGTTTTGTTTCACTGATAGGGTCCACTTGAGGGACTTCATATTCAATGTAAAGTTCTTTTCCTTTCCCTCCAACCTTATCTAACACTTCATCTTCCTTCACATCAACTTCATCAACTTTTTGCTCAAGTTGAGCCAACCTATCTAAGAGTAACCTGTTTTCCTCCTCTTGTTCATCCACCTTATTTTCTAGTTCAACATTATTCAAAATTTTTGACTCTCCAATGGATTCCTCTAGTTGTAACATTAACCACAAGCCTAATCAAAGAGGCTCTAATACCAATCTGATAGATGTAAGCTCCAAAGTGTGCTTGCACAATCCCCAAGACAGGACTTAGTTTACCCTAGCCCAATATAGGATCCTAACTCCATGATAAGATCTCCCTAATTAAATAGACTCTATGTCTAATACCTCACCTTACTCTTCTCTAAGAGTGACAATAATTGTACTTTCACCTTGGATGACAACTATCTTAGTTTTGTCTCAATGCTTTAGAAGACTTGAAGAAACTAATGCAAATTTCTCCATTCCAAATACTCCATGATACAAGGGAAATTTGGGAACTTGTGATGTCCTCCTTACTCCCAAACAACTCAAAATATATAGTTTTTACCACTTCAAGTAGTCGAGTTCACAACTTGCCTTCAAACTGTCCAATTAGGCCTAATGGCTCTATTAGCCCTATCCAGAGGGTTTTTTTGGAATAACTTGCAAAACTCATAGGAAACCCCCAAAACTATTTAGGGATCTAGATACTCTTTTTTGATACCTAAAGGATTTCAAAGGTATTAGGTCCCCAACTTGTCTGTACAACACTATCGTAGAAAGTAGGGCTTTTAGGCCTATTTTGGTGCATTACTAGCAATGGTCTAATTTATCCTCACAAATCAATCCAGTTGGATTGGCACAACTCTAAAATATAACCTAGGGACTCATAAGACCCTAAAAACACTCTGACATCACATGTTTTAATTCTCCATCTCATTCCCTTATCTTTGTAATAGGTTTTTAACCTCTCATGCACCTAACCAGGCTATCCTAACTCACCTAGGGAATGGGTTTAAAAATAGCTCCACTAATCTCCTGAACTCCTACCTCTATATACATAATTTAAAAAATTATCCACTATGAGATTCATCCACCCTTTTATGGTTTCCATGGTTGAATCTCAAGTGGGAGCCATGAAAGCAAAAACTGGCTAAAAGACACCAACAGACTACCTAGTTTGCAATTATTTTCCTACCACTCGAAGATTAACTCCAAATAACTAACACACTAAAAGGAAAAGTATTAAATCACACCCCTCTACATTAATCAATAGTGGGATCTTATGATTCAATCTATAAACAAGCTCTGTAACACCAAATGCTCGAAAAATACACTCACTCAGAATTGCAGTCACTTTTTCTATTCAAAAACTTACTTAAAAAAAATCTCTCTTCAGGATTCAAGCCTTAGATTTTCTTAGATTCCATTCTCCACCATTCTAGGCCATTTTAAATAAATTCCCACTCCTACATTTGTGGGGATCCTAAGTTGTCGAGTTGCATGCAACATTTGCAGTTTCTTGCAAATGTTGTCATGATAACTTTTGGCATCTTTTTGCATTTACTATGCCAACTATAATATAGGCCCTCTGTGCTATGTATTTTGATGAACTAACCCTATTTAATGACCTTAAGGCATATTTTACATCCTTCATGGGTCTAGAACAAATTTTGAACCCAAATCCCACTTTTAGACCAACTAGGCCTAAACTAAGAAAAACAACTAACAATGACTAATTGGTGACCTTAGTACTAACACTAACTCACCTAGTCCACATGACCTACTAAGGCCTCAAAGAAAATAAATATCTATGACTTGGTTAAGGTCAGATACAATCCAAAAACTTCTAAGTCTTGAGGATTTCCTAGGTGCTCCTGCACCAGAGCGAGAGAGAGAGAGAGAGAGAGAGAGAGAGAGAGAGAGAGAGAGAGAGAGAGTCTTAAGTGGTCCAAAGGGGTCCTAAGATATGTATTAATAGGTCATAGGATGTTTTAAGAGGTCTTAAGTGTCATAAGTGATCCTAAAGGGGCCTAAGATACACCAATGGATCCTAGGATGTCTTACGGTGTTGTAGATGTCTTAAGAGATCCTAAGGTCTTCTTTTGCATGAATTAATGCATCCTAGGATACATTAATGGTTTTTAGGAGTATTAATGGGTTCTAAGGGGTCCTAGGTGTCTTAAGAGGTCCTATGGTTCCTAACATACACTAATGAGTACTAAGATGTCTTAAGGGGATCTAGGTGTCATAGTTGGTCCTAAGGTGCCCTAGGATGTCTTCGTAAGGTATCATAGGATGAATTAAGGGGTTATTGGTGTAATAAGTGGTCCTCAAGGGTCTTATTATAGTTTAATGATAATATAATTATATAGACATACATATATACGGGTGCGAGTAAGAAGTAGAGTTCACTTTTTTGCCAAAATGTAGAATTATTTTCCTTGTTTTTAAGGATTCATCCCAATTGACCTAAAACTTTGAAGCACTTAAATTTAATATCTTTAGAAATAATAGTAATAAGAAATGTATTATTGGGCATGACTCCTACTATTTTTTTATTGGGCATGACTTCTATTTTGAGAACTCTAGTATACAACAAACCCAAGTTCACCTGAACTTGTCATTTTTCAAAAAAAAAAAAAGTGAAAATAATTGCATATAATTTATTTTTCAAATAATATGAAAAAAAAAAGTTATTATAAAAATTAAAAACCTATTATTTCACACTTATGTAACATTTTTATTACAAATTTTTTGAAAAATATATAAATTAGTCAATCTAAACCAAAATTTTATATTTTTTATTTATATTGCTTTCTATTTTATTGGATCATGGAGTCTTATAATATTCTTTATGTATGCTCTGTCTCTCTTTATAGGTGACCACTTGTGCTCTTGCAATAAGATTTCTAAGTATGATATTAGTGGTTGAGACATTTTCTCTAGAAAGGTCTCTTTAAATAGTTCACATGGAATCTTAGTGAGCTCTAGGATTTTTTTGG
The DNA here is from genome assembly GCA_018584345.1 of Thuja plicata. Taxonomy (NCBI): domain Eukaryota; kingdom Viridiplantae; phylum Streptophyta; class Pinopsida; order Cupressales; family Cupressaceae; genus Thuja; species Thuja plicata. The sequence goes on along the minus strand of MU227824.1, from coordinate 1,647,546 downwards.
TGTTTTCTTTATCCTTGTATATGGATGTATGGGTTAAGATCCTTATTTTGGGGGCTTGCATCCTTGAACTTAGAGATGTCTTATCCCCTTGTAGTTTTCCCATGATCTTTATTTATTTCTCTTTGTGTTACTTTACAATGAGCATGAGGTGGATTCATGCTCCTTCTCAAGTAGGGGCTAAATGTATCATCTTAAAAAGTAAGCACCCTTTTTAGGTGCTCATTTTTATCCCCATTTTAGTATTTATGGGTACTCACATTGATTTCACATTCTTCTAGCCCTTTTGCATCCTCAATAAATATTATTTGTTCAAAACTTGACAATGGCTCTAACTTCTATGCATATTTCCCAAATATCTATCCATTTACATAATTTGTTTTCCCTCTAGGAACTATTAGGCCCCATCTTTGGTAATTTCAATAGTTGGATGCATTTATGCTTTATTTTCTAGTTTATCTTTATGTTTTTCCCCAAACTATTTAACACCTCTCAAATTTTATAATTGTACCTTGAAATTTACACCTTCTAGGTATAGGTCAAACCTCGTTTGACCTATACCAAGTATAATTTGAAACACTTTCGACTTATACCATAGTAGTTGAATTTTGGTGGGTTTTAATCCCAATTTAAATTACTTTCACTTTCTCTCCTAGCATAAATAACCCTCACAAAATTGGACTCAGATATCACTATAAAAGGAGACCTATCCCTATTATTTTCACATCCATTACATACCTACAATTTGAGAGATATCTTTAGGTAAGTATCCTATTGTACATCTATATTGATCCATTAAATCCTTCTTCTATGTCTTATTCTATCTAAAATTGTGGAGAGCTACAACATTAATCATTGAAGGGTTTGGTTTAATGATTTCCTATTGGATATTTGTGGAGTCCAATCTAATTCATCAATACTTATGATTATCCTTAAAGCGGTATTTCATCCTTGGGGTAAATGTAATTTATGTTTCAGATCTAGATTACATTTCCTCATGTACTTTGAATTATAGTTCAAGGTTAATTCCTATACAGAGGCTTGATCAAGGCAAGCCCCTTTCCCAAATCAATTTCCCCTTCTCTCTTGTATGTAGGCACAGGTCTGGAGTGCAAACATAGTTGTAGATCCAAGGACCTAATTCAGAGACCTTTCTAGATCTACTTTTTATTCTAAACTTCAATAGTATTAGGTATAGGGTGAAACATTGACCTATACCCAAGTGTTCTGAAGTACAGTTTCTATTAAGGAATATGCAAGACAATAATAACAATTTCCCAAAAAAAAAATTCTTTTCTAGTTTTTACCATATTATTAGGTATAGATCAAAGGTTTGATCTACACCTTGGTATAGATCAAACCTTTGACCTATATTTGGACATAGATCAAACCTTTGACCTATACCTAGGTATAGATCAAACCTTCAACCTATACCTAGGTATAGGTCGAACCACTTTAGACATGGTCCCAAAAACTAATAAAAAGTTCAAGATCTTAGGTTTGTGGGTTGTAGATTTCCATGTTCAGAAATGAGTCTCTTCTGGGGCTCTATCAGAAAGAAAATAAGCCTCCTATTACCCTTCTTCTTCTTTCATTTTTCAGGTGCACACATTCCTAATTTTATATCCTACATATACTTTGATACTTAGATCATATGTATTTTGTATCTTGTTAGTAATCATTTCCTTAATCATTAGTATATATCCCTTTCAATCTTCTTTCCTTATCCACTTAAGGAATACCCAAAATCTACCTTCTAGCCATGTCTTGCATTTGTATCCCTTTGTCCTTTTGGATTATACAAATCAGATTTGGCCTAAGAAATAGACACACACACACACACACATATACAGACATATATATATAGATATACATACATATATATAAAATTTATATATATATGTATGTATATATATATACACATATACATATACTATATATATGTGTGTGTGTGTGTGTGTGTGTGTGTGTGTGTGTGTGTGTGTGTGTGTGTGTGTGTGTGTGTGTGTGTGTGTGTGTGTGTGTGTGTGTGTGTGTGTGTGTGTGTGTGTGTATATTAGTATACCAAACTCCCAAGAAGGTGAATCTGATTGTCACAACCAAGAGAGTAAGGATGAAAATCTATGATCCATAGAAATCTGGGAGATTGTTTGCTATTCCTTATGATAAATGATGTAAATGATATATGTAAAACTAATAAATAGGAAGAAAGAATTCACCTTGAAATGAGAAGAATGATGAATTTTTTGATCTGGATTTGACTATCATAGAACTATCAGAATCATAAAGTGTTTTGGATCTAGACCTCTAGCACCTGTATCTTTGGATTGTGAATTTTATAGATTTTCAGGAAAATGTTGATTCAAGTTGGCCTTGTCCAAGAAATTCAGCCTTGTCCTGGAGACTCAAAATCTAACAGATTTTATATAGGATCAGCCACTTGTTTTGTATCTCTGAAATTCTAGATCTAAAACTCCACAACTTGTTCCTGCACACAAAAAAGAAGGGGAAATTATTAGGGGAAGGGGTTTTCCTTTGTCAAAACCCTATATAGGAACTAAATCTGAAATGAAATAGATGTAATTAAAATAATGTTGACATGTAGCAGAGATTAGATCTAAATAATGGAATATATCATACCATTTAGATGGAAGTGTCTTTAAATAATTGATCAAGAATGTTGATGCAATAGCTTTGACTCAACAAAAAAATGAAAAGGAAATCATGTAAGACATAACTTCATGTAGTAGATGTTTTAATTCACATCACTATTAAATGGAAGACAAGGAAGAAGAGAAAGACTTGGTGTAGCGATGTAGATCTCCTTCCTTGATGTCAAGCTCCTTTTCTTGGTATCTAATGGGGAAAAGAGCTAGATCAATTAAAGAAAATGCATTGAATGCTTGATGATGAATGCTTCAAATGAATGTTTGATTTCACTTGAATGACTTGAATGCCCAATAATAGCTAGGATGTGTATCATGATCATAGATTGTAGATATGACAATGAGAAGAAGAGGTCAACCCCAATTAAGCACCTAGGAGAAACAACCCCGCATTGGGCCCAGAGCCCACTAAATGAAAAAATTGAGGACAAGGCTAACCTAATTCAGCATAGTCTAGGACAAGGTCAACCTAATTCAACCTTGTCCAAGATGTCTTTTTTAAATCTAGCCCTGTTGTTATTATGGAAAATAAAAACTAAGACTAGGGGTGAATTAGTTGTTTCTAAGCCTCTCAAACTTAAAACCCTTAAACCCAAAAAACCCTTAAACTTATGAACACTTAAATCCGATTTGATCAAATGAAATAATAATCATGCAAGTACACACAATCAAAATCACATCTACACAAGTTGACATAGGATTTTTATCATGGAAACCCTGTTATGGGAAAAACCACGATGGGCTTTATTACCCACAATAAGTAAATACCTTAGAAGAAGTAAAAACTTATTAAAAATATGGGGACTACACATGAAATCAATCTCACTACCTAGAGCTCATTTCTCTAAAATAAATCCTCAGGCTACAACCATGAGGAAAACTTACTTCCTTACAAATTTAATCACTATAATGATCCATCAGACTCTTGTGCAGGATAACCTAGGCTAAATCCAATCCCTATGTTTTTGTCCAGAATTGTACTGACCCTAGAAAAGTCAGTTATTTTAATTATGACCTTGTAAGGTCTTCCATGTTTGTACCTAGTTGGACTAGACTAGGATCAGTCCAACTAGAGTGTTTAGTGCATTTTAGTGTAAATTGGAAATTTGGGGTCAAAAAGCCTAGAAGGATTTGCATCACTTATATTTGTGCCTAAGAAACCCTTTATGATGTTTTTACATAATTTCACAATGATTGGAGGTCATTAAACTAAGTTTTAGCAAAAGATGTAAACGTTGCTAAAATGTTGCTTGACAACATTTTGCAACTTTGCAATGTTGTCCGACAACATTGTCAAGTTTGATTACATTCAGTGACTAGAAGGGTTAGTTAATGGTAGTGGCCTAAATAAAATGGAGAAGGAATATTTATAGCTTATGAAGCCCATTTTCCAAGGTAATGGTGATGTAATGCAAGTTTTTGAATAGCAAGAAAAACATTGTTTTCTGGTTTAGTATACAGTCAACTATGTTTATGTTTGAGTATTGTTAGATGGATTGAATAATCCAAGTTAGTGTTGGATTTGAGTTTTAGAGGTTTTTTTGAGTAAATTTTGTTTACATTTTAAGGATCTGTGAGTTCATTAGCATAGGATTGTAAATTGTTTTGTAAAGTGTGTTGTTACTAGTTTTGACAGGGTGGTTTTAAACAAAATGGCTCCTCCATAATTCTGCACCATGAATTTCATCATGGAATGGAGAAATATGGAAGGGGAGCCTATGTACAATGTGTATATAGAAGGAGAGAGTGAGAAAAGTTCTTTATCTTATTTTCATGGCAAGCCCTAGGCGAGACTGGTCTACCCGGCTAGGAGATTGCTAGTGATAAGTTGTATTTTATTACAGGGACATTGTGAGTTGTGTGAAACCAAGCATGGTTTTGGAAACCTAGGGGATATATAGATAGCTCCTAGAAAGGATAAGACTCTCCAATCCATTTTGATACATTTCCAAGCATAAGTCATTTGACTACACTTATTTAGCCTAATTAGGCCTAGTTGTCCTTAATTCTAGGAATCTAGTATATGGACACCCTAGGACCCTAAGACCTAAAAAATCCTTTAAGTATTTAAAAAGGGTATCAGTATCCCCACTTTGTTTATGGGGTTGTTTGGGGTTATTTTGCAACAAGTGGGAAAATCCTATCAGATAGGACTACTAGAAGGAATAGGCCTAAAAGCCAAATTTGAAGGTGAATTGGGAGATCGTTTGGAACACTTATGATACCTTATTACAAGTGGGATAATATGGAGTCTAAGAAGTATTTAAACATGAGAAATTTCCTTACAGACACTTTTGGAGTTTAAAGGTTGAAAATGCACTTGCAATTGTCCAAGGAAGAGTGAAAGAGTGAAGTAAAAACTAATGGTAGTTGTCCCCTTGTGAAGAATAATTTATACCAACTCATAGAGTGGTAGTGAAGTAGTCCTAGATTGATATAGTGAGGGCTAGTGAGATCCTAAAAAGGAAGCATAGGGTCTTGTGAAGAGTAGGAATAGTGGAGGTCCTAGTAGGCTTGTGTGAGCACACTTTGGAATACCTATCAGATTGGTATCAGAGCCAATAAGATCTGGCTTGTGGTGAATGTTTTGACCAGTAGAGTCAGTAGGAGAGTCTACAATGGTGAAAAATGTAGAGTTGGAAAATAAGGTGGATGAGAAAGAAGAAGAGAAAAAAATTGTCTGAGAGAGATTAACACAATTGAAACACAAAGTGTACCAAGTAGAAGAAAAGATTGAGGAAGTGAAGAATAAGGTTGAGGGAAAGAGTAAAGAAACTGCATTAGATGATGAGGTTCCTAAAGCTGACCATGTCCTCACTAAATAACCATTATTGAAAGAACTAAAGGATTTGAGTGGTAAATCATTTGAAGGATTTCCTATCTTTAGTGGAAATATGGAACCTGAGATAGTCCTAGATTGGATTGAAGGAATTGAGAATCACTTTGAGTGTGATGACATAAAAGAAGCTCAAAAAGTGAAGGTAGATAAGCCAAGACTTAGAGGGTATGCACTCACTTGGTGGATGTTTATCCAAGATAAGAGAGTGAAGGAAGGAAAGAATCCCATTTCCACATGGAAGGCTATGGTAACAAAAATCAGAGATGCATATGTACTTGAAGACTATGAGATTCAGTTGCAAAAAAGGAGACAAAGTCTGTGACAGAAAGACTTGGATGTGAACTCTTATACTGAAGAGTATCAAAGGCTATGCATAAGGTCTCAAGATGTAGAAGATGAGAAGGTGAAGGTAGCTAGATACCTTAATGGTCTCAAGTGGAATATTCAAGATGAGATGAGTCTGTTAACCCCTGATACTATTCACAGATGCCACCAAATTGTAATTAAGGTGGAAGAGAAGTTAAGAAAGAAGCAAGACTTAAGTACTACCAGAGGTAGAGGAAAAGGAAGAGATAACAGAGGACAAAGAGGTGGATATGATGGTATAATTTCAGAGACAAAGGCTCAATGAGAGACCAAACTTATTGAAAAACAAGAAGGGAGTTCAAGTAGAGGAAATTCCAATAGAGGAAGAGGATCTAATAACAATTGGAGAGTAAGGAACAATAGTAAATGGATAGGTTCCTACTTTACAAACATGAAATTCTATCACTAAAATCAAATGGGACAACCTCCATATAGGTTTCCAGAGAAAGGCTCTACTTCTCATGGAAATGACAAGAGGGTAAAATTTGTTCAAGAGGATTCTAGTGGAGAAGGAAAATATCCTAAGGTATCCTTAGAGTCTGAAGAAGGAGAGAACTTGATGATGAGAAGAACATTAATCAAGAGGCCAGTAAAAGAAGAACCAAGCCACAAAAGGTCACTGGTTAGAGTGAAATGCAAAATGATGGGAAAAGTGTTTAGAGTGATCATATAGCTAGGGTCTACTAACAACATAGTGTCAGAGGAGGCAGTTAGAAAGTTGAAGATGAAGATAATTCCACATAGTAACACATACAAGGTTACTTGGTTGAACAAATGACAACATGTCCTTGTGAATGAACAAGCATGGGTGGACTTCTCCATTGGAAGGTATAAAGATAATGTGTTGTGTGATGTCTGACCTATGGATTTATGTAACCTTCTACTGGGTAGACCATGGAAATTTGATAGAGAAGCCATCTGTGATGGAACAAAGAATGCCTATTCTTTCAAGAAAGACAATGTGACTTTCAAAATATAATCACTGTTAGAAGAAGGAGAAAATAAGTCCTCAGGATCTAATGTCCTTATGGTTATTGAAAATGAGTTTATAGATTCCTTATAGGAAGGATAAGGAGTGGGATTTTCACTAGTGTTGAAACCTAAAGAAGAAAATGTAGACAAGTTAGTCAAGATGACATAGATACCAAAATAAGTGCAAGAGTTGATGTAGGAGTACAAGAGCATAGTAAGTGATGGGAAACCATCAATCCTATCCCCCAAGAGGGTTGTTAGTTATCAAATTGAATTTATTTCTGGAGCTACCCTTCCAAATAAGGTTTCCTATAAGATGACCCCTCAACAAAATGAGGAAATTGCCAAGAAAATTCAAGAACTCCTAATCCAAGGTCTCATTAGGAAAAGCATTAGTCCTTGTATATTCCCCACTATCTTAGCACCCAAAAAGGGAGGAACTTGGAGGCTCTATACTGATTCAAGGGAAATAAACTAAATTACCATTAGATATAGGTTTCCTATCCCTAGGATAGAAGACCTAATGGACTTGCTAGGAGAAGAAAAGTATTTTACTAAGATTGACCTAAAGAGTTGGTATCACCAAATTAGGATCAATGAAGGGGATGCATGGAAGACAGCCTTAAAAACTATAGAAGGTTTATTGGAATGGCTTGTGATGCCATTTGGGATATCTAATGCACCATATAAATTCATGAGACTCATGAATGAAGTCCTAAAAGACTACATTGGAAAATTTCTGGTAGTGTATCTATATGATATACTAATCTATAGAAAGAAAAAAGAGGAGCATCTCAGACATCTGCAGATTTTTTTCAAGAAGTTACATGGGGAGGAGTTGGTGATAAATTTAGAAAAGTGTCAATTCATGAAGTAGGAGCTGGTGTACGTTGGGTTTGTATTATCTTAAGGCAATCTCAAAATGGGTCCAAGCAAGGTAGAAGCCATTCTTAACTGGAATACTCCAAGGAGTACAACAGAGGTGAGAAGTTTTCATGGTTTAGCTCAATACTATAGGAAATTCATCAATCAATTTAGTGCTATTTGTGATCCTATGTTAGATACTATAAAATGAGGGATGAAAACAAATTTTTTTTGTAATGAGCAAGCTAACTAGGCGTTTGAGTTACTGAAGAAGAAGGTTTTCACTCAACCAATCCTAACACTACCAAGTTTTGAGAGGTTATTCGCAGTTGAGTGTGATGCTAGTAATATGGTCATTAGACTTGTTTTGAGCTAAGAGGGAAGACCAATGACTTTTCAAAGTCAGAAGCTTAGTGATGATAAGAAGAAGTACTCTTCTTATTATCTATATATGTATGCTCTAGTCCAGGTACTAAGGAAATGGAGGCACTACTTGCTTCCTAAGGAGTTTTTGGTGTATTCAGACAACCAGGCTCTTATTTTTATAAATTCCCAAGAAAAGTTTAGCCACAAGCACATGAAATGGGTGGAGTACTTGTAGGCTTAAACATTCAAAATCAAGCACAAGAAAGAATTACAAAACAAAGTAGCAGATTCTTTAAGTAGAAGGCTACCAATAGTACAAGAAGTGCAGTTGTAGAGCATGGGTATTGAAATTTTTAAGGACCTATATGCTGAGGATGAAGAATTTGTAGAGATCTACAAGGTATGTAAGGAGCATAAGAACCACTTCCATGTTGAATTTTTTTATTACACTTTGCAAAGTGAGTTTTTGTTTAAAGGGAGTCAGTTATGTGTCCCTAGGGGATCAATTAGGGAAAATCTGATTCAAGAAAAGCACAATGGTGAACTTAGTGGTCATTTTTGAGTCAATAAGAACCAAGAGTTAGTCCAAAGGTTTTATTTTTGGCCAAGGATGAGCTTAGATTTCAGGAGATATGTGGATTTTTTTGTAGTGTGTCAGAAAGCCAAAGGCACGTCCTCCAATGTAGGCATTTACCAACCTCTTCCCATCTCAAGAAGACCATGGGAATGTTTAAGTATGGACTTTTTTGTAGGGTTACCAAGGAAAAAAATAGATATTTGATAGTATCTATATCATACTATATAGGTTTAGCAAGCTGGCCCATTTTTTCCCCTACACGACAGTCTAGGGTGCAAGTCAGATAGCTCACCTATTCTTCAAGGAGGTAGTCAGAATTCATGGGTTACCATTGAGCATAGTGTCAGACAGAGATACAAAGTTCATGAGCCATTTTTGGAAGACACTTTGGCAAAACCTAGGAACCAATCTGTCCTTTGGGTCTTTATATCACCCTCAGATAGATGGTCAAACTAAGGTGGTTAATAAGAGTCTAGGTAAGCTCCTAATGTTCTTAACTAAGGAGTATGGTCAAGGTTGGGACTAACGCATTGGATAGGTGGAATATGCCTATAATGGACTACATCCAAGAGGGATATTTGAACTCAAGGAGTTGAAAGATGGGGCCAAGGGAAGTGGCTATGCAGAATATTTTGAACATTCTATGAAAGAAGTGCATGAGACAATAAGGAAGATATTGACTGAGAATACAGAGAAGATAAAGAATAAAGTGGATAAAAAAAAGGGATGTCTAATTCCATGTAGGGGATCTACTAATGGTCCTTCTGAACAAGGCAAGATTGTAGAAAAGAGTGCCTCATAAGCTATAGATGAGAAGGATTGGCCCATCTACCATTCTGGCCAAATATGGCACCAATGCATATAGAGTGGAACTACCAGAGGATGTTGGTTTATCTCATGTGTTCAATGTGGAAGATTTGCTGTTATACAAAGGACCTGTACTAGATCTAGATTAGAGTTTGACTAAGGTGATACAAGAAGTGGAGGAACTCAAATTACCCTCTATACCATCCAAGAAAATAAAGAAAATATTGGATTCAAGAGTCTACAAATAGAATAGGAAGAAGGAGTACAAAAAAATATGGTTAAGTGGCATGGAAAATGATGGGGAGGTTACCTAACTCTCTGAAATTCCTAGAAGAGAGTAGGAATTTTAGAGAGTTAGGTAACCTCTTATTCAATTCAGGACTCTCTAGACTCACCCTTGAGTCTCTTAGGGCTACTCTTAGACCCTAACCAGAAGGACTATTCTGTTCCCTCTATCCTAGGTTCCCTACCCACCAAAATGTTTTACTCCTCACTGTCTCTCACTCTTCATGACTGAATTCCCTACAGTCATGCACCTTCTCACTTATCTATCTCATCTACAAGTTCTCTAGCCGGACCATAGGCTCGCCTAGGACTTGTTTGCAAACTTGACTAGCTTCTCAACTAACACAAATATAGACACAGACATAATGTACAAGGTGGATGCTTCTTGACTGTCACAATCCATTTAGAAGATTATCAGAGTCAAGAAGCACCCATATTATCTAACAAAAACAAAATAACACTTTACAGAAGTCTGATCAGAATAACAGAACACGTAAAATATAGACAGACTTCTCTTTATTGATTGTACAGAAGATTACAACTCTCTGCTAGTCTATTCTCTGCAACTAACTAACCCAACTGAACTGAACTATTGGAACTGAACCCTTTCTCAGATTCTTCTTCTCTACTTTATCTCTGGCTTCTCCTTGATTCAGTAACCCTGGTGGTTACCTGTCGATCCCAGTCCTCCAGCTATTCCCTGTTCTCCATTCTCGTCTGCAATCTATCTTCACATTCTCTGCATGGTCGACACTCTGGTCATCTTTCTTTCCTTTGTGTCATTCCTTTTCTGTTTGGCGATTAAGACTTTTCAATGTCTTCTCCTTCTGACACATTAGCATATTTGACCCTTTGACTGTTCTACTCTTCATCGCATAGTCGCGAATGAAAATCACCTTTCATGTCTAGTTCTGCGACTGAGCGATTACCTACTCGTCGCGCTCTCGCTATGCATTTACCTTAGTTGGTTTTTACCTCGCGACTGAGTGATGACTCTTTATCGCGCACCTGAAATTCATTGTCCCGAGCTACTATTTCCTTCGTGACTGAGCGATGAGCTCATCTGAGCTAATCTTTTCTTTGTGACTAAGCGATTTGCTCATGTCGCGTACTCGCACCTTCTCCTCCCGAGCTGACCTTTGCCTTGCGACTGAGCGAATACTCCTCACTATCTCTCACTCTTCATGACTGAATTCCCTATAGTCATGCACCTTCTAACTTATCTATCTCATCTACAAGTTCTCTAGTCAGACCATAGGCTCGCCTAGGACTTGTTTGCACGGCTCTCTGTGGTGGCAATGTTGCTGGTGTACCATCTCTAATTATGTCTTTATATTTTTCCAACACATCTCAGACTTCTTTAGGCAACACAGTTGCTTTCTTCATCTCTTCTTCTTTAGGCTTTAACAAAATAGCAAACCCAACTTCTTCTTCATCCTTGAAATCTTTCAAGAATTCCATACCACTCATCAGCAGTAATTTCTTCTCTCCTGCAGTATTTCCATCAACCAGTAAAGACTATATTTTGAACGTAGTTCCATCCTTCTTGAAGGTATACATATTCTTTTTCCCATGATAGACAACATCTCTATCATATTGCCAAGGTCTACCCAATAACAAATGACATGCATCCATTGGAAGTACATCACATAGAACTCTATCTTGATAACTACCTATGGAAAACTCTACCCAAGCTTGTTCATTTACTAATACCTTATGACCTTTATTCAACCAAGTAACTATATAGGGATGATCATGTGGAATTCTTACCAAATTCAGTTTCTGAATT
>MU227824.1:1613968-1624315 GCA_018584345.1 Thuja plicata | reverse complement strand
GGAGGAGTTTGCATGTAACTCCCATACTCTATGTGTGCCACATTCACATTTGGTGTGTGCCATGTGTAGGAATCCTCTTAAGGAGGAATATCTAAATTTCCTTATTAAAGGAATTAAAAATATAAGAAATGAACTTGGTATATCTTTTAATTACATACATACCAAGGAAAGATTAATTCTAACAGTTTATTTCATGTTTTTTTTACTAATCTTATTGAGAAAAAAAAAATTGAATTTGTGTGCAGGTTTCCCAAATTTTTGTTCAAAATTCTATCGATCTACAAGATTCAAAATTTTATCTCTATTTTTTATCTATATTGGTTGTCTTCTCTTTTTTTTAGATTTATCTATAATATAAATCTATTTCTAACATTTGCCTGCAGATTAAGTCTTCTCTGTTGTTTATATCCAAGCTTAAGGATTCCGCTTTTTAGCTATTAGTGGTGTTACTTTCCTATATTTATTGTTCTCATAAATCCTTCTTTCATTAAAAATGTTTTTTTACTCAAATTCATCTACTAAAAATGTTTTTAATATATATACTGTTTCTATTTTATATCTTGCATGCAGCTTTATATCATTGTTTACATCTGTAGTTTCTTTGTTATCTGTCTGCTTCCTTGCGCAATTCTGAATCTTCAATCTATATTTCTTGGCGTAGCCTTCTAACCTTCTTTGCATTGGGAAGCTTAATCTATTTCCTTGCGCAAACTTGACTGGTCCATTCTTTTCCTCCTTTGGCTTTAATGTAGCTTGTGATTTTTTCTGTGGGTAGCATTATATTTTGTATAACATTGCATTCTCTTCACATCATTACATTTACATTGTGCTACCAGCTTCTCCACTCGCTGCTCCTTAGTGTGTGAGAGTTTGTTATGGAAAGACGTACATGAAGTTTATATGAGTTTGCGTATTGGCTGTGATCATAATTTGGTTTATCTTTGACATATATAAAGTTGACATTATTGGAAGGTGACGACATGTGTGTATGAGCAGATTTGATACCTTATTTCAGACTATGATACAGAGTATATTATGATTTAGTGGTGTTGCTTCCTCCATCCTTGCTTTCGCAGCTCTCCTTCTCTCTCACACAACAATTTTTCTCTCTGGTTAAAGTTGTTAAGAAGAAATCTATGCACTCCAACCTATCTAAATTGGAATTTACATCTTTCATCACCTAATAATAGAAAACACTTGAGTGAAGTTGGAAAGAGAGTAACGACGGATGGTTAAGGAAACGGAAAGTAGTAAAGATCAAAAATAAATAAAAGCCAGCTAACTTCATAGTGGGGAGGGGGCTCGCTTAACATAACAACACATAGTCACACTTGTTGATTTGGAAAATTGTATTGTAGGAGCTTCTGGGCTTGCAACTACTGCTTGTTTGCATGTAAAGGGAGTACCCTGTGTGAATCTGAAAAGAGCAGATTGCATAGCTTCGTTATGGCGGCATAGGACTTGAGACATATTTAAGCTTCATTGTCCAAATAGTTTTGTGAGCTACCATTGATGTCATTTCCTGAAGATTTCTTTGTTTACCCTAACAAATACTAGTTCATTGAGTATTTGGAGCGGTATGCTGCGAGATTTTATCTACCTCCTGAGAGTATTTCACCATTCCATGCGTAGCATTAGTCAGAGGGTTCGGTTTCAGTCTTTAGTCAAAGATCTGTGGTTTCAGTTTCAATCATTTTACATCTGCATATATTCTCTCTAACTCTTTTTTGCAGGCTGCAACTAAGAACTCAGTTTCCTTTATTAGTGTTTTGTCAGATTTTTTTATATTCTTTCAGATTATAACTGATATATCTTTGACCATTCTTAACATTTTTTATTGCAGGCAATCATTATTTTATTTGTTGCATTTGTTTCATTCTTACATTCGTTTCTTTGCAGGTTATCATTATTATCTGCAGATATACTATTATTATTTTGTATTCATATTTCTGATTTTTTGTAGGGTCTATTCTTTGCTTAACTTATTTTGTCTAATCTTTTAAATTTAACTTTTTTTAATCATCAATTTAAGTTTAATTGTTAAAATTAATTTTAATTTCTTTACCAAAAAGTTAAATTGTTTTACATTTTCTCTCACTTCATATTTCCTAATATCATTTTAAACCCATTTCTAACTTATCATTATAAACTTAATTCAATTGTTAACTTATTATTTAATTGTCATTAAAATTTGTTTCATCACTTTAACAAAACATTTAAATTTATTTGAACATTTAATATTTTTGGCATACTGATATTTAATAATCGCGTTAAATTAGTTTTTTTGGATTCATCATTACATCTTGCAACTTGTATTTAACTTTATTTCAGTTAATTTTGATAATTAATCATGACAACATTAATGCTGAATTTTAAACTTACAAGTTCAAATTATTCTGTTTGGAGGACGCATGTGTCTATTCTTTTTAAATCTTGCCACCTTTTGGATATTGTGTCTTCACCAATTTTGAAACCAACATCCACCGCTCCTCAGGCTGACCATGATTCCTGGCAGCTCAAAGATGAGGAAGCATTTGGTCTAATTGGCTTCTCTTCAAATCTAGACTTATATCACCTTATCTCTTATTGTACTGAGGCTCATCAGGCTTGGCATGTCCTAGAGAACACATTTCAAACTCACCAAAACTCTACACCACACTGTGACATTATGTATCCTTTAAATGACTTTCCTATTTGGGATGACCCATGTGATGATGCTTGTTTTTGGGATGATCCCCTAGCTACTTATTTTTCTCATAGAGATAACATGTTACAGTTTGATGATGTTTCTTATTCTCATACATATTCTGCTTTTGATGATATTTTAGAACAAGAAGATGAAATTATTGATATGTTTCTCTATGTCACTTTGCCCTCATGTATTACAAGAGATGATGTTCCCATTTGCTCCAAAGTGGATTATGAATTCCGTGACACTCAAATGGTTATCATGGAGGACCAACCTCCTCTAAACTCTAATCTTCCTCATTATGATAATGGTAATATTATTGATAGTGACTATACTAGCTCTACTTTTGATTCTGCATCTAGTAATGATTTCATTTGGTTCACAAAATCTCTTTTTGAAATGAATGATGTATTTAATGACTCTCAATCTATTTTTACTTTATCAGATTTTACTGATTCATATATAAAGGGAAATGTCAATTATGGGAGATCCACTTGTGGTTATTATCATTTTTTAGGTAATATTACTTGGAGAAGAAACTATGATGAATCTCAACGTGTACTCAAAGATTTGGGCCTATATCCACAAACTCCTACACTCTTGCATTCTGAAAATCAAAGGAATCCTATTTCAAGATCTGAGCACTTATCATTGCACCATCACCTACTATCAACACAAAGTGAAGAAACACAAGTTTTCCTCCTCTACTACAAGAAGGATAATCTAGTTGCATTTTTTTTTTGTAAAACCCCAAGTAAATATTAAAGGGGGGTTTTAGAAATTAATCTTTACTTGCACTATGTAAGTAGGAGATTCCTATGGAATCCCTACACCTATTTTTTCCTCTTGTGAGGATAATTCATTTTATGTATTATCCCTTAGTTGTATTATTTAAATGGGATAAACCAAGGTATCCCTTAGATTCCTCCCTAAGAGGAAATAACACAAGTGGCACACACTTTATGAATGTGGCTCACATGCACATAGGAGTTCCACTTCAAACTCCTTCTTCCATCTCTACTTAAGAGATGATTCTCCTCTTTCTTTGTTGTAACACAAGCACTAGTTGTAGCACTTTGTCACTTCAAGTGACTCATTGTATGAGCTTGGCTCTCATTCTCTCTCTCTCTCATGTTCTTAGCCAATTTTCCCATTCATATTTATTCACAGGGATTTTTTTATGCTTTTCCCCCTTCAAAATCTTGTCTCCTTGCTCTTTGGTTTAAACAATTTCCTTGCTCCTCCTCATTTTGTTGTTATTTTCAACATTAACTGATCTCATGAAATTATACTTCTCAAATAAATCTTAGCTTACTTCTCCTCTTCATCTTCTAGGAATTCACCTTTCTTTCTTTCACATACATATTCTTGTGACATCCATACTCTAATTAAGCACTCAGCTTTGTGATTTTGCACTTTCTTGTAATATCCTACAAAAAATATATATTTCTAATTAGATAATGTTCCCTTACCATTATTAATACTCCCCTTGAGTAGTATCCTTCATACATCAATGCAACTTTTAATGTTATTTTCATGTTTCTCATCTTGAATGATGCATCCTTTTGCACCTTAGTTTTGAATAGGATCCTGATAAATTCCCTTTGACATTCCTTTGGATCTTACTAATGTAGATCCCCTATCTAAAATCTCTTTATTCTTCTCTCTTATTGTCCCCTTCTTGTGCTTTTTGTCCTTGTCTCCTTTTTCTTTTTCTTTTTCTTTCTTTCTTGTCTTTCAACTCTTCGACAATCTCATGTTTAGTCATTTACTGTCATGTTGTCCTCCTTCTTTGATAGAAAGGATCTTCTACTGAGTTAACTTGACTCAATCCTAGGTCTCTCTTGTTTACCTCTAACGGTTTATTTCACAACCCTATTCTAAGTGTAAACACTTAGTTTCCTTTCCCTATCTTCTAATGGCCTCTCTAACAAAAGTGGATCAACTCTTCACTGAACCTACAATGGTAGATTCCACAAAAACTTCTCCAAACCTTCACCATTCATCTTGTAGGGTAGAAATCCCTCCAATTCCTTCATATCAACTTATTTACTGAATTTCTCAAGGTTTATAGGTTATCCAATTCTCCATCGAGTTCAATGTTCAAAGGGATAGGGATAGTAATTCTTTTTAGCCCTAATCACGCTCCTAAACCCTACTAACTCCCAAACTTCTGAGACAAGCCCCCCCCCCCCTGCCACACTAGTCACTGATTTAGATACCCTTTTTGGATTTCTAAATATTTCTAGCATTAAGGGGTCTCAAGCTATCCATACATTGCCTCAAAGTCTACTAAGACAATGTCCATAAAAATAGGGCTAATAGGGCTAATTGATAAAAAAAAATTCCAAAAGGTTGATGAAATAGATTCACCGACCAACACTACTAGTTCTAGGGCCCTTCCAAATCCTAAATACCACTCTCAATTTATTATCTCACACCATTCAATCCAACCCTGCTCCAATCAAATATTGACACCTTTGCTTCTAGTCGGGCACTGGCAGTCTCGTCGAGGGAAATAATGTTAAAAATGGAAAACTTCATTCTTAGGACATGTACAAAAGGGAGAGTACTATAAAAATACCCTACTTTCCATCCTCCATGTGCCATAAGGATCTACTCAAGGATGCTCACTTTAGATTCAATTTACAAACCAAACTCCTTCACTGGTAGAGAATAATCCAGTAAGGATTGATTTCAAATTGAACACACAAAACTATATACAAACTTTAAATAAGTTCTTATACAACAAGGAAATGAAGAAAAGAAACTGAATCAAGCATTAGGTCAATTGTTTCAATTCATGTACAATGATCTTGAACAAAAATTTAGAAAACTGTGACAAACAAAGAAATAATATTGTTGTTCTTCTTCAAAATCCACTCAAAATAGGTCCAACCCATGTACAATCATTCATACATCATTAAATATGTCCCTTGAGCCCAAACGAATTCCCAAACTTATCCATATCTACCATTCGGGTAGGAAGCATTGTTTGTGCAAATATTGTTGAGCAACGTTTGAAAGTTGCAAATATTGCTCAAGTAACATTTTGCATCTTTTGGAATAACATTTTGAAGGCTAGACCCCTAGCTGCTAAAGGGGCCCGATGGAGAGTTGGCAATGGGCAGAAAATTAATTTTTGGGATGATCCTTGGTTCATAGATAAACCTCTAATCTAGTACCCTGGCATGGATAACATTGCGGTGAGTGTAAAATCAGATTTGGTAGTAAAGTGGCAGACTACTGAAGGGAAAATAAATGGTTAAAATTAAATGATATTGACCCCATCCTGAAAAGTATTAACCTAGATCTTTCTCCTTGGGTTGTTAAAAATAATAAAGAAGATGATCTAATCTAGGCCCCTAATCCTAATGGTACCTTTTTGTGGCCTCTTCCTACTTGATGATCAACCCAACGGAGGAGGAAGCTAAAGGAGCTAAGGTTTGGTTTACTTCTCTGATCCCTAAAATTAACTTCTTTTATTGGCTGTTTACTCAGGACAAAATCCTAACTACTGAAAATCTGAAGAAAAGAGGATGGATTATCCCTAATAGATGTTATCTCTGCAAGAAAGAAGCTGAGACCTCTACTCACCTTCTTCTTCATTGTCAGTTCACTAAGGATACTTGGAGGGTGGTGTTACAGCACTCAAAAGTTAGCTAGGTGTTCCCCAATACTATTCAAGATTTTCTGGAACAATGGAGATCTCCTTTCAAACACCAATTGGGAAAACTTGTCTGGGATTATACAGGGCCTCATGTTATATGGAGAATTTGGAAAGAAAGGAATAATAGGATATTTTGAGGAAAAAATTCTACTCCTAGCTTGATTCGATCTAAAATAATCAACAGTGTTAATGAAAACACTAAAATTGCAATCGAGCTAAAACCTAAGCTCTTGGAAGGAATTAATGATAAGGAGATCCTTCAAACTTGGGATTTCAACTCTAAATATAAAGCCCCTATTTCTCCCCAGGAGTCTGCGTTTTGGAGCTCTCCTCCTCCTGGATGGCTCAAAGTGAATTTTGATGGTACGGCTAAAGGAAACCCTGGTAGAGTGGGATGTGGGAGCATAGCAAGAAATTCTGAAGGAAAGTCTATTGCGGCCTTGGCTCATCCTATAGGATATCAAACAAGTCATATGGCAGAAGCCATGGCAGCCCTTAATGCTTGTAAACTTGCTAAAATGCAGAACTACTCTAAATTGTGGCTAGAAGGAGATTCATTGAATACAATAAATTGTATTAATGGTATTAATTCTCCCTCATGGAATACTAGTCATATCTTTGATGAAATTAAAACTCTGATTGATGGATTCAAAGTCACCTATGCCAGTCATGCCTATAGAGAGTCCAATTGCATGTCTGACAACCTAGCTAATGTGGGTGCTTTTAGTGATGATGTCAGAGTATGGAATGGCTATCAAGGATTAGATACTGATATCGCTAATTTGGTGAAGTATGATCAAATCTGGCACAAACCCAGAAATATTCCCAATAATGATGACAAGAAAGGGTAGTAATCAAAGTTGCCTCAATTTCAAGCTTCACTTGCATGACAGCAAGTGCATTAATTATAAAACTTATGGGAGAAGTGATATCATTTCTATTTATGAACGGCATTTCACTATCATTCATTCACAAAAACCACATTTTTCTTCCGCTCTGTCATATTCTGATCTCTGGTTTTCTAGCAGTATGGGAGGAAAACTGAAAAGGGAAGAACCGTCAGTCTGCAAATGGAGGAAAGAAAAAGAAGTCTGGAAGAGACTTAGGCAAGGTGGGGTAACGGAGTATATGGAGAGACTCCATGGAAATGATAAGGACATCTCCAAGGAATTTTTGGACAGTTGGGACAATGGCCAGGTAACTCTGTGTGGTAAGACTTTTAGGGTAACCGAAAAACTTATCTCTAAGATTACGGGTCTTAAGTTGTCTGGTCTAAAATACTATAGAGGGGTTTTCATGGTGAAAAACACTGCTAAAATGTACCATAAGTCAAAATTAGAAATAAAAATTTTGGTAAAACAGTCGGGAGATTTCTTCCTGTGGAACCATATGAAACTCTTTTGGGCTAAGGTTGCCAAAGTTATGATGTAGTATTTTACCCTAGAGGGTCAGTATACTAGGGTTTATAATTTTCATTTCATGTTAATAAATCATTTCTGCTACAATAGGAGAATCTCTTTTCCTTTTTTTCTTCTTAAGTCTCTGGAAAATAGTATTTTGGAGAACAGAAAGAATGTTGCCTTGCCTATCCTCCACGACGGGCTTATCCTGTTGATATATGAGCATGCTAAGTTTAAGATGTAGGACAACCCAAAGGAAGAACATTCAAATAGAGGCAAGAAAGGTAAAAGATATTTGCCTTCTGAGAGAAACACACCTGGAAGTAAGAAGAAGGGGAGAGTCAATACTGGTGGTGACGAGCATATCAAGATCCTCACAGAGGAGGAAGGCATGTGCACGGACAGCGAAATAGAGGCTAAGGAAAAGGATGTGAAAAAATAAAAAGGGGAAACCTCTAAATTCCTCTCTGAGGAAGTTGGAATGGAAACAGAGGAAGACACAGAGGCCCTTGAGTAAGACGCTTCTGGTTCCTTTGAGGATCTAGTGAGAAAGGCAATAAAGGCAGCTCTGAAGGAATGGAAATGGAGGACCAGGAGAAAAAAAATTCTAGGGATGACCCTACAGATGTGGAGGTGGAAAGACCTAATTCCCCTGCTAAGAATCTCAGTCAACCTAGCCCGAAGACTAAAGAAAAGGGTATTTCTGATACCACCCCTGTTCTAGTGAACAACGCAGAGTCTGTGTCTTTTGTGGGAAGGAATTTGAAAGATGACAAGGCTATGGGGTTCGAGGACAATAAAATGGGTAAAGGAAAAACTAGGGATAGTCATTGCAATGAGACCAATAAAACCCAAGATCCCTGCAGGTTTATGCAAGTTGTTAGGGAAAGGGCTGATATGGATCTGCAGTTGAAGACCTAGCTTCTGGAAGAGATAAGAGACATCAACGGAAAGTATGATGACCTCCAATTTAGGGTTAATAAGTTGGTCATCTTGCTTGCTAAGACTTTGAAAGAAGATGTAGACAAGGAAGATCAGAAGGAGAATTTGGAAGAAAGATTACTGGAGAAACTTGAACTGAGGATCAATACTGTGGTTAACTTCCACCAGCATACCATTGAAAGCTGCATCTAGAGAATTGAAGAAACCCTCAGCAGAATGATGAAAAACAATTATGAGGGAATGAAAGTGACTAACAGTAATCTCAGGGCTCTTCTTTCTATGCTGGATGGGAACTCCAATAATATTGTGGTTGATCTGGATAATACTATTGATCCCAGCGTTGCTGGCCCAGGGACTCGTACAAGGGCAAGTGCCAAAAAAGTGAAATAGGGGAGCTCTAAAGATATTATAGATCTCAAAGAAGCCATTGACAAATATAAATGTGTGATGGATGAGTCTGCTGAGATCTTGAAGCAGACCTGATCTTGGTTGCTGGGGTTGGTTTTCTAATATCATCTTTTGCTAGGGTGCTATTGCTGGTGGGGTTCAATATGCATTATCTTCTTTTCCCCCAGCTATTGTTTCTGATTTTGTCTGTTCATCTCTACTTTTGCTGCTAATTGTCTATCTTTAGTATTTTGTAAAGGGTTATTGTTCCCTTCAAAAATTGCTTTACCCTTATTCAAAAACATTTTGCATCTTTTGCAATTTTTGACCATCCAATGTTTTAACCCTATGAATGGGTTCTATAAAGTTAAAAAATGTTGTAGGCCTAAACAAATACTAAAAATTCCCACCTAATCATCCTAGATTCCAATTGCATAATTTGTCCCATTTTGGCACTCGGGACATTACAAGGGTCACTTGGACAAAGAAACACTTAAACAAAACACAAAAATAACCAAACCACATAAAACCCATCCTAAATGATCCTAAACAAGCTTATAGAAAACCAAGACCATTAGAAGGCCTTTCACAACAAATATTTAGGGATCAAACCCCTAGGTGCTCCCGCATCATACTTCCTCTAGACAAATAAGTTAAGTTACAATTGGAGTCAACAATGAAAGTTCTATCTCCAACTTCTTGAAATCTCCTTCAACAACCCATGTAGCCTTTTCTTCAGGGAGGTGTTTCCATTTGATGATATTTTCCATGTACCATCCATTTCTAGTCTTGTTCTTCACCCTCGAATCTAGTATCATCTCTCCTAGTGGCTTGTTCTTAGATAATAAAGGTATATCCACAATAACTGTTAAGGTTTTGGATCATCTGCAAATTTAATAGCACTGCTTGTATATATTATGTGTGTTTCAAATGCAACAATATCTCTTTCATTTATATTGGGAAAGAGGCTAGGAGAGACATGTCCCTTCATGGGACATGTCTATTCATTATAATTTTATAATGTTTCATTAATCAATCATATATTAGAATAATATAAGTTTGCATAATATATGTTTAATAATATATATATATATACAACTACAATGTATTATTATTAATCAATATCTAAGTGTATTATATGTATTCTAAATGATCATACGACTGAAGCTACAAACATTAACACTCCCTCTTAGCTAGGGAGGATGATCAAACATAATGTGTAGTGGTCTCTCTTGACTCTCGCCATAATTCCACAAAAC
>MU227824.1:1568814-1585597 GCA_018584345.1 Thuja plicata | reverse complement strand
AGCACAATTTGATGAGTGTTGGACAACTCATTCAAAATGGATATAAAGTGCTATTGGAAAATGACCAATGTGTCATTTATGATAAGGATGGGAGTAAGAAAATAATTGCAGTGGTCCAAATGACAAATAATCGAATGTTTCCATTGAAGATAGAAATGTGTTTCTCTTCAATTTTAACAGCTGCATCTTCCAAGAAAGCATGTACAGCAGTACAACAATCAGCCTTCAAGAGCATGATTGAAGACCCCTCCAAGCTATGACATTTAAGGTATGGACATCTTGGCTTTGCTGGTTTAAGTTTATTGTCCAAGAGAAGAATGGTAGATGATTTGCCATGTATTAAAGAGTTTAGTAGCAAGTGTGAGGCTTGCATTTTGGGTAAGCAACGTAGGCTTCCCTTTAATTCTGGAAACTCTAGAAGGGAAAGAGCACCATTAGAATTGGTGCATACTGATTTAGTTGGCCCTATGAAAATTACTTCCATTGGGGGGAGTACTTATTTTATGACCTTCATAGATGATTTCAGTCGTAAAACATGGGTGTATTTTATTCAAAATAAATTTGAAGCTTTTGATAAGTTTTTAGAATTTAAAGCCCAAGCTGAAAAAGAAAGTGGAAATTTGAAAGTCCTAAGGTCAGATAGAGGGGGGGAATATACCTCCAATATTTTTGTGAAATTTTGCAAGCAGAATGGCATAAAGAAGGAGCTAACAGCCAGTTATACTCTGCAGCAAAATGGAGTGGCTGAAAGAAAGAATAGGACCATCGTTGAGATGGAAAGAAGCATGATGAAAGCAAAAGGACTCCCAATTGAATATTGGGGAGAGGCTGTAGCAATAGCAATCTATTTGATAAATAGAAGTCCTATGATGGCAGTCCGTGACAAGATTCCATTGGAAGCATGGGCAAAGCATAGATGGACGGTTGATCACTTGAGAGTGTTTGGGTGTGTAGCATATGCACACATGCCAAAGGAGAAAAGGAAAAAATTGGATGACAAGGGTGTGAAGTGTATCTTTATGGGATATAGTCTTGATTCAAAGGCATACAGATTGTATAACCCTGTCACCAAAGAAATCATCATTTCAAGAGACGTGGAGTTCATTGAGAATGAATCATGGGATGGCTCGGTGGACACATCATCAAGCACTTCAAGTAAAGTGCCTATTATTGCTGAAGATGATAATGTTAATGAACAACAAGATGATATAACAACAGATATAGAAGGCCCTAGAAGGTAGAAAATTGGCCCAGCAGAGACCAGCAGCAGCAATATAGAGAGTAGTGATCCCACTCTCGCCTCCCTAGTGCCACGAAAGACCAAGAGTCTAAGGGAGATTTACCAAGATGAAAGGTATGAAAATATAAATTTTGCATTATTTTCTCATAGTGATACAATTTATTTTGAGGATGCTGAAAAAGAAGAAAAATGGTGTAAGGCCATGGATGAGGAAATAGATGCAATTCAAAGAAATGAAACTTGGGAGCTCACTAATTTACCTCCTAACAAGAAAGTTATTAGAGTTAAGTGGGTCTACAAGACCAAGAGCAATGCTGAAGGAAAAATAGATAGGCATAAGGCTCGATTGGTGGTCAAGGGGTATAAACAGCAGTTTGGTAGAGACTATGATGAAACCTATGCCCATGTTGCTAGAATGGAAACCGTGAGTGCTGTCATAGCAATTGCAGCCCAGCACAAATAGAAGGTATATCAAATGGATGTGAAATCCTCCTTCTTGAATGGAGTATTGAAAGAAGAGGTTTATGTGGAGCAGCCACCTGGTTATGAAATTTTGAGTCATAAAGGTAAAGTGTATAGGCTAAAAAAGGCTCTTTATGGGCTTAAGCAAGCTCCGCGGGCATGGTATAGCAGAATTGACTCATATTTAATGAGCAATGGCTTTTGCAAAAGCGATGGTGAGCCTACTCTTTACATCAAGGCAGAAAATGGTAATATTTTAATTGTTGTCTTCTATGTTGATGATTTAATCTTTACTGGGGTTAATGATTTCCTCATTGCTGATTTTAAAGAGGCCATGAAAAGAGAGTTTGAAATGTTAGAATTAGGTCTCTTGAGATATTTTCTAGGCATAGAAGTAAAACAAATGCATGATGGAATTTTTATATCTCAAGAAATATATGAAAATAAAATCTTGGAGAGATTTAAAATGCATAATAACAAGGCTGCCCCAACACCAACTACGGTAGGTCTAAAGCTAAGCAAGAATGATTGCAGTAGCAATGTGAATCCGACTTTGTTTAAAAGCTTGCTTGGAAGTTTAATGTATTTGACAGCTACTAGACCAGACATTATGCATGCAGTAAGTTTGATTTCCAGATTTATGGAAACTCCAAAGGACTCCCATTGGAAAGAAGGAAAAATAATCCTAAGGTATGTGAATGGAACCAAAGGATATGGTATTTTGTATACTGCAGCAAATGATTCTGGATTGATTGGTTACACAGACAATGATTGGGCAGGGAGTTTGAATGATCGGAAGAGCACTTCCGGATATGTCTTTCACATGGGTTCAGGTGTAATCTCATGGGGTTCTAAGAAGCAACCCAAAGTTGCTCAATCTACAACAGAGGTTGAATATATAGCAGCAAATGTGGTAGCATGTCAAGCTATTTGGCTGAGAAGGATCTTGGTAGAATTGAAGGAAGAACAAGAGGATGGAACCACAATATTTTGTGACAATATTTCCTCAATAGCTTTGTCTAAAAATCCTATGTTTCATGGAAGAAGCAAGCACATTGAAATCAGGTATCATTTTATTAGAGAATTAGTTGAGAATGGTGAAATAAAAATAGAGTTTTGCAGGTCAGAGTAGCAGCTAGCAGACATTTTCACTAAGCCTTTGGGCATTGCAAGTTTTGAGCGCCTAAGGAGAAATCTGGGCATAGTTCATTTGGATCAAGCATGATCGTGTTTTTTTGGCTCAAGACAATGGGGGAGTGTTGGATTTTTATAATAAAATCAAATTATCTTGAGCCCGTTTCTTTGAATTTCCAGAAGTTGAAAAATCTGCTCTGTTTTAATTTCTCAAAGAATATCAGATTTTGTGTGGACTTTTTTTGAGATGATTTCAAATCAGATTTTGGGAAAATATAATTTCTTCTTTAGACTTATGATATTTTCTTTGGACAACAATTACTTATAAAGAAAAGAATATCTTTATTCTTTCAAGAGAGATGTAAGAAGTTAATTTGCAGCAGTAGCAAATTAGTTTATTTATGTAAGTGCTCTATTTTATCAGAGACTTTGTTTTACAACAGCAGTTGTACTTTTATTGTCTTGTTGAGCAGTGATTGCTCTAGACATTTTTTAAGAGCTTTGACAAGCTCAAAGTATTTTGTATCCAGCTCCAGTAGCTGTAAGTTTACTTGAATTGTAAAGGTTAATTTTCAGATTAATAGAAGCAAGAAGAAAGCTTGCACAGCTCCAATTATGTTCATGTTTATGCTCTGCCCTGTTTTGGGGATTTTAATTAATTGCTGAATACAGAGCATTCTGTGTGTGAGTAATTTCCAGAATATAGAGTGATTCTATATTCTCTATATTATTATTATCATCTTCTGTAATTCTAATTAAGGGTGTTATGTTTGCTCTATAGTGATATAATACAAATGATTCAATTTCTAAGTTTGATAAAGTATAAGTTGAAAGATAATTTGAATATATTTGTAAAATTTTCTTTAGAAGAATTTCTTAACCATTCTATTATCTGTAATTTTCTTTTATGTATGACTGTAATTGTTTCTGAAATGAATTGTGTGATAGTTTTTGTAACAATGATAATGGATTATCACAATGAAAGAGTGCCTGAAGATATTACTCATTCATATTATAATGGATCACAGAGTGTAATATGTAATCTTGGTGCAAAAACTATCATACAATCAAATTCAGAAACTAAAAGATAATACAATTATAATTGTACAATCATTAGACAATTAGAAATCCCTAAATTTTACTATTTTAATATCATGAACTCTAATATTAATTAAGACAATTATGTTTGCCTTCCTATTATAATAAAGATGATTTCATTACCAAATTTTAAAAAGTATAAACTAAAAGAGAATAGAAATATTATTGTACAATTGTTTTTAAGAATTTCTTAATTATTTATATCATCTGTAAAAGTTTCATGATTGTTTATAATTATTTTTAAATTTGATTGTATGATGGAACTTGTATCAATATTTTGGATTACTCTATGATCTATTATAAATCTTCTCTCTCTGATAACATATTACAGAGTACGATCTGTAACATTGATAATAAAAACTATCATGTAATCAAATCCAAAAACATTTACATGTCAATAGATTATTATAGAAATCTAATAGTATTAACCTCTATACTTAACTAAATAGAAATTTGATTCTAAATACCTGCGTTGCAGCTTCTCAGAAGAGGATTGATATTGCAAACCTAGTGGGTTGCGTAGGTGACATTAAAATCATAGAAACATAGTAGATATTGTTTTCCCACCACGGGTAGAGACAGCTGCAGTTGGTATAGATGGCCTTAGCAAATGTGTTACAACTGTTGGTGTTAGTTAATTCCAAAAGCCACTCTAGATCAGTTCTAAACCGTGATTACAATCGATGTTGAGTTATAGTTCAGTTCAAATAGTGATTTATGAAAGACCCATTCTAATCTGTCAATTTCTCCCTTAGTCAAATGCATAAACTTCTCTGCAAATGAAGGACTTCCTGCATTAACTCAAATAGAACTTTATTTTAATTCTTAACATCTCCACAATAATGTACTATTATATACGATGGTTTCATGTATTGTAATGAAATATTATTTTTCCATAATAGAATGATTTTTACTTTTTCTATGTGTTGCTCCTCTGTTCTTCTCTAGTAGTTTTACTTTTTCTATGTGCTACTTCTCTGTTTGTCTTCATTTTTTCTTGCAATTATGTTTTTTTAAGCTAAATGTGGGGTGTTATAGTAAAAATTATACATGGTATCAGAGCTTAGGAGCTAGGAAAGAAATGGAAGTTTTTCTTTTGCAGGTATTGAAATTAGATTGGTTGTAAAGAATGGAATTCTTAGCCTCTGCCCTTCTTACTCCATACCACTATTTCAAATGGACGCCAAAGATTCTGCTTCAGCTTAGAAGTAAAGTTTTGTATTGAATAGTCATAGCGACAGAGGTTGAACCCAATTCAAAAATTGAAAAGTCTAAATACTTCAATCGCATGGATGAGGCTTTTGGTCTTTTATGCTTATCCATGTCTCCAGAATTATTGTTTCATATTGATGCATGCACAACTCCAAACTAGGTTTGGACTATGTTGGAGGCTCTTTTTGGGAAGCAAGATGAGATGCGGGGTCACATTCTTGAAAATGAGCTCAACTTATTAGATCCAAGTTTTTTTGAGAATATTCAAGACTCTTCACAAAGTTCAAGTCTTTATTACTTCAGCTGAAAGAATGTGGAATTGACTAATCCATGCATGAAACCAAATTAATCCTTGCTATTTTGTCAAAATTGGATCCACAATATGATATGTTTGTCTCTTCTTTTCACACAATTAGGCTTACAATAGGAGAAATTTGGAAGATGCCCACTCTTAATGCTTTCATCGAGTCTCTGAAACATGAGAAAGACAAGGTCATAAAGATGGGTACTTTAAAAAGTTCCAAAGCTCATGCTCTTTTTGTGCATACAAGTGAGAATAAAAATTTACAATCCTACCAACAATCCAAGATAGATAAGAAGAAGTTGGGTGAGACTTGCAATTTTTGTGGTAAGGTGGGGCATGCAGTCAACAAATGTTGGATGAGAATAGAGACTTTAGAGAAGGCAATGTAGCAGCATCAAATTTCAGCCCCTGAGTCTTCTTCATCACAAAAAGGCCAATGTTATGCTCTTACTGCATGGGCTTAGCCCGCATTTCCTCTTTAGTGACACCAATTTCAGTTGATCTGTCAAGCTTCTTTGATTCCACAATTGATCATTTTCATAGACAATTGGCACTTGTATTTTCAACTTGCAATTTGTTCTTGCATGGTTGAGTAGTGTCATTAGGGTCACTAATACCAATTTATGTGTCATTTGCAGCCTTGAATGATAGATGTTTTGCCTTTGTTTGCCATCTATTCATTCTTTGGGGGCACCTATGCAGACTATTGTCTTTTATATCTTTGATTGAAAGATGTTTTGCCTTTGTTTATCATTTGATCATTGTTTGAGTAGTGTTTTTGAGGGCACTCATGCAAATTGATCCTGATTTTTATCTTGGTTTCAGAGAAGTGTCTTCATTTAGCACTATGATGGTTTTCTTTCGACAGATATCCAAAATTTTCTTATCATGAAAGTATTTTCAATTGCATCTGTTCTTAATTTTGAGGGGGGTTTTTGTTCCCACTGGGTTTTCCCTCTTTCCTCCTTTCTTCATTAGTTTTTTATTCTCCTTAGTTGGAATTAAGGGGCAGTGTTGGTGTTAGTTAATTCCAACTACCACTCCAGATAGTTCTAAACCATTATTACAAGTGATGTTGAGTTATAATTCAGTTCAAATAGTGATTTATGAAAAAACCCAGTCTAATCCGTCAATTTCTCCCTTAGTCAAATGCATAAAATTCTCTGCAAATGAAGGATTTTCTACATTAACTCAAATAGAACTTGATGTAATTCTTAAGATCTCTGTAATAATGTATTGTTATATATGATTGTTTCCTGTATTGTAATGAAATATTACTTTTCCTTAATAGAATGAGTTTTACTTTTTTGTGTTGCTGCTCTTTTCTTCTCTAGCAGTTTTACTTTTTCTATGTGCTACTTCTCTGTTCTTCTCTATTTTTTCTTGCAAGTATATTTTTTTTAGCTAGATGTGGGGTGTTATAGTAAAAATTATAAAACAACACCCTGCAAATGGCTTTTCACTCAAGTTATAAAAGAGTTCACCGCACAGAGTCACGCTACCAACCGCATCATTAAATTGCGTGGACAGAACATAAAAGTCTTTTGGCATAGAATCCCATGGATCATTGCAGCCTCCAGACACATCAACAGTGCCAAGCAAGATCACCATGGCTATGAAGGTCATTAGTAGCTTAATTAATGTCGCCATGAATGCCATCAGAATAAATATTAACCAAAAGAAGAAAAGCTTGAAATTAGAATGATGATGGCTTGAGAGAAAGGAGTTTTAAAGGCCTTGTAAATCGATAGCTCGTCGACGAGATTTTGGATTAATCGCCCTCTATCATTTTTTTGATTAATCGCCCTTGGTATTTTTTTTGGGTGGCATCTTTCTAGTTATTTTTGTATCCTCAAATCTTTTTCTATTGTAGGTTCGACGAACATCTTGATAAAATAAATTTTTATAATATTGTTTTTCTATTGTAGCTTTTTCTTGTAGCTCCGCTTCTTTTCTAATTATTAGTTCTTATTAGTCCCTATTGTTTTGGTAGGAGACTAATGTTTTTGCTTGATTTTTGCATATTAATAAAGCTTTTGGGAAACTTTCTTAACCTAAGCCCTTTCACAATAATTCTATTAGCTTTAAATTTCTCATAATTAATTCATATTTTCTGGTTGGTTATTTTCATTTTCACTAGTAGTTTGGCCATTTTTGTCCTATGTTTGTCTGTTGCATATGGGGAGGCTGAAAAGCTTGGGCCTTTTAATATAAATTATGATGGGAAAATGATCTTTCTCAATCCACATTTTCATAGAATAAATGTAAGAGATTTGTAAAACTAGTCAGGTTTAAAGATGGGTTGTGTAATACCACCCATTTTAAATTAAAAAGAAAAAATTATAGAATGCATGATTTATCAAGAATATTTTTTATGTATCTGATATTTGGACTATCTTGTAGTGGCCAATATCTTGTTTTTTGATTCTCTTGTTGGATTATTTGTGTAATTTTTATTACATTGTAGTTATAAATGTCATACAGTTCTCCTAACTACATCATGTGTATCTCATTTGTATAAATTCTCCTTGCATCTTTGAATAGAGACATCACTATATTTATGAATTCTCCAACATATGGTATCAAAGCTTCAAAATGTTTGGGTTTGGTGGTGAGAATGATAGGAACATGTTGAATGATGGGTCATTGTCGTTTGATTCAAGAATAAGAGAAATTTGGTGATTGTTTTTATTTGTACCACTAAAGAAGAAAATTACAGAAACCTTTGAACTTTCTTGATTGTGCGCTGTTAATTATATTAGAATCATCATTTCACCAGGTATATTTTTTTCTTTCACTACCCTCTAATGTAGTACAAGAGATTAAAAAAGAAGTTTGTTGTCTTTACCAGTTTAAAAAGCGATAATTTTCTGTCATTTCATCCATATGAAGTCAAGGTAACTGTCCATACCATTTCACTATGTCCGATTCTCATAGACAATGGTCTAGTTCTAGCCAGATCATAAAACATTTTTTTCATTGGGATATACAAAAGGTGTAATTTTCCTGTTACGTACCTAAGACTTTTTCTTAAGGGAAGAGTAATGGCAAGCCTAAGACTACCATAGAGAGTTGAGAATGGAGGTATCACGCCTGTGAAGAATGTGGTTAGAGTTGAGAATGGAGGTATCTCAAATTTTTAATCATCCGACCATTCTATATATCATAATTAGTACCTTCATATCTCAGAATTTCCTTCTTAAAGCCTGTCATCAGGATCTCCTCAAGCGGTCAAGCTTAAAAAGAGGAATTTTTTCTGATACCAATTGTACGATGAAGGAAACACACACAACTAACAAGGGGGGTGAATTAATTATGTCAAAAAATCTCAAACATTAACCAAATTTCAGTTATCGAACATGAAAATGGAGGAATATCTCTATCAGAAGGATTTATGGTTGCCATTAGGAAGAAAATCCAAGAAATTGATAGGAATGTCTGATGAGGATTGGGATATTTTGGATAGGAATGCACTTGGAAGTATTCATTTATGCCTGGCACAAACGGTGGCATTTAATATTATAAAAGAGAAAATAATTAAAGAGTTGATGGAAACCCTAGCGAAGTTTTATGAAAACCTTCTTCTACAAATAACGTATTTCTTATGAAGAATTTATTTAATATGAAAATGGTAGAAGGTGGGTCAGTTGTTGATCATTTAAATGAGTTTAATATAGTTACCAGTTAATTATCTTTTGTTAATGTATTTTTTTTATGAAAAATTAGGGCTCTTTTTATTCTGTATTATTTTCCTGAAAGCCAGAATGACTTGTTAATGGTTGTTAGTAACTCTATTTCTGGTTCAAATACCCTAAAATTTGAAGATGTTGTTGGTATTATTCCAAGTGAGGAAATTCATAGGAAAATCTTAGGTGGATCTACATCATGTAGTGTGTTGAATGCAGAAAGTAGAGGCAGATCAAGAGATAGAGGAAACAATTCTCGAAGTCATGGGAAATCATGAGGAAAATCAAAGGGAAAGAGTTCTCAATCTAGAGGACCAAATGATTGTTGGTATTGTGTGAAACCATATCATAGGAAGAAAGATTGCTAGTCTAGGAAGAATAATGGAGACCAACAAGAAGGCAGTAAGGAGAAAAATATGGTAAGTAATAAATATGAAGAGGATGTTTTTATTCTTTCCCTTAAAAATGCTAATGATTCATGTGTTCTACATTCAGGGTCCTCATTTCATGCTACGCCCCATAGAAGTTATTTTCTTGATTATGTCCAAGAAGATTTTGGGCTGGTTTATTTGGGAGATAATGAACCCTATCAGATTGTTGGGAAGGGAATAATTAAGGTTAAGTTGCAGAATTAGAACCATTGGCTACTACAAGAGGTAAGGCATGTTCCAAGACTGAGTAGGAATTTAATTTTATTAGGGAAACTAGGTGATGAAGGTTGCACATTTAATTTTAATGGAAAAAATTATAAGGTTTCAAAAGGTTCCTTTGTGGTAGCAAAATTTGTAAAAGTAGGACCTTATATCTTTGTATAGGTCATATTGTTCCTTCAAGAATAGTTGTTGCAGTTGAGCAGGTAGAACATGAAATGATGCCTGTGAATTCTAAAATAGCACTATGGCACAACAGACTTGGGCACATGAGTGAAAAGATATTGAATCACTTCATTCAAAGAAAGTCTTACTGGGTCTAAAAGGTGTCAATATGGATTTTTATGAAAATTGTGTATGGAAAGCAAAAGGCAGTTATTTTTCTGAAGGGTGGGAAGGAAAAGAAAGATGAGAAATTGGAGCTTGTGCATACATATGTATGGGGACTAGCTTAGTTATCTTCCCTTGGTGTCTCTCTATATTATATTACATAATTTATTGATGATGCAACTATGAAAGTGTGGATTTATTTCCTCAGGCATAAATTCAATGTATTTGAAATTTTAAAAAATGGAAAAGCTTGGTTAAGAATGATACTGGTAAAATAATAAAATATCTCAGATCTGATAATGGTGGTGATTATTGCAGTAAATAATTTGAATATTATTGTTCCTCTAATGGTATTCGTAGGAAGAAAATAATTCCAAGGACTCCACAAGAAAATGGAGTGGCCAAACACATGAATAGGATTATAACAGAGTGTGCAAGGACTATGAGGTTGCATGTTGGGTTTCACTTAAACATGTGGCTAGATGTTGTAAGTTACACTTTTTTTTATTTTTAATTAATAGAGGTCCCTCTAATTCTTTGGGTTGTAGTATTCCAAAGGAAACATGGATAGGTAAGAATGAGAGTTATTCTTTTCTCAGAACCTTTGGTTGTGAAGTATTTTCTCATATATATTCTAAAAATAGAACCAAGATGGAAGCTAAATCAAAGAAATGTATATTTTTTGGATATGGAATTGATGAGTTAGTTTATAGACTTTCGAATTTTGAGAACCATAAAATTGTGAGAAGTAGGGATGTCATATTAAATGAGAAAGTGTTGTACAAAGATCAGTTGCGGCAACATGAGAAAAAAGAAAATGATTATGTAGTATTGGATAATACTCCTAAAGATGATGTTCCAGTGGTTCCTCATGATCCACAACAATAGAAACAAAAAATACCATAAACTCCAGTGAATGTTAGACAATCTTCAAGGTTAAGTAACCTAGTGAATGGTGGTCTCCCTCTTTGTATTATCTTTTATTGACTGGTGATGGTAACTTGAATGTTATGATTAACCTATGAAGCTTGATACCAAGTACCAATGGGTGGAAGGAATTACAGAACAAATGGACTCCTTGAAAAATCAGACCTAGGAATTATGCAAGATGCCTGCAAGTAAAAAGGCTTTATAGAAAAAATGGGTTTGTAGGCTAAAAGAGGAGGATGGGGTAAAAACATATTTAAATCCAGGTTAGTTGTAAGGGAATTTTCATAAAAAATAGCCATTCATTTTGATGATATCTTTTGTCATGTTGTAAAAATGAATTATATCTGTATTGTTTTAAGTATTATCGTTGCAGAAGATTTGCATTTGGAATAACTAGATGTCAAAAATGCCTTTCTCCATGGTGATTTGAAGAAGGAGATATATATGGAATAGTCCCAAGGATTTGAGGTCACCAGTAAGGAGAATTTTGTCTACATGTTAAAGAAGAGTTTATATGGCTTGAAACAAGCACCTCAGCAATGGTATTAAAAATTTGATAGTTTTATAGTTGAGCAAGGTTTCAAAAGGTGTAATTTTGACTATTGCGTTAATTTTAAGAGGTTGGATAATGACACCTACATTATTTTATGTTTCAATGTTGATGACATTCTTTTAGCTGGGTCTAACATGGATCACATAAGAGTTAAAAAAAATAGTTAGCGAAATCATTTTCGATGAGAAATTTGGGGGTAGAAAAACAAATGCTTGGTATGAAAATTTGCAGAGATAGGCATAGCAAAAAATTGAAGGTAGAACAAAAAATTGACTCTATCTCTGGCTGATTATGTTGAAAAGGTGTTGCACTGATTCTCCATGGAGAATGCAAAATTTTTTAGCACACCTTTTCCTATTCATTTGAAATTTACTAGGGATATGTGTCCAAAGACACATAAGGAGGAAAAAAATGTCAAAGGTACCATATTCTTCAGCTATATGTAGTTTCATGTATGCAATGGCATGCACTAGACCTGATATTACACATGTAGTTGGATTTTTTAGTAGGTACATGAGTGATCTTGGTGTTGAGCATTGAAATGTGGTAGATTGGATTCTCAGATACTTGAGAGGTACATCCAACATTTTTATGTTCTGGGGGATCTAGTACTGATTTAAAAGGCTATGTTGACTCAGATTTGGCTATGAGAAATTTGGGGGTAGAAAAACAAATGCTTGGTATGAAAATTTGCAGAGATAGACAGAACAAAAATTGAAGGTAGAACAAAAAAATTGACTCTACCTCTGGCTGATTATGTTGAAAAGGTGTTGCAATTATTCTCCATGGAGAATGCAAAAGCAGTCAGCACACCTTTGCCTATTCATTTGAAATTTACTAGGGATATTTGTCCAAAGATAAAGAGGAGGAAAAAATGTCAAAGGTACCATATTCTTCAACTATATGTAGTTTCATGTATGCACTGGCATGCACTAGACCTGATATTGCACATGTAGTAGGATTTTTTAGTAGGTACATGAGTGATCCTAGTGTTGAGCATTGAAATGCGGGAAATTGGATTCTCAGATACTTGAGAGGTACATACAATAATTTTTTTATGTTTTGGGGGCTCTAGTACTAATTTAAAAGGCTATGTTGACTCAGATTTGGTAGGTGACATTGATACCAGACAGAGTACAACAGGATATGTTTTTACTATTGGTGGGATAATGGTGATTTGGATCTCTAGGTTGCAAAAGGTGGTTGCTTTGTCTACCACAGAGGCAGAGTATGTAGCTACAATAGAGGAAAGTAAGGAGATGATATGGCTGTAATATTTCTTGGAAGAATTAGAAAAACCCCAGGTTAATAATTATTTATTTATAGATAGCTAGAGTGTCATTCATCTTGTGAATAATTTTTCCTTACATTCAAATACAAAATGCATATAGTTGAGGTATCACTTCATTCAGTCAATATTGGATGATGGGTGGTTAAGACTTGAAAAGATACATACAGATGAAAATCCAACGGATATGTTTACAAAGGCAGTGACAAGGGAGAATTTGAACTCTTCTTCATCTTCGATTGGTCTTCATGAATAAACTAATACAACGGAATAATAGATTCTATGGTGTTTTATTTCTAGTCAGAGATACAAGTGTAGTGGTATTGCTAGAAGATCAATCTCCAAGTGGGAGATTGTTTAGTGTGGAGCCTGATCAGTCCCCAAGTAGGATATTTTTTGTTTGTGGTGATTGATCAAGAAAGTATTGCACACTTTTCTACAATTTGTTGGGTTAACTCATCAAGTGTTTTTGGGTTAACTCGTCAAACATTTCCCTAGGTTGACCTGTCAAGCAAGTTTTAGGGTTAGGATTTTTATATAAGAAAAATGGTGTTAGTGTTATGGCTTGTTAGAGTAAAGATGTATTGTAGCTTTTGTAGTGGTATTGAGTTATAAGGGATCGCTAGTTGTAATCTGTTGAAATTAATGGATAATAATATTGGACTCTCTGGTTGATGGACGTAGCCTAGTATTAGGTGAACCAGGTTAAATTTGTTTCTTCATGTTCTACTTATGTGTTCCTTATTCCTTTTCATTATTTTTATATTTGCATGTAACTATTATATTTATGTCTTCTATTCCCAACATTAACTTGATGTTCATCTATTTTATTTCATGGAAAATTAATTTTTCCATCCTAAACAAATCTATATTCGTACTCCTATTTATACCCATAAGATGAGGTAGGATTTCATAGTCAAAGTTGAAGAGGAGAGACCCTATCCAAATCATAGGGGAGGGCAAGTTTTTCCTCCCATTCTATGACCATTTGTAATTCCCCAAACTCTATCTAATGAGAAGAATCTGTAAGGGTATCATCAAAGGAATGTTATTTAACAAGTTTTTATTGTTTTATCTTGGGAAAATGGGGAGTAGACTTAGATGTCCCTATATTAGAAAAAATATTTAATAATTATTTATAGTTTCTATAACATATAAAATAGAGGTCACCAAAATGTAACATAAGAAAAGATGTCACATTTGAAAATGTAGATGTTTGTGTGATGTGTGGGGAAGATAAGATGTTCCTTTTAACCTCAAATGCACAAATGAAAGATCCAAATTGATTAACCCAAAAGAAGGATCAATGCACAAATGAATCATCCATTCAGAAATGAGAGCAAAGAGGAAAAATCTTAAATTCCCATTTTATAAAGGAATGTATATGATAGTTCTAGGAATTGAAATGGATGAGATGAAGTACCAACCTTAAAATAATGTAGATCAACGAACACTATTTTCTGAGGTTTGTATGCTATTTCTAGAAAAACTAAAGTATGATCTGGAACTGGAACGCAAAGACAAACAAAACCTAGAAATTGTTTTCCATTCTGATGTTGTCTTATGAAAAAGGTTGACCTTGACCTATAAATGTCAACACTAACCCAATAATGTCAACCTTGACCTGCACAGATCCAAAAGTGACTCTGTTCGTGGAT
The DNA here is from genome assembly GCA_018584345.1 of Thuja plicata. NCBI lineage: Eukaryota > Viridiplantae > Streptophyta > Pinopsida > Cupressales > Cupressaceae > Thuja > Thuja plicata. The sequence goes on along the minus strand of MU227824.1, from coordinate 1,571,052 downwards.
CCTGAAAGTTTGCCAAAAAGGGTATCCAAATCTGGGTTCAAATTTGCAGTCCCAAACCTGTACCTACAAGAAAAAGAGGTTTTTTTTTTGGGGGGGAGGGGTTTACCTTGGTCAAAACCTGGTTTTGGAATTAACCTTAAATATATGTAATTGAAATTGTAGAAATAGACAAAGTAAATGCATAAATTTACCTTGCTTGTAAAAGTCCTTGTGGCGGATTCGAATCCTTGAATCCACAAGTATGCTTCAAAATGTGGAATGTAGAAAGGTAGGATGTCTTCAATCTCTTGCTTATAGGTCTCCAACACCAAGTCTTGAATGGGTTCTTGATTTGGAAGAGGCTTGGAAGAAGGTGGATGGAGAGATCACCAAAAGGGCACTATGTAGATTGAATCCTTCAATGGCCTCCAATGGATCTCCTTCATGAAAATGGATACTTGAATGCTTGAGAATGGATGAATTCTTTCTTTAAATCTTGCTCCTTAGCTTGCTTGGACTTCACTTGATAATGCTTCTCAATTGCTTAATGATGCTTAGAAGACTTAGAGAAAATGATAGGAGAAAGCTCCCTTTTATATGAAATTAGGGCACAATCTTCTAAGGAGGCCTACATAGGATTAAATCCTTTACCCCTAGGAGAGGACCTATATTAAATATAATATAGGAATTAACACTTCGGAACCTGAAATAGCAGACTCAGAAGCGGGAAATACTTTTGGCAAAGACCGACATCCAGAAACTGGAAGACCCTAAAGTTTGAACCCTAGGTCAAGGTCGAGGTCGACATAGACCCAGAAGGTTGACCCTGACCTTGAAGTCCAGAATCTTAGGTCTGTTGTCTAGAATGCAGAAATCGGGCTGGAAAGAAGTGGAAAGAGGGACAGAATAGGGGGAAAGCCAGGTCTAGATCAGGAACCCATCCAAGGTGCTTGATATGACCCCAAACCACTTACTCAGAAGGCTAAACATGTCTACAATGGAAGTGCTTCCATTTTTTTACTATACATTTAGCCCCCACTTTAGCAAGAGTATGAGTTCAACACAAACTCTTGGTAAAAGAGAATATGCAAAAAAGACAATCTTATTGAATCCAAAAGGGATAAAGAAACCCTCAATCCCCCAAGGGACTTAAGTCTTTATCAACCCTAAGATCATGATAAGAGAGACATCATTGGTTAGAGAGAGAGAGAGAGAGAGAGGAGTGGTTATCTCACCCAGCAAGATGTGTGTATCTCACTGTGAACCACAAAAAGGATAGAATGGCCCATCAAGAAAGCACTTGATAGTCATCCCATAAATTTGTGCGCCTTCTAGTGGCTTTGTGTATGTATGTAGTGTGTCTTCTGATGACTTTTATGAAGTACCCATGGATCCATATTCTTATATCACCATGGAATACATTTATAAAATGTGTATCTCTTCAGGATTTAGCAACTTATGTGCATCACCCTCTAAGGATTTAGCATATTGAATTGTAATTAAATGTGTATCTCTTCAGGATTTAGAAACTTATGTGAATTACCCTTAGAGGATTTAGCATGCTGCAAAACAAAATGTTAGAACAAAAATGTATAATATAAAACAAGGGAGGTCGTGTATATGCCCCCTCCTTAATATGGCAAAGTACATACTAGTTTGACATGTTAAGGAAAGAAAAAGAGCAAGGATAAATCCTTCTTCAACATCAAGACAATATCCATAGACAACACCCAGTCTAAGCCAAGAAGGTCATAGCTCCTATGAGGCCATGGAAGGGACGAATGCAAAGAGATATCATGCAAGAACTGAAAAAGTAACCCTTGTGAGGGATAGCACAGTATTCATTTTCCAAGGTGAGAGATTTATCAACCATAGAAACCCAATGTCAAATAATGAAATAGGTTGTGATCAAGGACATAAATCCTCAATGCAAACCAAAATATTCATGTACGATTGGATATCACATAATAGATAAATACTGCTTAACTAAGGGAAAAGTGAATCCTAGAAAGACAGAAAAGAAGGAGATGTCATCCTTGCCCCCTAAGGATGGGAAAAAGGATGAAAGGGGACCTATTATATCACTCACAATACTATGCAAGACAACAAGCCCCCAAATATTAGGCTAACACTGTTTACATAATATGGAGTTCCATAATAGGAACATAAATGTTATTTAGAGAAAATAGGATTGAAATACAACTCATTGCCACATGTTATATAAATAACTTTACTATCAATGAGATGCCTAATCTTATA
>MU227824.1:1555432-1565869 GCA_018584345.1 Thuja plicata | reverse complement strand
TCTCCAACACCAAGTCTTGAATGGGTTCTTGATTTGGAAGAGGCTTGGAAGAAGGTGGATGGAGAGATCACCAAAAGGGAACTATGTAGCTTGAATCCTTCAATGGCCTCCAATGGATCTCCTTCATAAAAATGGATGCTTGAATGCTTGAGAATGCATGAATTCTTTCTTGAAATCTTTCTCCTTAGCTTTCTTGGACTTCACTTGATAATGCTCCTCAATTTCTTAATGATGCTTAGAAGACTTAGAGAAATGAGAGGAGAAAGCTCCCTTTTATATGAAATTAGGGCACAATCTTCTAAGGAGTCCTACATAAGAGGATTAAATTCCCATTAAATCCTTTACCCCTAGGAGAGGACCTATATTAAATATAATTTAGGAATTAACGCTTCAAAACCTGAAACAGCCAACCCGAAAGTGGGAAATACTTTTTGCAAAGACTGACATCCAGAAACTAGAAGACCCTAAAGTTTGAACCCTGGGTCAAGGTCAAGTTTGACCCTAACCTAGGTCAAGGTTGAGGTCAACATAGACCCAAAAGGTCAACCCTAACCTTGAAGTCTAGAATCTCAGGTCTGCAGCCCAGAATGCAGAAATCAGGCTGGAAAGAAGTGGAAAGAGGGACATAATAGGGGGAAAGCTAGGTCTAGATCAGGAACCCATTCAAGGTGCTTGATATGACCCCAAACCACTTACTCAAAAGGCTAAACATGTCTACAATGGAAGTGCTTCCATTTTCAGACTATACAGTTTCAAATTTATTTGTATGGGTCGTAAAGTTGGGATTTTCTTTTTGGAATATATTTAAAATCAAGCAAAGATCAAATGCATAAGATTATGTAATGGTATATTCTATTGTTATATCATATGATGGATTTGGCCAATCTTCACACAAAGCACCTAGAATTATAATATTAATCAATTGACAACTATAAAATAATTTATATCACACATAAAAAAGATTCTCTCTAGACTTACATGTGATATGGATACAATTACTCATTGTATAGTCAAAAAATGGAAGCACTTCCATTGTATACTAGTTTAACCTTTTGAGTAAGTGGTTTGGGGTCATGTAAAGTACATTGAATGGGTTTGTGACTTGGATCTGGCTTTCTCCCCTCTTCTTGCCCATTTCCCACTTTTCTCCAGCCTATTTCTGGCATCCTACATTACAAAACTAAGACTTTTGAGCTCAGGGTCAAAATCAACCTTTCTAGGTCAAGGTCGACCTCAACCTTGACCTAGGTCAATTTGGAGCTCAACCCTAACCTAGGTCAGAATCAACCTTGATTCTCACCCAAGGTCTGAATTTCATGATTCTGAGGTTTCCGGATGTCAGGCTTTGGAAACGTCTAATTCCCCCTTCTGGGTCGGTTGTTTCAGTCTTTAGAGAAACAACTCTTGAAATTATATTTAATATAGGTCCACTTGTAGGGATATAGGTCTAATTGGAATTTAATTCTCCTATGTAGGCCTCTCTAGAATATTGTGTCCTAGATTCATATATGAGGAAGCTTCTTCCTCCCATTTTCTCTAAGACTTGAAAAAGACAAGTCTATGAATGATCTATTGAAGCAAGCACCTACACTCAAGCATCCAAGTTTTCAAGCATCTTCAAGAATTCAATTCATCAAGGAGATCCATTGGTAGCCATTAAAGGATTCAAGCTCTATGGATCCCTCTTGTCAAAGATTTCTCCATCCACATTCCTCCAAGCCTCTTCCTATTGCAAGATCCATTCAAGATTGGTGTTGAAGATCTACAAGCAATTGATTTTAGACATCCTACATTCTTAAATTCTACATTCTACAACCCTTTGGTGCATAGATACTTGTGGATCCAGTGATTTGAATCTACCACAAGGGTTTCTGTACAAGCAAGGTGAATTTGTTCATTTACTTTGTTTTACATATGTAATTTCAATTATACTTTAAGGTTAATTCCAAAACTAGGGTTTGACCAAGGAAATCCCCTCCCCTCAACAAAAAAACCATTTTTCTTGTAGGGATAGGTTTGAAATAGCGAATTGGAGTGCTTATTCGGATACCCTTTTCGATAAACTATCAGGATCTGAAAATAGATTTTCTGTTAGAGATTTTGGTCCAGAATTGACATTTTGTTCTGGTCAGGATCAGAGATTCTAGGTCAAAATTGAATATTTTGGGTCAAAGGTGACATTCACTTTTGGGTCATAATTAGAACTGAGCCAGATCGAAAAACAATTTCTAGGTTTTCTTTGTCTCTGTGTTTCTATTCTAGATCCGGTTGCAGATCTCCCAAAAACTTAGTGTAAACACCCAAAAATAGCATTCTTCATATCTGTAACATTTTGAGGTTAGTATTTGTCTTCAATTCATTTCAATTAAATGTTTTAATCTTCCTAAATCTATCACACATTCTCTTCTATAAAATGGGAGTTAGGGTTTTTCTCTTTATCCATATCCTTAATAGGTTGATTCATTTATGCATTGATCCTTTCTTTAAGGTTAATCAATTTGAATCTTCCCTTTATGAAATTTGGGATTAAGAGGACAATCTTACCTTCTTCACTATTCTGACAACACACATTAAATTAACAATCATCACATTCAAGACACACATAATAAAATAATAATCCATCTTTTTATCCTTTACATTTTGGTGAACCCGCAATGGATAACTCTTTATTTTTTGGTGTTAGATTTAAATTTTTATGTTAGATCTTGCATTCATATTAGCTTAGCTTTATTTTATGTTCTTGCATTTACATTTCAAAAATTAAAAATCAAAATCTTGTGTTTCCTCAATTAGTTCATTTGCATTGCATTGGTGTATGAGCTTTACTACTTCTAGTCCTACTTATAGTATCTCAGTTAGAAAAAGTTGTAGACTTATGGGTTACTTTGATCTTGAGTCTTCCTCTCCTTTCCTTAGGATCCCGGATGACAATTTGACCTCTCATGATTCCAATCCTTCTATGGAGCATAACTCTTCTCACTCATCTCATGATGAGGATGATGCTTTAAGATTTCCTCCTGAACAAGTCCAAAAACTTTCAACAAAACTTGATAAAATGGGAAATTGGCTCATTCAAGAAAACCATAATCAATATTCCATCCAATTTATAGAGGCTCTTAAGAAATTCCTTTGTGATAGTGATCAAGGTGTTAATCGCTTGCGTGGTATCACTCATCTTGTGCATTTGAATGTTAAACCTTTAGCTCAAGAGGCTCAAGATCTACGATTCACTTCTCATGTCACTATTGGGGAACCTTCTTCCATCCCTTTACCTATAATTACTACTTACACTCCTCCTTTAATGACTACATCTCTTCCAATTTTATCTATTCATGTGAGTGTTCCACCGGTGTCTCTACCTACCTCGCATCCTTCTTACCATAGGGTTCCTTTTAACTATTCCAATCCTCTTCCACCTATGGTTCCAAGTGTTCCACCATTTGTCTCTTCCATTCTAGCCACTTCCTACACTTTTCCTAGTGTTCCTAATGTTTCTATTCCACCTATTTCTTCTAATGATTCCATAATCATTAGTTTGGCTCAAACTGTGTCATCTTTACAACAACAACATGCATCCTGAACCCAATCCAAGTTTAACATTCCTACATGTGACATGGGTAGTCTGTTATCCTTAGAAATTATTCATGCTACTGTCGCTCAGCAAACCTATATGCCTTGTCTTGAGAATTAAAATGGTAAGGGAGGCCCTGTTACTTATGTTAAAACATTTCAAATCCTTTGTAGTGATTATGCTCATGACCATAGGATTTTAGCTAATTTGTTTGCTGGAATGTTTTGTGATAAGGCATTACAATTGTATTACTCTTTACCTCCTTATTCTATTTATTCTTTTCCTAAAATTGCTAATACCTTTATCCAGCAATTTCAAAATAACATTGGTCCACAAGTTTCCTTGGCTAATTTAATGCATTGTAAACAAAACACTAAGGAAAAATTGACTGATTTTATTGGTAGATTTAAGAATTTGTATGCTCAGATTTCTTATCCTGTTCCTAATATTGATATTCAACATATGTTTATTTCAAATTTACAAAAGGATATTAGAGATAAGATTTTGCTTACTGAATTTACCTCTTTTCCACAACTTTGCGTAGCACTTCATCATTATCAATTACAAGTGCATCAATTTGAGAGAAATACTTCAATGGATCCTGTTCCAGTCTATAAGAGTGATACATATCCTAATCCTAATAATTTTCAAAAACCTAACAACTATGTCAAGATAAATAAATAGGTGAATGCACTTGTTGATCAAGTTGTTGTTGCATCCAACAATGCCACTTCTGCATCCACTGCTTTCCGTATGAATCGTACATTTACTCCTCTCTCTGAATCTTTACATTCTATTATGAGTAGGTTTTTAAGAGCTAATATGATTACCTTGCCTCCTATTTGACATCTTCTACCTACTACGATGGCATCAAAATCCTTTGATTCTAAAGATTTTTGTCAATACCATCGATAGAATGACCATGATACTGAAAAATGTTATTCTCTAAAGCATAAGGTTCAAGACTTAATCAATTATAATGCTTTATCAGTTGATAATTTTGAAGTTAATGGGAATAAATTTTTCTCTCCTCCTAATCAAAACCTTCAAATCTATACAAATCCTTTACCTACACATAATACTAATACCATCACTCAACCATCTTCTGTGGATATTGTTTACGATTCAAAGATGGATGATCTCAATCACATTGTTAATCATGTGGAGAGTGTTGTTTCATATCAACCTAATGTTCAAGATCCTTTTCCTCCACTTAACTTCAAGTTCCACCTAAACCTTAGAAACAAACTAAGGATATAAACGACCTATGGAAATCTCAATTACCTTTGATGATTCTGATACTATTAAGGCTCTTGATGGTCCCCTTTATATTTATGCTAGGATTTCTAAGATACCTATGTGTGGTTGTCTTGTTGATCCAAAATCTTTAATAAATGTCATTACTAAGGAAAACCTTTTTATGAAAAACCTACAACGTGATTGTTATGATACATCTAATGCATGGATCCAAACTTGTAATGGTTTTCTCTTTCCTTAACTTGGTTCTATTAACTTTCCTGTTGAACTTTTTGGTAAAGTTGTAGATACTACCTTCATTTTCATTACTACTTCTAATTAGTTTAAAGTCAAATTTGGTTTTCCTTGGTTAACTTCCATGCATTCCGTTGCTTCTCCTATTCATAAGCGTATTAAGTTCATTCATAATGGATAAGTGAAAATGATTAATCATATTTTGTATCAACCTTCTAGGCCTAGAGATTGTGCTACTCTTGATTTATTTTGGCCTTCATTACCTAATTCATGTCCTCCTTGCCCTGATAACCTTTTTCATTCATATCAAGCCTATAAACATCGCAAGATTGTCAAGTTGAGCATGCCTCAAATAGATCTTAATCGTGGTCTTTTGCCCACTCCTATACCTCCTTTATCTATTACTAATAGCTCTATTACTCAACCTCCTAGTGTTACTTCTCAGCTTACTGAGAATCCTCCTATAGAACCTATGAAGGAACCAGTTGTCATTCCTCCTAGTTCTCAACATGTGTCAAACAAAGCGAAACATAAAAAATCTTCTAATGAACATCGTAAGAAGTGTAGGGCTAATGCTAGGGCACATGCTTCTGTTCTTAAAAATTCTTTACCTTCTTTCAACCAACCTATGCCTGATGTTTTGGAGGAAGTTAATGTTCATAATGATGTTAAGATGAATGAGTATGATGATTATATTTTCATCTTAGATCAGATTTTTATTAATCTTGATGAGCAGGATACTCTTGATGATCCTATTGATCCTAGTGATGAATATGAGACCATCAATCTTGATACTAATTTACCTCATATGCTTTCAACTCAATTTATAATTACTCCTAGTATCGAACATTGTGATTCTCAAGAGGATCCTTGTTTGGAACTAGCTATTATTTCTACTATGTTGGATATTGTGCCTCTTGCGACTTTCCCACCTTCCTTAAATGATATAAACTGAGATAGGGAGAGTAGGTGATGTGCTTGATTGGCTTGTCCTTCATGGTAGCCCTTTTTTGTGTTTTCCTATTGTATTGTGCTTCTCCCATAATGTGATTGCTAAATGTTTGTTAGATTATTTTATACGACCCTTGTTACTTTGTTGGTACAAGGTGATAAAGGAAGAAAACCTATTGTACAATTCCTCTATATGTATATTTACTCTTCTATATGTTGTTTTCATGTTATGTTGTACTTGTGCTATTATTTGTAAATTTTTTCCTTATGTAGTCTTCTTGGATCTGCGACATGGTAGCACTGATTCTTTTTGGTCTCCATGTTGTGGTCCGAAAAGACTCTTCTTCTTAATTATTTTGTTTTCTTTCCTCCATTGTGATTTTAGTTCTACTTTCTTTGGGGAATGATGTCAATTAATTTTGCAATAATATCATATCTATATATACATATTATCTTATGATCATACTAACCCCACAGTAGGTAGATCCATTATGTGTTCTTTGTATGTTTATGTGGTATTTCCCTTGGTTTGTCTTCATTTGGGGGCACCTCATAGTGGAAAAGTAATCAGAAGAGTTGTTTATTTTTTCGTTAAAGCCATTGATCCTGTTAAAGTATTAGCAATGACTTTAACATGGGGGCATGCGCTCTACTCACTTTTTGCACACATGAACTTTCAAAATATTTTCAAACTTAAAACTTTTTCCCTTTATGGATTAAAGGCTAATCCTTAAAGCATGGACTTTTACCTTATAGGATCTCTTGATCCCTCCAGTTTAAATTTATACGAATCTCTTGATCCTTCAAGTTTCAATTTACATTATTTTGATCCCTTAAGGTCAGAAAGTGTCCTTAAGACCAGATCTCCCCGATGGGTTGAATAGTGAGTAGCCACATTCACTAGGTAGTTCAACTCCATATTTCTAGTCGCACTGTTTCCCTGTGTGGTTCACAATGGGATATAAGTTCTCATTGGGAGAGGTAATCACACCCTCTCTCTCTTTCTCTTTAACTGGTGATATCTCTCTTATCATGATCTTAGGGTTGAAAAATATTTAAGTCCCTGGGGGCTTGAGGATTCCTTTGTTCCTTTTTTATTTCAATAAGACTATCTTTTATTCATGATCTCCTTTACCAAGAGTTTGCATCGATTCCATACTCTTGCTACAGTGGGGGCTAAATGTATAGTCAAAAAATAGAACTTCCATTATATACTTGTTTAGCCTTTCGAGTAAGTGGTTTGGGGTCATTTCAAGTGCCTTGAATGGGTTTGTGACTTGGATCTGGCTTTCTCCCCTATTCTTCCCCACTTCCCACTTTTCTCCAGCCTATTTCTGACATCCTAAACTCCAAAACTGAGACTTTTGACCTTAGGGTCAAAATTGACCTTTCTAGTTCAAGTTCGACCTCGACCTTGACCTAGGTCACTATTGACCTCAACCCTGACCTAGGTCAAAATTGACCTTGATTCTGACCGAAGCTCCAATTTTCATGATTCTGGGGTTTCCAGATGTCTGGCTTCATAAAGGTTTAATTCCCATTTCTGGGTTGGCTATTTCAGTCTTTGGAGCAATGACTCTTGAAATTTTATTTAATTAAATCATCTTAAAATGGAATCACTTTCATTTTGATAGGTTTAGCACCCTCATTCAGTATGTTATCATTATGATTCACATTTAGGATACATTTGTGATTGATTCTACATGATTATGTGAAATTAGGGTTAGGATCTTGTGGATCCTCCTGGATTTCTCTCTCCATGTCTCTTTTCTCTAGGTAGGACCTATGTATTGGTCCTCCTAGGCCTCATCCTACTCTCTCTATAGGCCTCTAGGCCTTCTTAATATTCTGGAACATTCCCTCACCTTCCTAGGTCCTCGGCTGACTTGGGAACCCCTCATAAACTTTCTGGTGACCTGCCTAAAACCTTAGGTCAGGGTCGAGGTAGACCCTTACCTAGGTCAGGGTTGAGATTGACCTTGACCTAGGTTAGGTTTGAATTCAACCTTGACCTAGGTTAAGGGTGAGGTCAACATAGACCTTTGTTGGGTGTTGGTCCCCGCTTTCAAATCTGGAGCTTATCGGGGTCCAGAACTTAAAATAGGTCCCCAGGTTCAGATGCAGAAGTGTTTTCTCCAATATTTGAATTAATATATTCCCTCCTTGGTTGGTTATTGTTATTGGACCATGATTTGAGGTGAAATTTGAATTTGGGTCCCTTGCATTACCCTAGGAGGCCTATATTGAGATCTCTATATAAACACTCTCTTTTGCCTTCATTTGATCATGAGACAAAATCGGGAGATGACATGATGAAATGATGATGCAAATAAGAAAGAGGATGATATAGAAAGACAAGCTAGGAGGACATATCATATTCCAATCAAGCATTTTGAGGACAAGCTATTGTAGATCTTCATTGAAGCAAGGCACTCTCTTGAGATCTACTATTCTCAACATTCAAGCACTCAAAGGACATTATCATGGGGTAGTAATTACAGATTGTGAGTTGATGGGAATACTTTAGCCTTGGGGGCTTGGTATGCTTTCTTTGTCATATTCAAATCTATGCATTGATTTCTCTTTTCTATGTTATGTTAGGATTGTTAATCTAGAAGATTAGATCTTGATATTGCGTAGTTAAAGACTCTTTTCAAAAGAGAAATACACACACACATACATTCTATATTCGGCTATTCATGGAGGTGGAGATCACCAAAATTGGGGTTTGACTAAGGCAAAACACTATGTAGCCACCCAAAAACCCCTCTTTTTAGATATTTGCAGGTGCTATTTTTGGGAGTTATAGGTGCAGAACAGTAGATTTGAGACTAGATTTGGATACCTTTTTCAACGAACTACCGAGATTCGCAAACAGATTTTTTGTTGACACTGTGCAGGTCAGGGTCGACATTATTGGGTCAGGGGTGACATTTTTAGGTCAAGGTCAACCTTTTTCATAAGATAGCGTTAGAATAGAAAAACATTTATGGGTTTTGTTTGTCTTTGTGTTCCAGTTCCGGATCATACTTCACATTTTCTAGAAACTCAATACAAACCTCAAAAAATGATTTTTCCAGATCTGCTATATTATGACGTAGGTATCTTATCCCACTATTTCTTTGCAATCTTTCCTCCATTTCTTATCATAATAATTAAGTGTAAAAGACTGAAATTGGACTTAGGATCCCTTTCTTTATGCAATTCTCTTTATGCAAATCTTATGTAGGAGATCCTTTGAATAACCCAAATTTAGATCTTACATTTTGGTGAACCCGCGATAGACAACTCTTTCTTTTCTTTGGTGTTAGATTTACATTTAATATTAGATCTTGCATGAACATAGAAATAGATTTCTTTTTCTTACATTTATATTTCAAAAAAATAAAAATAAAAATCACAAAATTACTTTAAAAATACAAAAACATTTACATTTTTCATGCTTTTAGTATATCCTTGTGTTCAACATCTATGATTTTTGTTTTGAATACTTTGATGAGGATTTTGTTACACAAAATGATAGATCCCTTAATGAGGTACATGGAAGTGAGAATGCAAATGGTTCGAATGAGATCTCCATGGATCCTATTCCTATTTCATCCTCTTCCACAACCTCTCCAATTGACCTTTACCATAGAGTGTATGCATAAATACCCTCGTATTCCTCTATTAGCAACATTGAGACACCTAAAATGGTATTTTCTAAACCTTGGATGACAATAAAAGGGTGTCCTCAAATAACTATTAAGGGTAAACCCAGAGATCCTCTGGATTTCTTTGATAACATGGACTCTATTTCGCATGCTTATCACACACGAAATAATCCCCAACCTACTATCCCAGCTACTTTACCTCCTTCTCAACCTGTGCTTCCTCAATCACCTAGGTTACCTTCTTCCTTCAAAGAATATGATTTAGTGGAACAATTACGCGCTACTCCGGCTAAGATATCTTTATCAGAATTACTTCAAACTTCTCCTACATATCATGAGGCATTGCAAAAAGCTTTATCTACTCTCCCTGCTACACCTTCAAATCAAGAGAACATTAATTCATTTCTGGAGTGAATGTATACTATGCCTTCTATACCTCCTATTGTGTTTTTTGATGATGATTTAGCTACTATTGACGTGCAGAATCAATATGATGCTCTTATGGTTGTTGTCTCTATTAATCAGAGTATTATTCACAGAACATTGATTGATAATGGATCTAGGCTTAATGTTTGTAGCATGGATATGCTTAGGGTAGTTAAGGCTGATCTTACAACTATTCAACCAGAAAATATTCCTATTTTTGGTTTTGATAATATTGCAAAGAAAACTTTGGGTATTATTATGCTACCTATTAAAGTTGGTCCTGTGCTTCTCTACACTCCTATCCATGTTATGCCTGGACCACTCAATTATAACCTTTTATTAGGA
>MU227824.1:1541883-1554726 GCA_018584345.1 Thuja plicata | reverse complement strand
TACATTTCATCATAAAAGGAGAAAGTTGTATTGCCTGAATAGTGAAGCCTATTTTGGAGAACATGATGAATCGGATATTTCCCCTTTGCCAATGGATTCTCCCATACAAAGTAATTTATTAATAACTCAGACCATTGAGATTCAAGTGGATGAGAATGATGCTGAGAAAACAATCAAAATTGGAAAGTGTTTGAGTCAATATGAACGTGATCAATTGGTTTCTCTCTTGCTTGAATATAAGGATATCTTTTCTTGGACATATTCAGATATGCCAGGTATAGACCCCAAGATTGTCACTCATAATATTTTCCTTAAACCCAATGCTAAACCTGTGAAATAGAAGATTCACAAGATGAATCCAGGCATCACTTTACTGGTAAAAGCTAAAATTGAAAAATTATTAGGTGTTAGATTCATCTGCTCTATTGATTATTCTAAATGGATTTCCAATATTTTGGATGTTTCTAAGGGAGAAAATAAAATAAGAATGTGCACTGATTTCCGGGATTTAAATAAAGCATCCTTAAAAGATGACTTCCCACTACCTAATATTGACATGATTGTGGATTCAACAGCAGGTCATACGTTATTATCTTTTATGGATTGATTTTTGGGTTATAACCAAATTTTTATTCCTATTGAGGATAAACTTAAGACCACATTTATTACACCTTGGGGGACATTCTCTTGGGTCATGATTCCTTTTGAATTAATAAATGCGGGAGCCACTTATCAACGTGATATGAATTTTATTTTTGATGATTATATTCATAAGATTTTGGAAGATTATGTGGATGATATCTTGGTGAAGTCTATACAAAGAGAAGATCATGTGTTCATTTTAAGACAAATATTTGACAGAATCAGGAGTTACAACATCATGAGGTTAAATCCTAAGAAATGTGCTTTTGGAGTTGATTCCAAAAAATTATTAGGATTTATTATTTCTAACCGAGGCATAGAAGTTGATACTGAAAAGATTGATGCTATTGTTAACATGCCTCCTCCTAAGAATATTTCTCAATTATGCAATTTACAAGGTAAAATACAATCTATTCGTTGCTTTATTTCTAATCTAGCCGATAGGACTGTTCCTTTTACTTCTTTACTCGGAAAGGATACAACTTTTTCTTGGAACCAAGAATGTAAGAAATCTTTTGACCAATTTAAGGAATATCTTTCTAATCCTCCTATCTTACAACCTGCTCAATTCAATAAACCCTTTTATCTATATAATTCTGCCACTTCCAATGTTGTGAGTGCATTTTTGGCTCAACATGATAGTGACGGAAAGGAAAGACCAGTATACTATATTAGTCAGACCTTGTTGGACTATGAAACATGATATACTCAACTAGAATGACAATGCTTGGCTTTATTTTATGCTTGTCAAAAACTCTGACATTACTTGTTGAATGTTGAAGTCAATGTGATTGTTAAATTTGATCCTTTAAAACACCTTTTCTCTAAAACCGATCTCTCTGGTCGATTAGAAAAGTGGGTGATGTTGCTCACAGAATTTGATCTCAATTTCATCCTTCAAAAGTAAATTAAAAGACAAGCTTTAACTAGTTATTTAGCTGAAGCTCCTTGTCCTCATTCTAATACAACTGTTACCTCAGTACAATTCCCCAATGAGAATATATTTGCAAACAAACAAGATGATGTTTGGGAGTTATATTTTGATGGTTCTAGGTGCAAGATAGGTTTTAGGGTGGGAATTATCTTGATCCTGCCTATGAAGAAACATATCCCTATGTCATATAAATTAACTTTTCCTTGCACTAATATCATTGCAGAGTATGAAGCTCTTATAGCTAGTTTACGAGCAGCTTCATCCCTTCATATTAAAAACTTAGAAATTTACAGGGATTTGCAATTAATTGTCAAAAAAATCAAAGTAGGTTATCAAACTAAGAATGATAAGATGACACAATATCAAGATTTGGCTCTAGGTATTCTTTCACAGTTCTCTTCTTACACAATTCAAGCTTTACCTAGGAAATATAATCAACATGCAGACGTCATGGCAAGTGCGGCTTCTTTGGTTTGTCTTGAGAATAATGATGAAGACTTTCAATTTACTATACACACTCTTAAACTCCCTGCAATTTCTGATAAGGTTACTGTTGATTGTTGTAGCTTGCATTTAGATGAATGGTATTCTCATGTCTTTCATTTTTTGAAAGATAATACTTTTCCAGAATTGGCAACAAGGAACACACGTAATCATATTAGAAATCTTGCAGCCCGCTATATCATTTTAGGGTAAATGCTTTACAAACATTCTTACAATGGTTTACTATTAAGATGTCTTAACAAAACCAAAGTACCTATAGCTTTAGCAGAAGCTCATTCTGGTTCTTGTGGAGGACATTTTGGTCAGAAATCTTTAGTTAATAAACTCCTCAAAATGGGATACTACTGGCAAACAATGGAGAAAGATTCCTTTACATTTGTCAAAAAGTGTCCTCAGTGTCAAAAACATGGTAATTTAATTCATGCTCCTACTCATGAGCTTTGTAATCAAGTTGCTCTGTGGCCTTTTAGCATTTGGGGTTTTGACCTTATTGGAAAAATCTCACCAACTTCTTCTCAAGGACATACGTACACTCTCATGGCTATGGATTACTTTACAAAATGGGTAGAAGCTATCCCTCTTCATTCTACTACTACAGATGTTATCTGTGATTTCATCCTTAACCATATTATAGCACAATTTGGTATTCCTTCAATGATAATTTTGGATAATGGTACATCTTTTAAGAACAAAGAAGTCACAAAATTCATGGAGAAATATCGTATACAACATAGATTTTCTACTCCTTGCTACCCTCAATCTAATGGTCAAGCTGAAGCATCGAATAAGGTTATTAAAAAAATATTAAAGAAAACAGTTAACAAACATGCAAAAGATTGGCATACACAACTTACTCATGCCTTGTGGGCTTATAGGACTAGTGTTCGTACGGCCAATGGCACTTCACCTTATAATCTTGTTTATGGAACTGACACTATCATGCCTTTGGAATTAGAAATACCTTCTTTGTGTGTTTCATTTCATGGGATCATTGACAAAGATACTTTTTAGGAACAACGGTTACAAGAGTTAGAAATGTTAGATGAACAACAAATAAATGCTTTGGAACACATTAAGGCCTATCATAAATCACTTCAGAAACAATATAATCACAAGGTGATTGAACGGTCATTCTCAATAGGTGATTTAGTCCTATATGAAAACCAAAGAAATGTGAATGCTCTACCTGGTGAGAAAGGAAAATTTAGTCCAAATTGGCTTGGACCCTTTGTGGTAATTGAGGATTTTACTTAAGGTGCTTATAAAATTGCTGATATGAATGGTGTTCCTCTTAAGGAACCTATTAATATTATGCATCTCAAACATTATTTTCCCTAATCCATCATTCTTCCTTTATGTATGTATGTGTTCCTTATAGAATAAATATTTTATAAGTTATGTAAATTAGAATACATTCATACATATTTTCCTTTCCTCTTTCTTTTGTTAAGTTTTGTGCATTGATGAAAATAAAAGTATTCAATCATAGAACTAATTGTTCAAAAACAAAGTTTTCTTCATAAAAAAACTTTTTCTGAGTTTGGTACATATGTGGCACATGTGCCATATCTATCAATCTCTATCCCTATGCTCTGAAGGTTGGTGGCTCCCAACTCTCTTGGATCTATGGTGTGAGGCTGAGGATCTCAAAATAGTAGTCCGTGTGCGACCCCTTGATATGCTCATCTCCTGGACACACTCCTGGGCTCTCTTTAGGTTAGCCATAAATTTATCTTCTCTTTCTTTGAATAACCTCAATTCTCGCTGTACACATAGGAAGATATCTGCATGCCTTCCAGGATCCCTTTGTCCTATAAGGGACTCTCTCTCGCTAGCCGGCAGTTGGTAGGATATACATGTATCCTTTAGAACCTCAGATACAAAACTCCTCCACTCTGCTACGCTCCCTGCAAAAATTCAAAATGTAAAACTTCTTTAAATTCTTCTTCTAGACAAAATATCTATTCAAAACATTCTAAAAGCTATATCATACTTGGATCTCCTACCTAGGTATCACCAAAGGATCTAGATGGTGGGGGCATGGAATGACTACTCTCTCCTTGCTCTCTCTATCTAGGCCTGGGTGGTGGTGTCTCTATGTGTTCTTGAGGAGGTTGTCATGATCTTAAGGGAGAAATATAGATTGCCTGATCGCCGGTCCCTATACTACGGCCTGGGGGCATCTCTTCTACTCTCTCCTCTACTCTCTCCTCCTCCATAGGATCTCCCTTGAAGGTAGGCTCCTCCTCATCTCTTTGATCCTCCTCTTCTCCTACTGGTATGTCATCTCCTTGATGGTTCCTCTCTGAAGGACCTGGATCACTTGTGGGGTAGTCATCAAGGAAGATAGGATGGGTCCCCTGTAAACTCCAGTATCTAATATATTCTATGCCAACACCTGCATAGGATATCTCAGGGGCTACCTCCATATCCTCTATCTCATCTGTCTCACTATCCATAATATCATCTACTGTAGGTCGGCGTATGGTGCCAGGTCTCTGATAGTATCTCGTCAGATATATGTACCAAGGTACTACTTGAGGGACCCCCTATATCAAACCAAACTATCTCATCACCCTATCATAGTAGTAAGGCATCATGACATGATTGGTAGGACCTTCTAGCAGCTTGCACTATTGTGAATGTCTCAACTGATGTCGAGTATCTGGCCACTCTATCATCTGACAATAAGGTCTCCATATCACATTTATATGTGGTATACGGTCAAGGCATACTCTCCAAAAGAGGATATCTATGTACTGCTAGACATCTGCTAGTGGATATGCAAAGGCTCTCGGTGTGCTCACATCTATCATTGCAGGAGTACCCTGTGGTCATGTACATGTGTAATTCTCAAACATCCAAACCTATAGCAAGGTGCACACCGTAAGACTCTCCTGCTGGTATCTCACTAACTGACTCAGCTCATGATAAAGATGAGCCAACATGCTACGGCCCCATGAGATAGTGACCTTATCACTCTCCATCCTACACATGAGATGAGTGAGTGGTGCTAAAAATATTATACCCTTTGTGTTGGGCACTACAACCAAAGCAAGTATACATAGCATCACTCTTCGTACCAAAGGTGTCGGACCTGCTAGTATGGCTACCAAAGATATCTGATCTGATCGGGTCCTTGTCTATGGTACTCATCCCAAAAAATACTCCATATCTGCAAAAATCTTAGGAGGACCTCATGGTACTCTCAGTGTGATAGGCTCACCTCAGATCGGAAGTCATAGGATCCTGTACACATCCTCTAGCGTGATCGTGATCTCACCTGATGAAAGATGGAAGGAACAAGTATTCTCATCCCATCTCTCTATCATGGCTGATATCATAGACCGATGGAACCTTAGCTATGGTAGAAATACTACCCAGTACAATCCCACATCTCTCAATAACTATATCTCCTCCTATTGTAGCTCAGAAACACTCTCTCTAATAGATAGTAGTAACCCTCCAAAGGGATGCTCTCAAAGACGGACGGGATCCCGTAAGCACAAACATGAATCATATCAATACTTCTACATCAAACATCTAATGTACCCACCTGACCTGGTCAAGGTTGACCTTTTTGGGTCAGGGTCAACCTTTATGGGTCAGGGTCAACCTTCACCCCAAAAAGGACAGAACCTTCCCAGTCAGGGTTGACCTTCTTGGGTCAAGGTTGACCTTACTGGGTCAGGGTTGAACTTTTTGGGTCAAGGTTGACCTTCCTTGTAAAAAGATGAAATTTTCAATCATAAGCATTAGAAATAGGAACTTACCTTGGGCAGTGGTTGTCTACTGGCCAGGCACTCCCTCAAGACCTCCATGCAGCTCGCTCGAAATTCCTCTCTCTTCAGCATCTTGTCTCCTTTTTCAAACTCTGCAAATGGTAAGAATGAGGTGGTAAGTGTCTCTTCCTCTTATTTATAGGTAGTAAATTAGGGTTTTACTAGGGTTTCATTTGAAATTATTTAGGTTAAACTCAAATTTTCCCTTTATATGCATTTAGATAAACATCTATTCTTTCCATCATAACTTGAGTTTGGTAGCTCCGTCTTCAATGCCATCAGAAGTGTTAGAATATTGACTCAGATACCTAACCTCTTGAGTTAGCTTAGGAAGGTTTAGAACCCTTCTAACTAGTTTAGGAAAAGAATTTTCAACAAATTGCATATTCAGTGTATAGAAATCACCTTATCACCTTGTTTCACCTTCCATGAATTAGTAAGCTGAATTAGGGGGGCATAAGGAGATCTATATACTTCTCAAGATCATTGTAGTAAGACTTAGGTGCTCTATGGATTTTCATTAACCTTGTGTGCTGTAGGTTGTGGATACTAATGGTTTCTTGAAAGATCTTTGCATTGAGGACTTGGCTATATCCTTTTTATACTTTATGATGTTTTCTTACTTTAGCTTGTACATTCACGTAGTATCATATCTAAGCTAAAGTGGGGGATAAATGTATCATCTTAAAATGGAAGCACTTCCATTTTAATAGGTTTAGCACCCTCATTTAGTATGTTATCATATTAGATTCGCATTTAGGATACATTTGTGATTGATTCTACATGATTAGGTGAAATTAGGGTTAGGATCTTATGGATCCTCCTAGATTTCCCTCTCCATGGCTCTTTTCTCTAGGTAGGACCTATGTATTGGTCCTCCTGGGCCTCATCCTACTCTCTCTCTAGGCCTCTAGGCCTTCTTAATACTTTGGAACATTCCCTCACCTTCCTAGGTCCTCGGCTGACTTGGGAACCCCTCAAAAAGTTTCTGGTGACCTGCCTGAAACCTCAGGTCAGGGTCAAGGCGTTGGTCCCCGCTTTCAAATTTGGAGCTTATCAGGGTTTGGAACTTAAAATAAGTCCCCGAGTTCGGATGCAGAAGTGTTTTCTCTGATATTTTAATTAATATATTCCCTCCTTGGTTGGTGATTGTGATTGGACCATGATTCAAGGTGAAATTTGAATTTGGGTCCCTTGCATTGCCCTAGGAGCCTATATTGAGATCTCTATATAAACACTCTCTTTTGCCTTCATTTGATCATGAGACAAAATCGGGAGATGACATGATGAAATGATGATGCAAAAAAGCATGAGGATGATATAGAAAGACAAGCTAGGAGGACATATCATATTCCAATCAAGCATTTTGAGGATAAGCTATTGTGGATCTTCATTGAAGAAAGAAGGCACTCTCTTGAGATCTACTATTGTCAATATTCAAGCACTCAAAGGACATTATCATGGGGTAGCAATTATGGATTGTGAGCTGATGGGAATACTTTAGCCTTGGGGGCTTTGTATGCTTTCTTTGTCATATTCAAATCTATGCATTGCTTTCTCATTTCTATGTTATGTTAGGATTGTTAATCTAGAAGATTAGATCTTGATATTCCATAGTTAAAGACTCTTTTCAAAAGAGAAATACACACACATACATTTTATATTCGGCTATTTGTGGAGGTGGAGATCACCAAAATGGGGGTTTGACTAAGGCAAAATCCTATATAGCCACCCCAAAACCCCTCTTTTTAGATATTTGTAGGTGCTATTTTTGGGAGTTACAGGTGCAGAACAGCAGATTTGAGACCAAATTTGGATACCCTTTTCAGCAAACTACCAAGATCCGCAAACAGATTTTTTGTCAACACTGTGCAAGTCAGGGTCGACATTATTGGGTCAGGGGTGACATTTGTGGGTCAAGGTTGACCTTTTTCATAAGACGGCGTCGGAATGGAAAAATATTTCTGGGTTTTGTTTGTCTATGCGTTCCGGTTTCGGATCATTCTTCATATTTTCCAAAAACTCAATATAGGCCTTAGAAAATGAGTTTTTCTAGATCTAATATATTATGAGGTAGGTATCTTATCCCACTATTTCTTTGCAAGCTTTCCTCCATTTCTTATCATAATAATTAAGTGTAAAAGACTGAAATTGGACTTGGGATCCCTTTCTTTATGCAATTCTCTTTATGCAAATCTTACTTAGGAGATCCTTTGAATAACCCAAATTTAGATCTTACATTAATATAGGTCCACTTCAAGGGATATAGGTCTAATTGGATTTTAATTCTCCTATGTAGGTCTCTCTAGAAGATTGTGCCCTAGATTCATATATAAGGAAGCTTCTTCCTACCATTTTCTCTAAGACTTGAAGCATAAACACGAACCATCTAAGACTTGAAAAAGACAACTCTATGCATGATCTATGAAGAAAGCATCTACACTCAAGCATCCAAGAATTCAAGCATCTTCAAGAATTCAATTCAATGAGGAGATCCATTGGTAGCCATTGAAGGATTCAAGCTCTATGGAGCCCTCTTGTCGAAGATTTCTCCATCCACATTTCTCCAAGCCTCTTCCTATTCCAAGATCCATTCAAGATTGGTGTTGAAGATCTAGAAGTAATTGATTTGAGACATCCTACATTCTGACATTCTACATTCTACATCCATTTGGTGCATACATACTTGTGGATCCTTAGATTCGAATCCACCACAAGGGTTTTTATACAAGCAAGGTGAATTTGTTCATTTACTTTGTTTTACTTATGCAATTTCAATTATAATTTGAGGTTAATTCTAAAACTAGGGTTTTGATGAAGGCAAACCCCTCCCCCCGAATAAACAAACCATTTTTCTTGTAGTGATAGGTTTGGAACAATGAATTGGAGTGCAGATTCAGATACCCTTTTTGGAAAACTATCGAGATCCAGAAACATATTTTCTGTCAGAGATTTTGGGTCAAAATCGACTTTCTATTCTGGGTCAAAATCAGAAATTATGGGTCAAAGGTGACATTCATTTCTGGGTTAGAATCAACATTTTGTTCTGGATTAGAATCTAAAATTTTGGGTCAAAGGTGACATTCACTTTTGGATAAAAATCAGAACTGAGCCAAATCGGAAAAATATTTCTGGGTTTTCTTCGTCTCTATATTTCTGTTCCAGATCCGGTTGCAGATTTCCTAGACTCTCACTGTAGACACCCAAAAACTACATTCTTCATATCTATAGCATTTTGAGGTTAGTACTTGTCTTCAATTCATTTCAATTAAATTTTTTAATCTTTCTAAATCTATCACACATTCTCTTCTATAAAACAGGAGTTAGAGTTTTTCTCTTTATCCCTATCCTTAATAGGTTGATTCATTTATGCATTGATCATTTCTTTAGGGTTAATCAATTTGGATCTTCCCTTTATAAAATTTTGGATTAAGAGGTCAATCTTACCTTCTTCACTATTCCTACAACACACATTAAATTAACAATCATCACATCCAACACACATATAACACAATAATCATCCATCTTTTTATCCTTTACACTCATTATAAATTTTACTACCATTTTATTCCATAATTATGGTTGTAGATAATCTTCACATGTATAAGGATAATGAGGTTATTTGAGACTAATATTTTATAACTCGTTAATATTAAAAATAAAATATTTTTAAAATTAAATTAATTGATCTTCAAGTAATTTGATTCAAATTTAGCCTCTTATAACAAATGCTTACTAGTTAATAGATCTGAGGTCTAAAATACTAGTGAAGCAAGATATGAACAATAGGGAGTAAATATTTTTTATATGACCATATGAATAAGATTTGGTTAAGTGATAATATTATTTTCTATTTTTTATATTCTATAGAGCTCTTTGACTTGAATTAAACCAAAATAATAAAAGAGTTACCATCTCATTCTTATCAATCAAAATAAAAATCATATATAATCTAATAATAGATTAAATATATTCATAGGAAACATGACTGAAATTGATATTCTAAACTAATAAATGTACAATGTTTTGGCACCATCAAGAATGTCAATTATTCAAAATTCAATCCTTTTTATTCCTCTCTAATGCTTAAGAAATGCAAGATATTGGGCCAAATCAATTAATCAAAATTAATGTTTATTTACCTCTCCACAACTTTAAAAATATTATTGTAAACCCAAATATATTTGACAACCACAATCAAGCCCACTAAATTATTTTTACAATATTTTCCATTCAAGATTCTTCATTTAAGAAAATATTGCTACCAAGACTATCATGAACATAAATGGTGCAAATATTGACCATTGTTTATCCAAGGATGGCAAGCCACCTTTGGGAATACTTTTTTGTATTTCTCAATTGAATTAAAAGTTAGAAACTGATTGCATTCTAATTTTCAATTTAGTTAATAAATTAATAAAATATACACTACAAATACATGAAGATCCTCAATAGACGTTGTGGTAGGAGGATATAACTTTTAAAAGTAACAAAGAACATGAAAGTTTAGAACCACATAGTTTATTAAAAAACTACATAAATGTAAAGATGAAGACTCTAACCCATCCAGACTAAGACTATTCAAATAAAGAACTACAATTAGTGGTGAATGAGCTAGGAAATAACTATATCTGAATTTGATTGTGTAGTATTTTTTTCATTAACTATATTTTAGAACAAGCTCCATCATCCATTTTCTAAATAAATTAGAACCTGTTACCAATTTTTGAAACTGGCCAACTGTAAAACTTTATGAAATAATGATGGTCCTTATAAATAAATTATTTTTCATGTCATTTTTAACCTCTCTTGTTGATTTGTTGAGAGAAACTTAATTATAGTATTTTTATTAAAACTTTTTGAAATTGCAAAGTTAGGGTAAAGAATGCAATATGAATGCCAACACATAAATGCAACAACTCAGAGAGAAAAATTTCCATTGGTTGAAGAATTGTGGAGAGACTCGACAATTCAAGATACTTTAACTAGAAGGACTGAATTGCACATGCTTCATAGAGCGGATTCTTGAAATATCAAGCAATGGAGGCGAACCCACAGATGTAGGAATTTCATATACAGAAGATGTAATCAATACTAATGGGATAGTTGTTGCAAAATTTTCATTGCATGAGGAGGAAATCCAGATGATTAATTACTAAAGGGGAATAATTCTCATCTATTAGAACAAAGAATTGCCCCCAGTTGGTTTTCACATCTATAATAGGTATAGGGATCTATCAAAGCATATTTATTTTGTGCATATGCTACAATATTGACAATTACAAAAGGTCTAATTGATTTATTGGGAGAGCAGAGAAATGTTTCCTTTATACATGCAGTTGTAGGTGTAAGAGGTGGTAGGGAAAAGTTCAAGGTATTTTAGAATGGACATTTTATTTTAAATAAGATTTTGAATGTTAAATTTTCAGGTGCAAATGGACATGTGAAACTTTATACTAGAGGGGAATGAGTATGCACTACCTTTGGAGTTGTGATCTTTTTTAAAAATAAATTACATATAGTAGCACATTAGAAAGAAGGAATTGGGTACCATACAATCCTTGTCTAGAGGCAGTTTCAAATACGCTTATGACTATTCTCTTCAAAAATATTTAAATTCCATTCAGGTTGCATTTCCAAGAGTTTCAAATACGCGTATGACTTGGTGAATAATACTGATTGGTAACTGTCACTGCTTAACTCGGTGCTACTAACTATTCGGTGCTTGGTGGCTTGATATTCTACTTTACCAACTATTTGATTTAGTGTATTCTTCCTTTTACCGATTGTCTCCATTTGACTATCATGACATTGACAAAAAACTATCTGATAGGAGTATCACAAACAAGTTACACTACAAGGATGAGATATTATATGTCGAGAAATGTAGATAAAAGATAGCTATACAAAAAAAATTTAGGGAGAAACAGAAGAATAAAATTATGAGGAGAACAGTAGAAACATTTTCAAGCCTACTACCGGAAAACACTATTGATGAAAATGAATTGGTGATAGAATAGTTAAGAAAATTTGTGGACACGGTTAGAAGAAATCAAAATATCAAGAAAGAACTCAGAGGAAAGATGCAACACAGATCATTTACTGATAGAAACATAATTCAAAAGATACAAATGAAAGAACTATTATTAGAGAAACTAGAATTTGAAGAAGACAATATCGACAACAACTAAGATCACAAATAGGCTACTTGTACGTAATAATATATCAATTAGGGAATCATGTATGATAAGTATATTTATGGATATGATGCAAAAATATATAAAAGCTACATCAAATTTGATAAGCACAATGGAGAAGACTGACAAAGAAGATACTATAAATAGAATGATAAATATGAAGAGCCATATCATAGTGATCAATCATCTGCAGGAGCAATGGAACACATTTTTGGGAAGAATAAAGGTAGGAGGAGAAGGAAATAGCTAAACACCATAGTAGTCACATCTTATATTTTTTATGCCTTTGGCATTGCTATCAAAGGGGGAGAATAATCACTAGGGAGAATATTCACTGAAGAGAATAAGGAGGAGATGAGTAAAGAAGAGTAATGAGAAATGCAGAAGCTGAAGGGAGTAAAGGAAAAGGAGGACCAACACATGAAGATACAAAAAAAGATGAATAGTAAAGAAGCGTGATGTTGAACACTCATTAAAAATTTAGAAGGAGAATTGATCTAGTAGCGAAAAATGCTCTGCTAGGGTTTCATGCGTACGGTGTCCTGCCTGTGTTTCTGCTCTGGGTCATCCATCTATGACGCCGCATTTACTGTGGGATCCTTTTTGTATTAGGGTTAGCTTTTATTATGGCTCCGGCCAACTTCGGCCCAACAATTGCTGCTGGTGCGTGAGTTGAAGCTTCAAATAGCCATGGTGCCTCCTCTGAACAAACATCCCTGAAAGTTCATCCTAAAGGTCTTTCACGAGGTAACCCTGATATTGTTCTTAATCCACAGGATTTTGA
>MU227824.1:1521919-1537125 GCA_018584345.1 Thuja plicata | reverse complement strand
CTCACAGCTCTCTTGATATGAATGTTGCTTTGTTTAACAAAGCTTGTATATGTAATAATGTTATGATGCAGATTCAAGTTCAAGCCAATAAAGTGGCTCTGGAAGTGGCTCACCTGCAAGAGCTGCTTAATCATTGGGGCAATGCTCCTTGACCTGTCACTCAGGTTTCGTCAAATGCCCTTTCTGCTGAAGGTACGCCTCCTAGAGGCCGCCACCGCAAGCGTAGTTCTTCGGCGTGCCACTCGCACACTCCCTGGTCCTAGGCTCCTTGTCACCACTCCCCAAAGGGGATGGTGGCCCTTCTTAGATTCTCCGCCTCCTCGGCCTTCTGGGTGGTCGCCGGCGCCGGCATATTCTGCCCCTCCTGATGCTCCTGGTGCTCGCCGTGGTCTGGATTGGCCTCCTGCCACCTCTTCCAAGTATCCCCACCTGGCTCTTGCAATCTCCCTACCCAGGGTGGATGAAAAAGGAAAAGAAAAAGAGGATGATGATGGTTGGTCGCTTCCCAACCTTCCTGTCAATCCCACTAAGCCATGGGGATCAGATGATAAAGATCCACCACCTTCTGCTACTACTCTTGCTGCCTAATGGCTTTATGTTTTTTTGATGAATAGTTTTCATTTCCAGCTCTACCGTGTGAACTCTCCAGGGTGATTTCTATGTCCCCCGGCCCCTTATTTTTGGATATGTAACTTTAATATTTTTTAATTGAAAAGGCACTATTCATCAAAAAAAGAAGCGTGATGTTAGAAATTATTTCCATTAATGCCAAAGGGGGAGATTGTTACTTGACAAAATCCTCACAGGCTAAAGAATAATTTTGATAAGATTGTCATTACTGGCAGCTAACACCAAGGAGAAGCAACTACACATCAAGTATAAAGTCTATCAGAAAGAAGGTTATGCCTATCAGTAAATTTTATTGGCAAGCTTTATTGGTGAGAAGAAAAGAGAAGACTACAATCTAGGACAACATTTTATTATCACATCAGCCTATGTGAGAATTGAAAAACCCTAATAAGGTCAAAAACATGTCAGCTAGGTATCAGGATAGACTAGATCAAGATAATATTTTAAAAAGGAGATCAAAGATAGAAAGAGATGTAGTATGATGGAGAAGGTACAGTGAAGCGATGGCGCAATATCGGTGAAGCAAAGCGAAGTGTAAATTAGAGAAGGAATAGAGAAGAATGAGATCTGAAAATCTTTAGGAGAAAGCATTCGCAGGTTAAATTTCTTGTTCTTTTATTCCTAACAGTTTGACAACAAGATTGTGAAATCCCTTAATCAGGTAGTCTCTAATTGGACTGAGAAGTTCTATTTAGAACTTATTGTAAATCCTTTAATAGGGGGAACACTGTATAAGTCATGTGAAGTTCTTGAGATTTTTAATCATATTTGTGTGAAGGTTCAACACCATTGGAAATATCTTATACATAAATTTTTAGTATTCTATTTTAAATTCTAAAGAAGTGTGATTCAGGAAATGCTTATGAAGTATAGTTGCCTAGTGAACTCAATATTTCACCAGTATTTAACATTTTAGATCTGATAGAATATCATGACGGCAGTGTTGAGGATCAGGTCACAAAAGCACAATGGATTATTGTATCGCCTACTTTGGTTACAAAGGATATTGAAGATATATTGGATATTCATGTTGGTACAAACACAAGGAACGAGACATATGAAAAATGTTTGGTCAAATAGAAAGGATGACCTATGGAAGATTCATCATGTTTATCAAGGGAGGAGGTTAACCATCTTGATTTTCCTATAAACACCTGACATGTGACAAGGTCACTTCTCAAATTACCTTGGGAGTCTAATGCAGGAGCAGCCTAGGTGTAAGGGAAATCTTGCATTACCCAAAAATATTTTCTCATTTCTTTTCAATGAGGGCTATCTTTGTGCAGAGCTTCTATTTATGGAAATTTAATATTTTTAGTAAGTTTTTTTGTTTAATCTGAGAATGTCTTATTTTCTTCCCTGAAGATTCATTTTGATTATATCATCCTACCAGTAAAGTTTCATTGCAAGATCATGTCTAGTTTTGAAGATATTGAGAATTTTTGGTATTGACAGTAGGGTGCGGAAACTTTGAACTCAATTTTGAAGGCTTTAGAGGCTCCAAAAGGGGTCGAAACCTTGGCTATCTAGAGCTTCATAAATTAATAATTGTAGATTAATTTGCACCATTTCCAAAATGGTATTATAATAGTGAATTGGGTCGATGGGCGATGAGTTATGGTCTCTGAAAGTTGCACTATCTGAAATAGCAGAAAATGAAATTCCTTCAAAATTTATTTTGAGTTCCAAAAGTTGTTTGGGGTCTATTATAATATAATAAAAATGAACAATAATATCTTAGGGATGTCGACCTTAAATTTACGGTGAAAATTACCTATATAACAAAGGCTTGTAGGTTTATCTACAGGGATAACTTTAAGAAACCCCCCCCCCCCTCTTGAAAAGTATAAAATTGTGGCGAATCACATGTTTTTTGGAGGGAAAAATTTTAATATTGATGGCAAATTGTGGTTCAAATTATGGATATTTGGTGGCAAATGTTTTAATAACGTATACCATTTTTATAAAAATATGGCGACAACAAAGGATTTTAATAGGAAAATTATTAATTTAATTGGGGAAGCTAGAAAATTTTACTGATAAATTATGGTGAAATTATTTTATCATGGCATAATTAACTTAATTGTCATAGCGAATGTTTTTAAAAAATACATATAAACTTGGTGATTTAATACAATAGTTGTGTAGTTGGTATGGTGATTTAATAATTGGAAATAACTATTAAATTTTCATTCTCCTCAGTTTTCATTCTCAAAGAATGACACCTGTGATGATTCCAGAGAGAGTTTTAAGTAAAGGAGTTATCTCACCACATTCCATCCGAAATGCACCTTCCACCGTTCATCTCTCTTAATCCAATGGTTCTAATTTGATGTTGAGTTGCATCGGGTCCCACCACTATGATGTCACAGACTCACACATCCATTGGATTACAATATATCAACGGCTAAAGGTGAATTTCAGGCCTATTTTTGGTCTTCATAATGTTTATGGCAAACTCTGGGCAGAATCATGACACGTGGTATGATTGATCTTACCAATAAGTCCACGATCAAACATACCATGTGTCATGATTCCGCAGAGATTTTTTCATAAAGATTATTCAAACACCATCAATAGGCCCAAAATTCATCTTTGGCCATTGATATGTTGTATTCCAATGGACGTGTGAGACTGTGAGTCTGTGAGTTGTGACAAGATTTATTAATTAATTTAAAAATTATAAACAGTTGTCGTATAGTTTTAAATTTAATTTTAATAAAACCTATCAAATTGTCATATCAGACATATTTTGTCTCCTACATAGCCATTTCTGGTAATATTAGATAGAAATTTTAATTAATGGTGATGAGTAGATATGACATCAAGAAAAGTAATGACAATTAATTGTAGCTTAGATGGAGCTTTTCAATTTTCAATGACAGATAAGTGTGAACTGTGACATCATTATCTATTCATTACCAATTTACCTCGATAGAATAATGCCTTAAAGTTAAGACTTAAATGAAAACATCATGTCATTTAAGGACATTATTTTCTGACCGTTTGATGATCTTACATCAATGGTAAAGCTTCATTTCCTGCCACCATTTTGCAGCTAACCTACTTTGCATATTGTTTTTGCAGAGTGGGCACACATTTCAAGTTTTTTTATAATAAAGAATTATTATGTCCACTTGTGTGACGTTCGGCCTTCGTTATTCCAAAGAAAGAAAATGTCTTATCATAAGTGTTGTTTCTAATTTCACCCACTGTTGCATTAAATATGAAATATTTGGAGATTGTTGAAGGACAGTTACCATTTTAATTACAAATTAATTAGATCTTTAGGGCAGAGAAAGAATTTCAATCAGGACTTATAAATAGATGATATACGCTCGTTAAATTACTATTGTGAAAGCAGATTTGGGGAAATAGTTTGTGACTGATTGGGTCTCTTTATTTTTTTGTCAAAAATTAGAATACTAATCAATTTGATTTTCAATGGACACTCCAATTATTTTAAGATGCACTACCTTGGAGGATCAGAAGGCCTTTTTGGGCCTGTCATAGACCCAATCCTGGCGTCTATTGCTATGAAGTTGGGAGCCTTCACCAAGGAGGCTATAAGGATGGTGCTGGGACGTGAATTTCTAGAGAATGAAAATAGGTATAGAGTTAACACCAACATTTTGTCTTGGTTCATGGCATCTCTGTTGCACCTGGGTGGGGAAAAGGTGGAAATTCTCATGCTTCTGAGGAAATTTTCAAAAAAGGTGACGATGTGAATGTTGTCGTATTTACAGAAATTGGGTTTGGTATTCCTTGGGCAAATGATTTGTCGAGGATTCTACAACTAGGAGAAAATGTGCCCAAGCAACCATTTCTACTAAACCTTGATGTTGAGAAGCTCAAGCATCATCAGAAGTGGGCACAGATTGGGAGGGATTTCCTCCAAAAGTGGCACAACCTCGAGGATGTCGAGGACTATCGATGGCTAGAAGAATTCTCCAAGATTATCCTCTCTTCAAAGTTCCATACAGAAGAAAGGGAGCCTTAGTTGGATAGTCCCTGACTATGTCTCTATCCCTGTCCCTATCCTAGTCTCTACTGTGTCTCGCTCTGGTGGTAGTAGCTTACCAGGGTTTTTGCAATGATGTAAATTGTAATAACGTATGTTTAAAAAAAAAATGAAAATGTTTTAAGAAATTTGAAGTGCTTTTATATTTTGTTTTTATTATTAGAATCATTAATAGATATGGCCTATGGGCATCATTGATTTGTAAAGTTGTATTGAAATTTTGCGTAATATAATATAAAATATTTGTGTTGCACTTTTGTTTATGTAATAATTTAATGTTTCCAAAGTTTATCATTTAATGGTGACTGGTTACTGGTTAAAATTTCATGGATAAGGTATTCTCGAATGCATGAATTCCAAGGGAATTCAATATAGTTAATGATTATATTGATTACTGTGTAATATGTATTAAATTATTAATATTTTAAAATTGTAACAATCGTTGGATTATGAGAGATGAATGCTTGAAGTTGTATTTTGGAATTACTATCGGTTTCAAAGATCTTTTTTGAAAACTCACTCCAAAAACATGACACGTGTAATTAACATTAAATTTGTATGAATTTTTAATTTAATATTCATTAAAATCTTTCCGAAAATGTGACACGTGAGACATGTAATATTCATTTAATTTGTTACATTTAAGTTATAACGAAAGGTTTTTACCATTTCTTTTTTAATAACCTATCGACTCGTAGGCTCGTAGCAGCAGAGCAAAAAAGAACTGTTAAACCTTCACCGAAGATTTTGAGACTGTAATTTGTGAGAGCCTTATCCATTCTAACTTCTATCTATCCAGATTTCAAAATATAATTTCGAGTAAGAAATCTAGCCTGATGCATCCCGATTTTGTAATGTCAAAAATTATGTTTAACTTGATTTTGAAATTTTAATTCTTGTACAATGCATATACAGTTAGGGTTTTCTTAAATTGGGGACCTGGGGTTTTCTTAATTAGTTAGTTATTATCTATGATTTTGTTAGTAAATATCTATGATTCTGTGTTTTTTCATTCTTTTGAAGAACAATGGGGAAAGTGAAAACTCAAGGCCAAGGGCAAGCAGATGGGAAAACTTTAATAGACTGTACAAAACTAGTATAAATCCCTGGTTTTACTGATGAGTATCATGATGTTTATGATCCTACTATCGATGGTCAAAGGAGAGTCATATCAATTAAACATACATTGTGAAGTAAGGCAACTGGGCCAAAGAGGTCTGACTTTATAAAATTTAATCCAGCAATAGGTGCAAAAACAAATAAAGTTGCTTCATGGGATGTAGGTTTGGGTTGCATGTTGTTACCCGAATTTTTTCCTTGCCCAAA
Organism: Thuja plicata; assembly: GCA_018584345.1. Lineage (NCBI taxonomy): Eukaryota > Viridiplantae > Streptophyta > Pinopsida > Cupressales > Cupressaceae > Thuja > Thuja plicata. Next base: position 1,531,148 of record MU227824.1, on the reverse strand, counting down.
AATTGTCTTGATTTGTGCAGAAAATTGCAACAAAGAAAGAAAAGAAATTGTGAATAAAAATAATCAGGAAGAAATTTTAGCAATAACCCAAGAAGAATTTCTCAGTTTGCTAGACCTAGGGTTTGACTGACAAAACTGTAATTTCAATATTGACCTTGGATTGCTAGCAGACAAATATGAGGCAGTCGTACCAAACACAAAAAAATCATTTATAAAGGATCTAATATTTACAGAGGCAAAGGCTTCATTGGGTGAGAACCATAAGCCTCCTTATGATTTTAACATTTTTGTGCCATGGGTTCAAGATACTATATCCTTGCTAGAATTTTGCTTGGGAATGGAAAATAATAGGCAAGTGGGTGCCAACATTCTTCAATTGATTTGGGATATCCATTGCGTCAATGAACCAGTAAGATATAATTTTGTTGGACACGTGGTTCAATCGATGCAAGAACATTTAGCATTGATTAAAATAGGCAATTCTAAGACATTTAGGTTCACAACCTACTTTTTTTATCTTCTGCTAGCCAAGCATGTTGCAATATTAATGAGAAATGACAACAAGCTTGAAATTCAGATGAGTCCAATAGGTACTCCAATATATAATTGGACACCTCAAATAAGGATGTATGATAACAAAAGGAATTACAATAATTTTGTAGATTTCTTTTTGGCACCATTGTACAAAAAAATAACAAGCACTCCAATGCCCAGATTGTCTGCTTCATGTAGGGATTGCATCCAACTTGGAAGCAAAAGTCAATTGGTTGACTGGTACTTAATGGAAGAATACACTGTGCTAAAGTTTTACGGATCAGAACTACAACCCCACAAACTTCCAATGCATGTGACAGATAGGGTGTTTCAAGTAGAATATGTACTGCAACTTGAGAGCACATATAGACTCTTCGATGGCCAGTCAAACAAGAGCATATTCCCTTCCTTACCTTTCTCAATTGGAGGGTTAACGTTTGAGAGAAAGGCATTCAAAGTGGCAAAAAAAATTTAGAAATTTTTCAATTTGATTTAGAGTGGTACTAGAAGTATGATCCACTCAACGTCATTCAAACAATGCTTGTTACTAATAATAACTCTGCAAACTTATTTCAACATGAAAGTAAACTATTGCTAGAGAAGTTGAAAACCAAGGATAGCTAGGATGACATTACAAAAGAGATGGAGAAAGTTTTTGTTAAGGAAAAAATTTCAATTGAACAGTTGTCATCAAAAATTATGACATCAATAAACCAGGGCATTGTATAGCCTAGAATGTCCTACAATTTCTACGAAAAAGGTGCTCATCCATTAAACATAAAAATACCAAAGAAAATAGCAGTAGAGTGTAAGGATAGAAAATGGACTCAAATAAAAATGAATGATTTTGGAGTATGAGAAAGGATCTTGGTGAACCAAAGACCAGTGCAGATCTGGATGATATAGACAAACATATAGAGTTTAACAAATTATGGAATTTGGAGCATCCTACCATGGCATATGACAGCAGTTCTCTAGACAGTCTGGATGATAATCCACCAATTGCATTTACTCCAGTCACAGTGGAGTCAGTGACTACCGTAAACAAGTATATAGCAAAGGAGCAAACATTGCAGAAAAAAATGGGTTATAAAGGTGGTGGTTTGGGTCCCGCAAGAGTCATACCTTCGCTTCTATGAATCCCACTCCCATCGCCACATGTAGTTGTCCCACTCAGAGTGGGAGATTGGTTAATGGTGTTTCCCAACCCTCTTCTTTTGTATCTTTTCTTCCAGATTTCCATTGCTTTTTGATAAGGAAAAGTATTGACATCATATCTAGATGTGTAGACCCTCAAGCATGATTCCAAATTCTTGTCTAGTTTATTTCTTAGCTTTGATTTTAGGAATCCCAAAGCACTAAAAACTCTCTCATCCTCCACCGAACCCAATATCATGGTTTGACATAGATCAGTAATCTTGAAGAACTCTGAAATTTCATCACGCAACATTGTGCTCTATTTTAGTTCTGTCCAAAGCCTTGTTGACAAGCCCTCTGCATGTGGGTTATGCATTAATTGATATTGATGCTTCATAGTCCTTGCAAAAGTGCCTGATTTCTGTCTAAGAAGACCTTCATCTAAAATTCTATTGATAGTCACTCCATTGAATTCTACTGATTTGCAAAATTCCTTTATCAAAGTCAACAGCCTAGATTATGATAGTCTTCCTTAGATTTTAAGTGCCAATATTGAGGAAACACAATTTCCATGGCCTCAAGCAGTTGTTCATATGGGAATCGGGATCTTATTTCAAAGAAAAATTTATAGGCTATGTCCCTTGCATTAGCTGTTATAGACTCAACAATCTTGGTAAACTCTTCCCTTGTAACTCTTGTAGCTCGCTTCTTTAGGGCACTGTAGTACATTGGTATCTAAAATCCCCTTACACAAACACATAAATCTCCATTTTCAATGATCTTTAAAAAATTATCAGGATTGTCCAAATCTGTTAGTTTCCTCCAGTGATGAAATTTTTCATCAGATAAATTTAGGTCATTTCGCTAAATATTATCGAGGACTTGGCATGACATTGTACGCAAAGTAACATATTCTGTAATATACATGGCTCTTTGCTAGGCTTTTTTCATAATAAACATTATTTCTTCTAGCATGGGAAGAAGAGATGCTAAAGTCAAAAGTGTCTCTATATTGCTTAACCTCCGAAGCAGGTCTCCACATCTCTGATTTTCTGCATTGTCACAATTTTTGTACATAAGTCCAATCAAAGATTGATATTCAAAAAAAACTCGATGTGTTGGCCCATCCAAAGAGATCCATCAGGTATCAACATCTTTTAGAATCTTGTTTCCATTGGTAATTCCATCAACAAAGTGCTAAAATTCCCTAAAATGTTTGGGACTTTGACAAAAATATAAGTACAACTCTCTTACTAAATATTCAACCTTGTTTACTAAAGGAAACTTCTTCACAACTCTAAAAGAAAGATTCATCATGTGGGCCATACAGTGAATGCCAACAACATATGGTGAACAAGAAGCCTGCATCTTTGTGCAAAGACCATTCCTTTGACCTTGCATTACTGAAGCTCCTTCCGCTCCAACAGAGATCAACTTCTTCGCTATTGTCAATTCATCCATAGCTCCATATTCAATTAAAATCTCTTTACTAATTGAAATAAAGTTTTCGATATCACATTGTCCCTCAATTTTGCAACAATTAGTAGATGTGGTTGGCGGATATCATTCTATATAGTATAAACATGCATGCATACCCACGATGTATTATCTATTGTCGTAAATTTATCTAAGGACAATGCAATAAAGTTTGACTCTTTTATTTTTCTCTATACATCCTCTATTTCAACCTAGGCAATACAACTCGCCCATTCCCGTCCACTGTTTATTGACCAATGAGTGATAGGATAGTTAGGAACTTTTAGAAAGTGTAACAAACCACTCATTTCTGGATAGTTTTTCATTGGATGCCCTCTTCTCAAAATATGGAAAACATTACTTAATTGAATAGCTTTTCCGTGTTCTTCTACTTCACTTGCATTTGCAAAAATAGCATTAATAGAACCTTGAACTTCACCAGGCTTCATTTTAAATTTCTAAAACAAATAATATTCCTTAGCATGCCTTTGATGTTGGCATTGCTCCTTTGTTTTATATCTTACCACTTTTATTTCCTTTCCATCTATAGTTGAGGTTTCGTAAACCTTACCAACATGTTTCTCTACATGGTGTCCAATTTAAGCTACAACCACTTTTCTTTTTTATACTTCCAACTACAAATCCTACATCTACATTCTACTAGAGGCTCACCTACAATTGGATTGTCCACAGGTTCAATGAATGGATACTTTTATGCCCAATCAAATTTAAATCTCCTAGAAATATCCCATTGACGATCAGTTTTTTCTTTTGATTTTTCTCTCCCTTTAGTGTTACTGTTAATTGAAACATCATCATCACCGAAGTTGATCGATTCATTCTAGTACTGGTTATTTACTTGAAATTCATCTTCAAGGTCATCTTCATGAGAGATATCAGGTTCTGCAACTTTGTCACCAGATTTATTAGGTTCCCCAGTTTGTTGAATAGACTCCTATGTAAGTTAACAACCTCAAAGTTGTACAGGTTCCTCTGATGACGTACCTTCCTCACTTTGACCAACACCATTGTGTCTGCCCCCGCCAAAGTATGAAGATATTTTTTTGCATTTTGTTGGCCTCTCTTGGACATCTCCAGATTCTCCACCTTCAATAGTCCTCTTCCTATTTAACTTTGATTGTGACATCTCCAACAAATTAAGGTTGCAATAAAATTTTACTTGAATAATTATAAGATACTAAGGACTCGTAGTCTTTCCGGTTCACTACCAATAGCAATTGTTAGCTCAGAATCAACTTATTTTTTGTACTCCTAAATCTCTTGAAACTATCCTTATATACAAATGCTTATTTCAAATTTTGGCGAAGGGGACGACATTTACATATGGTAACAACTAATATTTGGTGAACCCCACGTAATTTCAAGTAATTGACTAGGCGAATAGGGCGGGAATTTGGGACACGGTGAATTATGATGCGTGGCAAATTGGGTCCTAGTACAAATAAAATTTTAACTTGGGATAATGGGCCTTTGGCGAATGGCGATCCTTGATAAATAACCCTTCCTTAATCCATGGCGAATAATAGTAAATATACAATAGATAAATGGGCGAACAACCCCACTATCGTAGTGAAATTACATGCAAATAGTGGTGAACAACCCGACCAATATACATGTTTTTTATAAAATCTGGGCGAACCGGTAAAATAGTATACTACTAATTTTTTGCCAAATTCTATACACCCGACGGGACATATTCGCCAATTGGTGAAGAATTGCCACTAAAAAAATCCCTGGTTATCTAGGGAAGTCTTTTGGAACATGCATATGGTGACTCTAGCTTGCAGAATATTGTAATGAAAATGCCCATGTGGTTGTGCATGTTATATTTCTAAATATTGTAATTTTATTTCATTGAAGATAATAGAAAGCCCATTTCTTGTCCTTACAATTCGTTGTTATTCTCGATTTCCTTGTGTGTGTTTGTGTTCATAAGGAGAGTGTCCTTCATCACAATCAGCTCAAGGGTCACATAATATTTTATTTTACCTATCGTAAAATTTCCCCAAATCTGGGAATTATAAAACATCATGGATAAGGTGGTGTTATAGCCCTTTATAGCCTAGAAATACAGTGTCAACTCGCCTCTTTTGAAAATATCCCAAAACTCACTATTATGTATTAGTTTGCAACAATCTTTTGGCTTTGAATACTTCAAAGGGCTCCTCATACTTTTAATCTCTGAAAGGATCAAGTGTTGATTAGTGGACATAATAGGCTCACTACTACCATAATCTATAAAAGACAAAAAAAAAAAACCTTTGTTTCTTCTTACCAAAGTGATAATGAACTTTCTCAAACACAAGGAAATTGTGTTTTTGAAAATAATGGAAAGCCTTGATATCATACCCGACAATAATGATGTTGTTGCTTTTATTTTTATGAAGTATTTAGAATCGATTTTCAGACTTTTGACAAGACATTTTACTTTACGACACTCTTTAGAAAAGTAATTGATTAAAAATCCCCTAACACAATTATAAATCAAGTAATTATTGATTGGATCACATATAATTTTTGGATTAAAGTGCCAGGTAGGAAGCCAACAAGCTTCGACGTCCAAGTGTATGTACCTAATCCAAGTGGGGGGTAAAATATCTTTAACATTACTATTTTAGTTATATATTTAAAACAATGTAGATTGTGTGTGTGTGTGTATTTATATGTATATGTATATGTATATGTATGTCAACATACTAGCAAAATCTATCAAAGACATAAAAAAAAAACCTTTCTTTCTTCTTACCAGAATGATAAGGAAGTTTCTTGAACACAAGGATATTGTGTTTTGTTTTTGTTTTTTTTGTGTGTGTGTATATATGTATGTATGTATGTATGTATGTCAACATACTACTAGAATCTATAAAAGACAAAAAAAAAAAACTTTATTTCTTCTTACCAGAGTGATAATGAAGTTTCTCGAACACAAGGAAATTGTGTATTTGGAAATAATGGAAAGACTTGATATCATATCCGACAATAAGGATGTTGTTTCTTTGATTTTTATGCAAGTGTATGTACTTAATGCAAGTGAGAAGTAAAATATCTTTGACATTATTATTTTAGTTATATATTTAAAACAAATGTCTGTATGTATGTATGTCAACATTTGTAATAAAAGTTTAAAAAGAATGAAAACTATTTTTTTATTTTTCATATATTTAAGTATCACAAACATATCAATTCAGATGCTTCTAGTTTTATTAATGGATATGTTTGCATCGTAATATGTCGCCAATATGTCTAACATAAGAAATGTGTGTCATATATCGACATCTCCATCCACCTAAATACCTTATACTATCGTATCCCTAATTGCATTATAACAAGAACTTCATCTCCAAACATAAGAGATGTATAGCACATATCAACATCTCCATCAACTTAGTTTAATATTATATCCCTAATTCTATAGTTGAACTTCTTAATGATTCCCATCAGCGGTAAAAGCCTCCTATTTAACTAAATTGAAATTTAAGTCCTAATACGTGCTTTGCAGTTGTTTATATGTGGATCGATATTGCAAGCCTGGTAAAGTGTTGTGCATGTCACATTACTATCTCTGTAAATAACTTCATTCAACCACGGGCAAAGGCAGCTGCAATCTGTACAGACGGCCTCAGCAAATGCGTTACAACACTCTGCGGACGGCTTTCCACAGTTGTTGTAAATGAATGGACGGCACGACCTCAAGCTATTAATCGCACCAACACACTCTGTCGACACAAAATAACAGTCCTCTGAAAGGGATTCCACGTCAGCAGCGCTAATCAGAGCCACCATGGCCATGATAGCCATTACAGTCTTCGCTTTCGCCACGAATGCCATCGCAAGAAATATTTACTGAAAGACCGAACGGAAGAAAAGCCTTGAAAACCTGAATGGAGATTGCATGTGGAGAACGGATTTTAAAGGCGTTGGAGATCGACAGATCCGTCAAAGAGCTTTAGGATTGATCGCCTTCCATCGTACTTTTGTGAGCAACTTTTGCAATGAAGTAAACTTTTCAGGTTATTCTTGTAGCCCCGCATCTTTTTCTATCGTAGCTTCCACGAACATGCTGATAAAGAAATCTTTTACAATATATTTTTGTTCGATACTTTTCTGGTGAGAATTATAGTTAATTCAGAAATGATATGATAGATGTCTAATTTATTCGATATTGTATTTTAAAAATAAAGTTTGGGAGATAAGCTAGAATAAAAAATTATAATTTATAGTCAAAACTTCATCATATTATATTTGAAATTTTGAAGGTCTTATCATAGGTAACTTTGGTGATAATATAGTTTAAAGGGTTTAATTGAATTAAAATATACTTTTTATATAATTTGAAAACTTTAATTATGAAAGGGGAAAGTGTCAAGTGGTTGAAAATCCAACTAGTCATAAGTGTTAAGTTTGAATGTGCTTATCTAACATACTCATTAATGTACCTATAATTTATTGTAGAAACATTATATGTGGCTATCACAAAGTATGAGAAAAACTTTAATTATGAAAGGGGAAAGTGTCAAGTGGTTGAAAATCCAACTAGTCATAAGTGTTAAGTTTGAATGTGCTTATCTAACATACTCATTAATGTACCTATAATTTATTGTAGAAACATTATATGTGGCTATCACAAAGTATGAGAAAAATAGTGAGTTTTAAATTTATAATAAATGAATTGTCCTTGCAAGAAACACATTGTTAGGTTTTTATTTTACAAATTTATCTTTGACATTCTTTCTGATTTGATCTTGTGGGAGTTGATAGTTGCCAATGATTTTACAGAGAAAAAATGCAAGTGGCATAGATTGTCCCACTCAAAATGTCCTCCTCCTAAGTGCTTTCAAAAAAAGACACTGCTACTCAAAGGCCTTTTTTTGTTCCCCTCTCTCTAATATTTTTCTTTCAACGTTAAGTTGCCATAAATTTCAAGTTATAGTTGTATTGGCAAATGAGTATGTTGACGAGTTTTAATATATTTATTATTCTGGGTGCTAAAATTTCAAATAAATTTATCCAATTAAATATTGTGAATTATTGTTCAAACATATTTCATCCAACACAAAGCCTCTTTGGATTCAACGTGTATTCATCAAATATCTAATTAGTATTTCTCTCAAACTATTTTTTTTTTCTAAGATTTATGTTATTCAACATTGGTGGTTGTTCAAAGCTTATATTTCCAATTTTGGGCTAGTTCGAGCTAATAGTGCAACTTAAAATTTGTCCAAATCTTTTTCTTTTGCAAGATCAAATTATTAGAGTGCAAATGCTTGGTGCCAATGGCTTTTGAAAAAAAACACAAGTCTTGCAACGTTTTTCTTCTCTACCCATTTCTAACATCTTATATTCCCAAACAAGTATGTTGAAAAGTTTTAAGATTTCTCTTACTAAATGTTACATGTTACTAAGAGAAGCAATTGCCTTTTTTACAATCCATTTTGAATTACACAACTTAATTTCTCTTCTTGGATTGTACAAGGCACTCTACCTTCATATCACATACAAAAATAGTTCTTCTATACAACATGGCATACTATACAATCATGATAGAGATAGAACATTACATAATGCTAGTTTTTTTTTATCTACAACATAACATATGCAATAATCATTTTCTATATGAAATAGACACCCTATCTTTTTGAAACAATAATTCAAAATTGACTCTATCTCATCATCTCTATCTCTTCCTCTATATCTATATAGCTTTTTATCTATTCCTCTCAATATTTCCCTCTCAATCTCCATATCTCTCTATCTTTATGTCTCCCTCTATGATCTATAAGAATCCATGAAAACATTGTTGGTGTCAAAAATAAAGACGGGAAACAAATTTGTTGTTTTATTTTGCTTGGGTTTTTATGGTTTCCTTTTTTGTACTTATTAATTCCAGGCCCTCTTCAAGTTATAAATCTGAATTTTGTCTCTTTCTATAAGTTTGAATTTGTTAGATTTCATTTAATAACTTAGGAAAGAGAAACTATAGGGAACTATGAGAGTTAAATGAATGAGTAGAGATAGTTAAAGGAGATGTACTCTCTCTCTCTCTCTCTCTCTCTCTCTCTCT
>MU227824.1:1497883-1518155 GCA_018584345.1 Thuja plicata | reverse complement strand
TATGTTCAATCGACACTTGCTTTATAATTATAGATAATAGTTGAAACTTAACTCTCTTGAATCCATAGGCCATTTCTCTAAATGCCTTTATTCAACCACTTAGTTCTCTCAATAAATATATTTTGTTGGTCACTATTTCTCAATACAGAATACCACAAAATTTCTGGAATTGGAATTGGATGTTGGATGTTGAATGTTGAATGATAATTATAGAAACAAAACATCAAATTTATTTGATATCCCACCTTTCCTTTTATTTCTGCCTATAATATTCCATCTAACAATAATTAGTTCTACTTTGTTTTGCAGGTTGATGAGACAATTTATGTTCAATCTAGCAGGAGTTACGTTGAGAAACTTTCATGCCCCCTTATTTTTCTTTGGGGAGATTTGGATCCTTGGGTGGGTCCAAGTAAAGCTAACAAAATCAAGGAAATATATCCTAATTCTTCAATCATACATTTGCAAGAAAGACATTGTACACATTATGAAGTTCCAGAACTTGTAAATGAAGCCTTACTAAATTGGGCATTGTCTTTTTGTTTCTTCTTTTCATATTAGAACATACCACCTATTGTATTTATCCTTAAAACAACCATATTTTTTGAAATATTTTATAATGTTGTGCATTTTAGTGACAAATTTTTGTTGACATCCCTTCCTTTTGTCTTTAACATGTTTAACTACAATTTTATATGACTCATTTTGGATGACTCTCATTTAGGTTGGCCTTATTATGTGTTGGAATACCATACTAAATTAAAGACCTCATTTATTTTTATAATTGTCAAACCTTTTCAAAGTTGATAACAATTGTAACACCCGCAGTTCAAGAACTCAAATTTGTCAGGCCTAAAATTTGACTCCTATTTGAAACCTAAGAAAATATAATGGGCAAGTATCTTCTTTTTAATCCTTTTGATTTCTAATCCTTTTGAATTTGTTTTAGGATAAAATATTTTATAATCCCTCCATTAGTGCTTATAATTTTGGTTACAATCTTGCAAGGGTTGCAAGGATACTAAGGCGAAGCCTATCACTATCTTTGGTAATGAGGAATATGGAGGGTTTGTGTATTAAGTATGTGGATGGATATATGGTCTAGGAATTGTTTTTGAAGTTGTATAATGTGGAGTCTGGTAAACCGTTGCATGCAACAGTTTGCTATATCCAAAAAGTTTGCATATACAAAGCATAATATATATACACATCATGATCAACATCTATTTTTACATGTTGAGGTTTCCTCTACTATATACCTTCGTCATTATGCCTTCCTTCCATGTCAGTTGTAGCTAATTATGTTGGCTAAGACCAAAAGGATAAAATATTGTGAGCAACTGAAATGTGTTGGAGCAATCGACCATAACAAAAATGTTTCTATAATATTGATCCATATTGGTCTAGACCAAAAAAAGAAGAAGCCATGGTAACCATTAAGTGTAGTCGTTAATGTCATTGTCAATGATATTGTTAAACTAGACCAATAGATGTAACTGTTAGAAAACTATACCGAAAAGTCTAGAAAGATGACATAAATGACAATTGAAAAGTTGAGTAACCTAACAGTATTTACATATAGAATTCCTTTACATATTTGAATGTCTTAAAATTATATGTTAAATTCTATGAATCTACAAAATCTATAATATTATAATATTTGTCAATTTGGTGATATATTTGGTTGATATACTATTGCACTAGTTGCCAAACATTTTCATTAATATCATATAAAGTTATCCATTCTTTTTTTTTTGTGTTGAGAAAAATGTTTAGTCATGTGAAGTTCTTGAGTTTTTTAATCATATTTGTGTGAAGGTTCAACACTATTGGAAATATCTTATATATAAATTTTTAGTACTCTATTATAAATTTACATACATCTTTTTTTGGCATTCTTAAATTAAAACTTTACTTTCTTGTAAATGGATCAAAATAGTGGTGCTATTATTGACCATCTAATAAAAATTTTAAATAATAACTTTTTCAAATATTATGATAAATTGCTCATAAATTATACTTTTTTGGCTTACATACACTTATGCTCCATTTTTTTAATGTGAATTTAACTTTTGAGCCAATTTAGAAATTTATATTTGTTTTTAGGGTCCAAATAAAAAAGAACAAATTACAGATTTGTGATATTTCTATGAGGATTCAACTATGTAGCTATTTGAGTCAAACTCATTGACCCATGTTTCATGGGTAGTGGTTCACCGAGACTTCCAAATTTGTTTATATATTAAAATACAAATTTGAGCTATGACTTAATTTTATTATTTTTCTTCTTTATTGAAGGATATATGGTCTAAATAGACTAGTAAACTAGATATAAATAATATGGATTGAAAAAAATGATATGTCATTATCGTTAAGATTTGGTGAGGCTATGTTTTCGTTTTGTAATTGTGTATTCTACTAAGATCCTTAAGAACATTCTCTTTCATTCAAATAAAACTAAAAATATATCTTTTTGTTCTTATCAATTAACCAAAATCACACATAAATTAAGAATGATTTAAAACACACACATATTCATAAACATACATACATACATATAAGCTTTTGATTTGAAGTGTGATCATAAATGTGAGACCTCATCCCTCATACAAAACACTCAAAAATAATATCCTCTAGAAAATTTAAACTTTAATAACAAAAACCACAACATTATGATTTAACTACCACATTAAAAAAAACTTAACAATAAAACATGAACATAACTTCACGAAACATTATTATCCTCAAATTAATGACTAAAATTTATCATTAAAAAATTGAAATGTAATTTTGAACATCAATAAAACTCCCAACCAATCAAAATTCAATCTTCTTCATTCCTCTCCAAAGCTAAGAAGTAACATATAATTAGAAACAAATTCTGGCCAACAATCTATTGCACGAATGCACCCCAAATCCACAATCAAGGCACCAAACCATTTCTACTATCTTTTCCAATTGATGGATTTCATTGAAACCAGAGCCGTCACTGAGACCGTCGCCACCATTGACGGTGAAAACGCCGTGCCTGCGCTTGGAGGGGGGGATCCAGCTTGTGGAGAAGGCGCCGGAGCAGCTTCGGGTGCAACTTGTAAAAGAAGAAAATGAACATGAAAATTTAGAACGATCCAATTTGTTCGAAAATCACAATAATCCAAAGGTGAACACCACTCTGATCAATCCACACTAAAAGAACCACAGCCGATGGGGAACAGATTGGGCAATAACTATAGCTGAATCCGTTGATGTTGATTTTAATTGTATGGTATTTTCTCAATCATCTAGGTTATGATCCAATTTCAATCAAAAACATGATCTCAAACATAAACAATAAAAAAATGTTATGGAGTCTAAATCCAAATTTTTCTCTACATTATTATTATTATTATTATTAGTGTTAACTGTAATTCTAATTAAGGGTGTTATGTTTGTCCTAGTGATATAATCTAAATCATTCTATTTCTAAGTATAAGCTGAAAGATAATATGAATATATTTGTACAATTTTCTTTAGTAGAACTTCTTAACTATTCTATTATCTATAATTTTTTCATTAACTATTCTATTATCTATAATTTTTTCATGTTTGACTGTAATTGTTTTTGAAACCAATTGTGTGATAGTTTTTGAATCAATGATAATGGATTATCACAATAAAAGAGTGTCTGAAGATATTACTCATTCATCCTATAATGAATCACAGAGTGTAATCTGTAACGTTAGTACAAAAACTATCATACAGTCAAATTCAGAAACTAAAAGATAATACAATTATAATTGTACAATCATTAGACCATCAGAAATCCCTAAATTTTACTATTCTATCATCATGAACTATAATTTTAATTAAGACAATAATGTTTGCCTTCCTGTTATAATAAAGATGATTCCATTGCCAAATTTTAAAAAATTTCGTGATTGTTTATAATTATTTTTAAATTTGATTGTATGATAGAACTTATATCAATATTTTGGATTACTCTATCATCTATTATGAATCTTCTCTCTCTGATAACAGATTACAGATTACAGACTACGATCTGTAACATTGATAATAAAAACTATCATGTAATCAAATCCAAAAACATTTACATGTCAATAGATTATTATAGAAATATAATATTATAAACCTCTATACTTAACTAAATAGAAATCTGATTCGAAATACCTGCGTTGCAGCTGCTGAGAAGAGGATTGATATGGCAAGCCTGGTAAAGGGTTGCGCAGGTGACATTAGAAGCATAGTAGATATTGTCTTCCCACCACGGGCAGAGACAGCTGCAGTTGGTACAGACGGCCTTAGCAAATGCGTTACAACACACTTCAGATGGCTTTTCACTCAAGTTATAAAAGAATTCACCGCACGGAGTCACGCTACCAACCGCATCATTACACTGCGTCGACAGAACATAACAGTCTTTTGGCATAGAATCCCAGGGATCATTGCAGCCTCCAAACACGTCAGCAGCGCCAAGCAAGATCACCACGGCTGTGAAAGCCGTTAGTGTCTTAATTGCTTTCGCCATGAATGCCATCGGAATAAATATTAACCAGAAGAAGAAAAGCTTGAAATTCGGAATGCCCATGGCTTGAGAGGAAGGAGTTTTAAAGGCCTTGGAAATTAATTGACGAGCTTTTGGATTAATCGCCCTCGGTCGTTTTTTTGGGGCATCTTTCGGGATATTGTTGTAGCCTCGAATCTTTTTCTATTGTAGGTTCCATGAACATGCTGATAAAATAAATTGTTATAATATTTTTTTTCTATTGTAAGTTTTTCTTGTAGCTCCGCTTCTTTTCTAATTATTAGTTCTTATTAGCCCCTGCTGTTTTGGCTGGAGACTAATGTTTTCCTCTTGATTTTTTTGCATATTAATCAAGCTTTTGGGAAACTTTCTTAACCTAAGCTCTTTCACAATAATTATATTAATTTTAAATTTCTCATAATTAGTTCCTATTTTCTGGTTGGCTGTTTTGATTTTCACTAGTAGTTTGGCCATTTTTCCCTAGGAAAAATATTGGCATAATTTACGGCATCTTGTTAGCAGAATTTGCAGGCACGTGGTCGGCATGACAAAAGACATGGATGTTTTTCATTAATCCAAGATTGATTTAAAACGTTTTGGTTCAAAATGAATGTTGTCGATCATTCTAGTTATATGTCAATATTTTGGTGTAGGTCCTAGATGTTCGTCTGTGGCATATGGGGAGGCTGAAGAGCTTGAGCCATTTTATATAAATTCTGATGGAAAACGATCTTTCTCAATCCACATTTTCATGGGATAAATGTAAGAGATTTGTAAAACTAGTCAGGTTTAAAGATGGGTTGTGTAATATCTCCCTTTTTTAAATTAAAAAGAAAAAATTATGGAATGCATGTTTTATCAAGAATATCATTTATGTATCTGATATTTGGGCAATCTTGTAGTGGCCAAAATCTTGTTCCATGATTCCCTTGCTGGAGTGTTTGTGTAATAGTTATTACATTGCAGTTATAACTTTCATACAGTTCTCCTAACTACATCATTTGTATAAATTCTCCTTGCATCTTTGAATAGAGACATCACTGTATTTATGACTTCTCCAACATATGGTATCAGAGCTTCAAAATGTTTGGGTTTGGTGGTGAGAATGATAGGAACGTGTTGAACGATGGGCCATTGGCTTTTGATTGAAGAACCAGAGATTTTGGTGATTGTTTCTATTGGGCCGCTAAAGAAGAAAATTACAGAAACCTTTGAACTTTCCTGATTGTGCTATGTTAATTGTATTAGAATCATCATTTCACCGGGTATGTTTTTTTTCTTTGACTACCCTCTAATGCAGTACAAGATATTAAAACAAGACGTTTGTTGTCGTTGCCAGTTTAAAAAGCGATAATTTTCTGTCATTTCATCCATATGAAGTCGAGGTAACTGTCCATATCATTTCACTATGTCCGGTTCTCATAGACAGTGGTCTCATACACATTATTTTCATGGTGTTGTCATTTGGGATAGACAAAAGGTGTAATTTTCCCGTTACGTACCTAAGACTTTTTCTTGAGGGAAGAGTAATAGCAAGTCTGAGACTACCCTGGAGAGTTGAAAATAGAGGTATTGCGCCTGTGATCAATGTGGTGAAAGCGACTATTCCTTGTTCCCTATTTTCTGCATGTACCCGTGAAGTGGGAGTCTTCTTCTCAGTAAGGAATGTGATGAAGAGACTTTGAGCTTCCTAGAGAGATTTGGCGTGGAGTATTGTTATCAGCCAGTGCCTGGAGTGTTCTTCCCAGCCAGTGCAGTGATAACCCGTCTGATTTTTTGCTTGCAAAGTTTTTGGGTCCTGTGAGCCAATGTTGAAGGAGAGAGAAGACATTGGATTGACCATGTTGGTTTTCGATGCGTATAATAAAATTTGAGAACTTATGACAAAATAACTTTCATATTTATATACATTGCAAGGTGCCTACTTTGACATGTTTGATCTGATTGTTGAGAAGATACAAACTAATTTGGAAGAAAAAGCACATTTTCTTGAGTGAAAGATAAAGATTAGAGACAAAGAGGATGAGGATCTATCAAATGGTCCAATCAATCTTCTTACTATTGGTGCTTGGGAAAGTGGATTCAGTATCATTTGAGCTTATTTGGTTGGGTTTTTTGTTTCACAAAAGTCATATATGCTCATACTCACTGCTAAGAATACACTAATGATATCTATAGTAGTTTTATTTTTCTTCTATTATATCAAGGGCAATTATATAAAAAATTAGCCTCTTAAAGTGACACTAAAATTGTAGTGGTCAGACCTATATTTACAATACCTTATAATAATTCAATATATTTTTATATGGGATCAACTAGATAAAGTATAACTATAGTACTGTGTCAGATGACTCCTTTCTGCATATGTGATAGGACATTGTTTTAGTATTGATATCATGGATGGATTCTATACTTATGTTATGCTTGGATAGCTTTAGACATTAATATGTTCCTACTTACCTGATTATTGTTCTTCCATGTTTACATACATAATTAAAATTATCTCTTTAGTTATGGATTTTGATTATGAGACTAACCCTAATCATATGATGGATTATGTTATGAAATTTATCTAACCCTTACTTTGTATTTAATTTGTAATGTCTTGTATACTCGATGCTTTTATAAGTTCTAGTATCTATGATTTGTCCAATCATAAGTTCTTACTATTGGTGCTTGGGAAAGTGCATTCAGTGTCATTTGAGCTTATTTGGTTGGATTTTTTGTTTCACTAAAGTCTTATGTGCTCATACTCACTACTAATAACACACTTATGATATCTATAGTAGCTTTATTGTTCTTCTATTATATCAAGGGCAATTATATATAAAAATTAGCCTCTTAAAAGTGACACTAGAATTGTAGTGACCGAACATATATTTACAATACCTTATAATACCTCAAAACATTTTTATATGGGATCAACTAGATAAAGTATAACTATAGTACTTTTTCCGATGACTCATTTTTGTATATGTGATAGGACATTATTTTAGCATTGATATCATGGATGGACTCTATATTTATGTTATGCTTGGATAGCTTTAGACGTTAATATGTTCAGACTTACATGATTATTGTTCTTCCATGTTTACATACATAATAAAAATTATCTCTTTAGTTATGGATTTTTATAATGAGACTAACCCTAATCATATGATAGATTATGTTATGTAATTTATCTAACCCTTACTCTATATTTGATTTGTAGTGTCTTGTATACATGATGCTTTCATAAGTGCTAACTAATATTTTAGTACTACAATATTTTGACAAAATTTGGTATAAACTTGGATTTATTTAGACAACAAATATTAAATTTTGACCTCATCTAGGTAGTTGTAACAAATTGAGTTTTGGTTTAGTGGAAGTCTAATAGAGAGAAAAATTATTCACAAGATAACAATGTAATTTTAACTATGCTTTAACTATTAAAATCGTGACATAAAAATGATGCTCTAACTACTAAACTTATGAATAAAAGAGATAAAGAGGACATTTATCATGTGTGTAATGGTCAATAGTAAATTTTGGCCAATAAAATTGAAATTGCAATTTATCACTTTTTTGTAGAGGCGTGACATTTTTGTTTTAAGTAGAGTAGCTTATATTTGTAAAAAATCATTCTACACTAACACTCTTACTCTAGATAAATAGGTTGTAAAGATGAACATTTCAATTAAAAATCACTAAAATAAAGATTAAATAACATCTTTTGATAATATTAAATACTTTTCCTATCTAATTTATCATTGGTGTTAGTTGTCCAATTTTTTTCCTTCTATAAATAACAAAATAAATATAGGATAATGTCTTTAATTTAATAATTTAATATCTTTCCAAAAAAAAAGAAATAGGTATTAAACAAAACAGAATCAATAGCCATAAAGGACTAGGCGATGAGTACAATAGCAAAAAAACAAAACGTGAAGATTTTTGTTGTCCCCTCCATATATATCTTTGAGGCGACGTAGGATTATATTTCCTAGACCTAAAGAATGATATGATTGATAAAATTGTACACCTAATGACTAATTACTAATAATAGAGAAACCTGTAACTGACATTTCATTCTACAGTTCTGTTTATTGCTAAGCTCGCCCAAAAGAAAAGATTGAATGCCAATAATCCAAAAGCTCATTGACGACTCCGTTTAGGAAATTGGCATATGGTTTCTGGGGCCTTTAAAATCCCTTCTCGATAGCCACTTTGCATTCGGATTTCCAAGCCTCTTTCTTTTGTTTCAACATCTTTTCTTCCATTTGTTATTCTAGTTAATATTTGTTGTGATGGCATCCATGGCGAACGCGAAGACAGTATTGGTTTTCATTGCCATCATGGCCTTGATTGGCGTGGCTGACATGGCTACACAGTCATCTGATACTGTGATACCAACAAGTATTAGGATTCTAATTTTAATTTAGCTGCATGATTTTTTTCTATAACATGAATATAATTTATATATCATGAGAGGTATAAGTGGATAACATAGTCAGTATTGTGTTATAGAGGTCAAAGATAACAGTCTTTAACCAAGTAGATATTAGTTCAACTATGGTTATTGCGATGTTTGTCTTAACCATTTTTTCCATGAGACTGGTGTCTAATCACGATATCCTTCCATCGATGTCATTTTTGAGGTTTCAAATTCTATGTTAGAAAATTTAAACTTCAAAATTTTACTACACTGTATTATCTGACATGTTATAGAATAGTATATGATAATCAAATCACAAGTAAATAATATTGGAAGGATTAAGTTTTATCTTTTATAATGTGGGAGTGTTTCACTCAACCAGACTTATCCATTTAAATGACCAAACGGTCATAGAATTTTCATATGACAGGTAAATATATCCATCACGTAAGATTTCTTCAGTTTTTAAATATGGCTATTTCTAGAATGCATTATGACTACTTGTCCTATGTTTAGATTTTCTTTGATATTCAGTTTTGTTTTGTTTTTCATGAAATTCATTTAATGATTCTTTTATATTTTTTAATTTATGTTTTTGGAGGCATTTTCCTTATTAACTATTACCACAGCTATGGCAGCAACTAAAGTTTTTCCTGAAACTCCAGGTTTATCTCTGGTTCCCTTCCGCAAAATGCCATCATGTAAGATTTCTTCAATTTTTCTATATGACTATTTTTACAATATATCATGACTACTTAGTCTATTGTTTAGAAAATGTATGTTTTTAGTGGCCTTTCCTTATTTACTATTACTACAGCTATGGTGGCAACTAAAGCTTTCCCACAAACTCCTGGACTTTCTCCTGTTCCCTTTCGCAAAATGCCATCATGTAAGATTTCTTCAGTTTTTCTCTATGACTATTTCTATAATATATCATGACTAGTCTATTGTTTAGAAAATGTATGTTTTTAGTGGCCTTTCCCTTATTTACTATTACTACAGCTATGGCGGCAACTAAAGTTTTCCCGCAAACTCCTGGACTTTCTCCCTTCCGCAAAATGCCATCATGTAAGATTTTTTCAGGTTTTCTATATGACTATTTCTACAATATATCATGACTACTTAGTCTATTGTTTAGAAAATGTATGTTTTAAGTGGCCTTTCCCTTATTTACTTTTACTACAGCTATGGCAGCAACTAAAGTTTTCCCTCAAACTCCTGGACTTTCTCCTGTTCCCTTCCGCAAAATGCCAATATGTAAGCTTTCTTCAGTTATCCTATATGATTATTTGTACAATATATTATGATTACTTAGTAAATTGTTTAGAAAGTGTATTCTTTTAGATTACTTAGTAAATTGTTTAGAAAGTGTATTGTTTTAGAGGCCTTTTCGTTATTAACTATTACTACAGCTATGGAAGCAAGTAAATTTTTTCCAGAAACTCTGGGTCTTTCTACCGTTCCCTTGCGCAAAATGCCATCATGTAAGCTTTCTTCAATTTTCATGTATGTCTATTTCTACAATATAGTATGACTAATTAGTCTATTGTTTACAAAAAGCATAATTCTAAAGGCCTTTTCCTTATTAACTATTATTGCAGCTATGGAAGCAACTAAATTTTTCCCGGAAACTCCTGGTCTTTCACCCGTTCCCTTCCGTAAAATGCCTACATGTAAGATTTCTTCAGATTTCCTATATGGCTATTTCTATAATATATTATGAATAATTAGTTTATCATTTAGTTTTTCTTTCATGTTTCATTTTTGTTGGAATTTATTTAATAATTCATTTATGATTAATGCATTTTTTTTAGATTACTCTCTAATCACCACAAAATACCATCATGTAAGATTTCTCTAATATATTAGACTAGTACAATCTATTGTTTAGCTTTTCTTTGAGGTTTTGTTTTATTTTTACTAGAATTTATTTGGTAATTCTTTATGATTGAAAATGTATATTTTGGGAGGCTTTATCCTTATTATTTGGTAATTCTTTATGATTGAAAATGTATATTTTGGGAGGCTTTATCCTTATTAAGTACTACTACAGCTATGTCAGTAGCTCAATTCTTTCCAGCAACTCCCGGTCTTTCTGCTATTCCCTTTTCCAGAAAACTACTCTCAAATCACCACAAAATACCATCATGTAAGATTTCTTTCATTTTTCCTATATCGCTATTTTTATAATGTATTATGACTAGTTAGTCTATTGTTTAGATTTCTCTTTGAGGTTTTATTTTACTTTCACTAGAATTTATTTAATAATTCATTTATGATTTAAAATGTATGTTTTTAGAGGCATTTTCCTTATTAACTATAATTGCATATTTGCCAGCAACTCTTCTTTTTCATAAGACTGGTCTCTAATCACCAGATCATTGCATCACGTAAGACTTATCCTATTCTTTTATGGCAATTTTTATAATGTATTATGACTACTTAGCCAATTATTTAGATTTTCTTTAAAGTATTGTTTTGACTTCCAGGTACCCTTGTGAAAAGATGTCGCGGGCATAGTTTCTGCATCATTAATGGCTGCAATTTTCCAATGGGAGCATGGGTTCAATGAAGACTCTTCGTTGAAGTAGATTTTAGAGATGCTTTAGCAAGCTTTACAGTGATTTGGGAATAGATTTAGACAATAAAGTGTTGACTAGATTAATTTTAATTATATGTTATGTTTATTAGGTATGGGGTGGAATAAGAGAGATTGAATTTCACTATGTTTGTTTGTTTCATCTAATAATGAGGCTTTGAGAAGCATTAAGCTACTATGTTCAGCCATTAGCGAAGTACACTATACCATCATTTTTTAGATTATGTCTTCTATATCATTAATAATTTATGCTCTTTTAAGAATGATAGTAAGGGTTGGATTGTAATAGTTTTAGTATATTAACAAAAATTCATTATCTTTTATTTCAATTTTGAAAGACATTTACCTATTAAAATATTCAATAATAATAAAATAATTTTTAAATAAATGAATAAGGTCCAAATTGATATTTCTTGACATTTTTTGGGTAGACTTATTTCAGAGATCTATAGTAGTTTAATTAATATATAACAAGATATAAACAAAGAACATATAATTTTAAAGAATCATTTTATTAAGGTTAGACATTCTTTGGGATGACTTGTACTTTGTATGTAACATTGAAACTATTTAGTATTAGAAAAAATATAGTATACCAAATTAAAAAAATAATACTAGAAGCTAAATGAGAGGCACATGATTTTGCAAGTTCATGGTCTATATAATATCATTATACGCATTTGGGAAAACTCGTTTATATAAAAAGAAGCACATGAATAGTTGTTGGGATGGTTATCTCAACCTTTGACATATTGGCTAAGGTTGGTTGAGCATATCTTGTGGAATACATATGTGATAAAATAAAGCGTGGATTGATAAATGTCTTTACATGATTATAATTGATTTATTCAAATGGAATACACTTGGGAAGCTTGAAGTTTCAATAGCCTTTGCATAAAGACTTTTAAGGTGTATTGTAATTTTGTTATTAAGATTTAAAATGAAGTTGTGGTTTCTTTTAGAAAGTGGTTTTACCCTCGAGGGGATTTCCTAAGGTACATCTGATGTCATCTTGTCCAGTATGCTTGATACTCTTTTTCCTTTTGATTTATTAATTTTTTTCGTGTAATATTCTCAATTTAGGATACATAAAAATACTTTATTATGGATACAATTTTCCCTTCATGGATAAGGAAACTCTATTAAAAAAAACATTCAACCCATGCCATCTATACTTGGTCTACAAGTCCTTTAGACCTTAGATGTTTAAATCAAATAGGTTAGAATATAAATTAAATGTGGAGCTAATTTTTATTCCCATGTATACGAATATTTGTATTTTCTTATATCAACTATAAATTGTAACCTATAAATATCCATAAATATCTAAAAGAAAAATCAAACTCATATGAGATATAACAAAAGAATGTAGCACTATATTTTTTAGATTTAGCATAAAAATTAATGAATAATTTATCTAGAAAATGGATTGATTTATCATTTAAAATTTTGATGAAGTGGTTGATTATAAGAGTGCTATTAAGATATGTGGGAAACATGTTAAATCCTAATTTAATAATGAATTTAAATATGCATGTAATTTAAAAATATCAAATTATAAAATTATATTTAAGAAACTCCTATTTTTGTTATACTTCAATGAAATATAATAAATAAATCTTGAGACTTCACATACTTTAACATTATTTTTTATCCAAAATGAATAAATACATCTCTATGATATTAATATAAAGATATTAGAAATTTTTCTTGATTACATATTAATCTAGAAGCATCGAGTTTCATGAAAAATCATACTCAACAACACATATTCAGATCTCAAATTTCATTAAAGTTTATATTTAGTTTTTAAGTTGTTATTAGGTGTTAACTATAGCTCATTTTACATTAATGTTAAATAAATATTTAATATATTAATATTTTAAAATACTTTTTAAGTTATATTAAATTTTGAAAGGTTTCTTATTTTAGTCACCATTAATCTAGTTTCAAACTCATCATTCATATATGCCACCGACAACAAGATAGAAAAGAAACTTGTAATTATTAATTTATAAATGGAAAAAAAAATACTAGTAGATTAGAAGTTTTTTATTTTGATTGGTAAATTACAGGGTTGGTATTTTCTTCCTCTGTATTATATATAAATAAATATATATCACCTTTTATGTATAATCCTACCCCTAAAACCCCAAAAAAATAGTGTAAGTGGTATCTATCTACCATATCTTTAAAGTAAACAATAGTCAATATGCATAGTAATTCATTCATATGATGTAATGTTTATACCTTTAATATATTTCTATACTTAAATATATTTATATTTTCCTCTCACTATTCTATAAACATATCCCTTGCACCTTCTATAGCCAAAGTGCTAGTAAAAATATCTCTACTAATAGGAAGCGGTACAAGTTTACAACTCAAGAATGAAGGAATAAATGAAAGATTTTAATAACGTCCATGAGGCCAAAGATGCCTATAGGACCCACTAACTAGAACACACCCCAAGAATAGGGTTCCAAGAACCTTAATCAATTTGTAACCTCTTCTTTAAATCTACTCTTTGATAGTGGATTTTGATCACCAAGTTTTTCATCTTGTCTAACTATTTTTCTTCAAATAAAGAATATAACTTACCGGGATCTTAAATATCCACCTATCCAGAGTGAATGTCATTGTATTCCAGGTATTTCATGATAAAATGTGTTGTAAGGTGTGTGCCCTTGGTCTCGGTCAGTCCATGCAGCGGTTGGTGACAAGGGTTTAACAGACTCCTGTGGATTGCTATAAGTCTAGTGGTTGTATCAGTCATTGATAGTTTGAGATTTTGGTGCAATGAAAACCACCCAATCTAACAATTGGTATCAGATCCTAGGTCATAGGTTCCAACCCCATGCATGCCTTGAGGGTGGGATTGTTGCAAGGTGTGCACTCTTGGTCTTGGTTAGTCCATGCAACGGTTGGTGATAAGGGTTTAACAGCCTCTTACAGATTACTATAAATCTAGTGGTTGTATCATCCATTGAAAGTCCAATATTTTGGTGTAACGGCAACCACCCATTCTAACAAAAATGACGCTCTATCTCTACCACATCCATGTTGAAAAATAGACATATTCTTTTTTCCCAATCTTACTTTGGTATCAACCATCTACCTATTTTGCCCCAATGGTACCGTCATTTTAATTTTGTGGCTACTAATGATAAGATGTTTCTAAATTATTTCTACTTGCCCGCGTTTATGATCTGACATACTACTGCCCCAAATTTCACACCCATAAACGATAACCAAGGTCACCAACAACCCAAACAACATTTTCTTGGTCTTCTAGTGCCACAACTCAACATTCCTACACCTATTTTGTAAGGAGTATAGCGCTTTCCAACCCTCTTGAATTATTTTTTCTCTGTGTGTTTCCCAACTGAATTTGTTCAAAAAATTGATCCCCATATATTTGTACTCGTTCACTATCTCTAAAGGATTTTCTTTGAAAAGGAACATGTTTGGAGTCTTCTTGTTTCAATTCAAAGAGAAGATCATCACTTTGGTTTTACTAGTGTTCACTTGCATCCCAACCTCATGAAAAAAGGTTTCAAGTGCCTTCAAGTGTTCGCTCAACCCATTAGCCATTTTGGTAATTAGAATGAGATTGTCTACATACAAAAGTAGTTTTATCACATAATTAGCTAATTGGACACCCTCTCTATTGGTCTTGTTTATCCATTCTTCTAAGTTATCAATATAGAGCCTAAATAGATTTGGATAAAGTGGCACCCCCATTTGACCCCAATATTATTGACAAAGCACTCTGACATTCCTTTATGGTTATAATTGTAGACTTGACCCTCCCGTTAAGTCTATGTACTGCAACCCTAAGCTTCTTAGGAATTTTCAATTCTTCTATTCTATCCTAGAGTTTGTTGCATGGTGTCTCAAAGGCCTTTTTAAGGTCTACAAATTATAAAAAGACCTCAACACCTTGTTTGTTCCGTATTTTTTCAACTAGGAATCTAAGAGTAACATCCTGATTAATAGAGGAATGTTCTGGCCTAAAACCAGCTAGCCGCTTAAAGCTCTTTTATGCTCTATTTCAGCCCACTTGCTGATTTTTCATTCTACCATGGTACCAAAGAGCTTCCCAAGGAGGAGGCTAACCATAATAGTATAGTAATTTGATGGATTATTAATGTCACCAATTTTGTGAAGGGGAATCACAACACTAGTTGTCAAATTTCTGAGAAAACCCTCTTCATTGACTTTTCATACTCTTTCTCATTTTATTTATTCATTCCCTCTCTCATATTTTTTTTTGACTTGCACTTTTCATCAAACCAAGGACTTGTTGGGAAAATATTTTCTGCCTCGCTTTTGGGTCTATACATTTTACACTCTTCTAACACCTTGATAATTAGAGGAAAAGAAATTTGTCAACAAGGTGGTGCTTCGTGTTACGAAAATTATTCTCAAGAATCCTAATAAGCCACTCAAAGACACTTCTTAACATTTTTTGATTTTCTTAAACCAGTAGAAACCTACCAAGAAAAGGTGCTTTATCTTTTTGAAATGAATTTAATCACTTCAATAAAATTAGGTTGTGATCTTATTTTAGAGGATTAGGGAAAAGGAATCAGTAGAGAATTGGGGTCTAATAACTATTCACTTTTCGCTATAATGACCCCCCCTGCCGCCCCTCAAAAAAAAAGCCCCATTAAGTTAATACACATGCATAATTAACTCAAAATTAATTATTTCACTCCCAATACATGTTCAATAATGAATAAGTAGTTGATCAAAAAACATTAAAAAATGAACCACTACTAGTCCTCATTTGATTAACATACAAATCTAGTTGCACAAAATAAAGTCAATTAATCATTATTTTAAAATGTATATGTTTACAAAAACTAATTTATGCAAGTTGTCCCAAAATATGAATGTACTCAAATTACAAATACATGTGAGTAGTTATTGGTCCCTCAAATGACATTTTTTTTTTAAAAAAGAACTTTATGGACTATCATATGCACTTTCATCAAAACTTCTTTGCACTTCTACATGCATTAACTCCATCTACAAATAGTACCTACATTGTCAACAACTTGTGTAAGGCTCCCCAAAAGACACAAAAATAAACAATAAAAAAACTTATAATACCAAATCCAACCAAATAAAAATTAAATTGGCTATGCAAGTACGAAATGACCGATTGTCTATAAGTAATATGAATTCACCCTACATTGTAGATTTCCTAATTAAGTATGAAATGACTTAATGTTTTCCACCAATATTCAAATATCATAAATAAATCTAATCACCTTGTACATTCGAATAAATTTATAAAGGGAATTTGCAACTTCTTTTTCATTATTATAAATACTATCTATCTTTGTTTTGTATGAATATTCTTTGCACAGTTCAGAGGTGGAGGAGGAATTTTCTGCATATTCCTGATCAAAGAGACCTCGTTTAGGTTGCTACACTATTTTGAACTATTTTCATTTGATTTAATAGCTTAATATATCATAAATTTATTATTTTATATCGAGTTTATGTAATTTTAGGGTCTAAAACATTTATACTGTTTTTAATGGTTGTAAACATTCGCATCAGTTATGTCATTCAGCAAAGAAGTTTATTATTGTCTACGAATTAAAAAAATTTATATGTTTACTATTTGGTATATGTCATCGAGATTTTCATTTTCATGTTAAATTATTAACCATATGCATAAACGGTTATAATAAAATGATGCAATCACTTATGTCATTAAGTCTAACATAAAAAAAAATGTATTGTATTCTATGAATATTATTTATCTGTAGGGTCTACAAATATAAACTGAGTTTTTTATTTTCTATGAAGTATATTTATTCTTATGGTCCAAATACATAAATTGTAGCCTCATTCATTTGATAATCTTATATCACTTGCATTTGTTAGTTGCATCTTATAATTCATGTCAAGGATTCAAATTGCCCATATAAATTATATTTACAACATCAATAAACATGTTTTAATCATATCATAGTTACCTCCTCCGTCACCTTCTTCCATTTTATCTCATGCATTTTGGTATCTTTTATCATCATTTTTTTTCAAATGGAATCTATTTCATAAAAGTGTTTACTATTTGGTATATGTTTTTTTTATAGGTAAGAGGCCTTGGCCAAATTATTTTACTAGTTTTAATATTTTTTTTACAGGTTGACTCAAAGAGCACTGATAGAAAAGAGTTGACTGGAGAAAACCTCTAGTCTTGCCCTACAAAAGAAAAAAGGAAAAAGGGAGACTAATGAATCAGTCTCTTGCAATCATCTTGTATATGTGCTACGGGGTATTAATGAGGGAATTTACATCCTCATTTATAATTACATATGTATATTACATAATGGCTACAAATTGCATTGTCTTGTATTATATTACATTCCCTTAGTATATGAGGGATCCATACAAGTTACACTTCTTTCATCATACAAAAAGGTTGAGCTCAGAATTCTTTCTTTAGAAAATTTTCTCTTACTAATCTCCCATTACAGTTGACATGCCAGTATTCTGGTCAACTATCTCTTTTGTCCTCTTATCAAGCGTCCACAAATTTAGCACCACTGAGTGATTCATTATGTTACTATAATCAGACATAAAACAGACTATCACAATCTAGCATCCTTATTAGTTAAATTCATATCAGATACGCATATTACCTTTTCCCTGCAACTTGACCAATTAGGCCCGTAAGAATTTTCTCTTATTCCATTCTGATTTGACATTTAATATAAATCACTATTAAAAATGAAGAGAAACTTAACTTCAAATATGATATAGCCAGTAAAAGTTGTGAGAAACATACTTGCCCAATCTTAATAAGTTGAGAAGCCCTAACCAAAATAGCTCACTCTCTATATGATTCTTAATCATTTTGAGAGGAATTATTCCCATGTTATGAAGCATGAGTTCAAAGCATCATTTAGCCAAATACCATATTGATCTTCTAATGCAAGAATGAGATTCAATATTTTCCAAACCATTCTAAGTTGAAACCATTCAGTATCAAAAGGAGATAATTTTGTATAAGAGGATCTCATTTCCTAAACAGGAAAAGAAATATAATGTGTTTTGCTTGGAAATAAGTAGTATAGATGCGTGTACAGCAGAGCCCACAAAGTCTGGAGGTTTATAACTAGAAATATTGGGTATGCCCTTTAAAATACACACACACACACACATATATTCCTCAATCAGAGGATGTCTAGCTAACAAAAGCTTACCAAAATAAGAGCATATCCAAAATACCACCATATACACTTCAGAATAAAAGTGAAATGAACATAAATTTAAGAAAATTATGTAGCCATAATTACCATATAATATGAAGTTCAAGCATTAGATTTTGTCTTTGTATGAGTATATCACTGTAATGCCAAAATTATAAGTTTATCATGTCCATCAACATTAGATGAAACCTTAAGATTAATCAAAATACTAATCCAGCAAAGATTAATATTTAAACAAAAGTGGGTTCTTTCTCAAAAAACCCTAAACATTGAGGTGTATCTTAACTAGTAATTTTGTAATCTAGACCTAGAAATGTTCATCTAGGTTCAGCCTACAAAAATGAAAAAGAGGGAAGCTAAATATTCTAGTTAGAAAAATGTCAAAGAATTTCTATGTCTTCGGCATTGATATTAACCTCCTCCATGTCGTCCTCTATAATATAGTCCTCCAACTAGTTTCTATTATTCAAAGTTATGATCTCAAATATATACATGAGGAAGTTCATATTTCTTTCAATTATGGGTCTTTGGGCCCATAATCCATCTAGGTCTTTAGAGTACAGAATTGGGTAGGTAATCACATGTATATTCCTTACCACAAGCCTTTCATGGTTACCAAGGCATGAAATTGTGAGTTCATTTCTAATGTTCACCATTACCCTATCTAGATCAACCAGGATGTCTTCAATGAAGAGTTATCTACACAGCCTAGCAATATCAAATTGATAATTAAATATATGCATCGAAATTGCTATGAACATGGTTGGGATATCAAGATTAGCCCTAAACTTATCTTGGGAATTTACAAATTGATCCCCCGGGCTCCTAAGAACAACTCTCCATATGACTTTGTTTTTTACATCCACAATTTTCCTAATTCTGTCCATTTTTATCTCAGTGTCGAAAGCCATATGTCTGCTAAGGCATCCTAATTTTATCAAGGTCTCCATTAATCAAAGATAGATTGCTGCATAAGGAAGAAAATCTAACCTTTAATAGCCAAAACAGTGAGTAGAATTTAAGAAAACTTGCCTGTGAGGAGCCATGATCAGACATTTTAAGTTACTTGTCATAATTAGAATGACTTTTGCATTGGTTTCTTAAATCTTTCATAATCTTGTGTGATGTAAAGCCTATGATGCCTCTATACTTGCCATCCCAAGTAATGCTTGCCTTAATTAGTACACCTTGGAAATCTATGCAATCTGGGAAGTACAACCTTCGCCACCTCCACCTCTGCTGACATGAGCATCAAATTCCATGTGTGTAGAATATTAATGTGATTACAATTATTTTTATAAGTGACCAGTATAATGTTATTGGTGTATGTAAATAAGTGCCTCCTTATACGTATGAATTCGAATGTACACACACACACACACACATATATATATATATGTATATAAATGTATATATATATACATATATATATATACATATACATATATATACATATATATATACATATATATATATATACATATATATATATATACATA
>MU227824.1:1449077-1461065 GCA_018584345.1 Thuja plicata | reverse complement strand
ACCCCCTTTGGCTAATATACATAAAAGGAATTGAAGGGTTATTTAATTATTGGGTGAATTATCCTCAAAAAGGAATTCCATTTGAAATGACACTTATGTGGCAATAATTCACCCTTTTATTTAAATAATCTTTGCTTATTTGTCTCAAATGGAGAATGAAGAGACAACTGTTTCTTTTCAAGAAACTCTTCATCCTCTTTCCATAGTTTTCTATAAATTGGACTTCTTTTCTTCATTAGAGAAGATGATTTTGGAGAGCATCAATATTATAGTCATTTTTTGCATCAATTCTTTCATGTTCCAAGCTTTATTTGCATAATTAAGCTAGTTTTAATTGAATTGAAGATGTTTTAGTTTTCATTTATGATTTATCTAACATCTCAATTTGGTACTTTCAAGCTTCTTAAATCCATTCCAAGTTCAATTCTAGCTTAGAAGTAATTCCTTTCATAGAGTAAAAGCATTTCATTTCTAGATTAAAAGCACCTTCTTTCTTAGATTAATTGCATTTCATTTCCATAGAGTAATTGCAATTCATTCTTAGATTAGTGTAGTTTGCTTCCATAGCTTAAATTGCTTCTCAATTCATAGATTAAGAGTATTTTCTCGTAGACTAGTTGCAGATTTCATAAGATTCATGGTAATTCTTCTCTTTTTGCATTCTTAAAATCCTCCATGTTAGCAATGGTCAGGTTGTTGGCTCTCGTTCTAAGGGTAAAACTCAACATCCACAACTAATTAGGAGGCAACAGGTCGTCTCAATCAAATTTGCAGAACAAACAATTCATGTTTGTCTTTGTGAATTAAGCGATTGTGTAAATACTATGTTGTGTTTGTTTTGAATTCAAAGGTCTACATTCAACATATAACAGAGGTATTTTGAGTCCAACCCATCTACTCCTCATTTTCTTATTCCAATTAGTCATTATAGAATCCATTTTCTATTGATTCATAATTTTTCTATTTAAGGTCTTGATGATGGAAGCTTCAATTTTGTTAGTAAGTGTTAAATTTTAGGATAGCTGCAAATTTAATAGCACTCTATATTTTCTATGTTTTCCAAATGCACTGATCTCTCTTGCATTTATATTGAGGATGAGGCATGGAGAGACATGTCCCTTCATGGGACATGTCTATTCATTATTATGTGATTAATATAGTGATGATCGATTATGTAACTATAAATATATATACATATGTGTGTGTGTACATATATGTATATATGTATATGTATGTATGTATGTGTGTGTGTGTGTACACACAGATACAATATCTCTAAATCATTATTATATTAATTTCTCCTAATTCTATTTTAGATATATATCTATATATATTATATCTTACATAATAATATATATATTCAATATTCTCATAGGATTTATCCGACAGAAGCTACAAAACATCAACACTCCCTCTTATCTAGGGAGGATAAACACATGATATGATATTACCTCGACGTAATATCAAGAATGGCATGTTTAAGAATTTCGTTGATCAGAAGATATTCACCATTAGATTCTCATGATATTAGGAGTAATGGCCATGGAATATCAAGTCACGTGATATTCACCATGTACTTAGAGTAATGGCCTCATAATATAAGTTGCATGATTTTCACCAAGTACTCAAAAAAATTCCAAAGGGTATTGTGCATGTATCCTCAATGATACTTACCATAGGAACATTCATAATCTATTTAAGGAACTTAATCCACCATGCAAGATATAATCTCTGAATCGTTATTATATTAATTTCTCCTAATACTATTTTAGATATATATCTATATATATTATATCTCACATTATATATATATATATATATATATATATATATTCAATAGTCGCATAGGATTTATCTAACAAAAGCTACAAAACATCAACACTCTCTCTTAGGTGGGGAGGATAAACACATGATATGATATTACCTCAGCATAATATCAAGAATGACATGTTTAAGGATATATTTGATCGGAAGATATTCACCATTAGATATCATCTCATGATATTAGGAGTAATGGCCAAAAAATATCAAGTCACATGATATTCATCATGTACTCAGAGTAATGGCCTCAGAATATAAAGTCGCATGATATTCACCAAGTAATCAAAAAAAATTCCATAGGTAATGTGCATATGTATCTTCAGTGATACTTACCATAGGAACATTTATGGTCTAATTAAGGAACTTAATCCACCATGCAAGATATAATCTATCATGATCTGTCTTAGAGATCATAAGATGTCCATCACAATAAAACACCATGGTTTGTTTAAGGAACTTAATCCACCATGCAAGATATAATCTATCATGATTTATTTCAAGCATCATAAGATGATTATCACAATAGAAGGCCAAGTTATTGTAAGATCGTCGCCTTACAATAACTTTTACAAATACAAGTAATAATCATTTTGAAGTCATCACTTCCTCATGATGTACACAGGGGGCATGCCTATTAAAAATATGGAGTCACACACATGACATCCACCATGCCTCAGTGCAGAGCGTGGAAACAAGGGATTTCACCTTGAACTTCTCTTGTAGAGAACTCATTGAGAATATATCAATATGTTAAACTTTTCATTCAATCTGTGGATTTACCCATGGGTTGGTAAATCAATCCTTTTCTTGTTGTTGTGTGAATCCCTCTAAGGCATTTTTTTTTTATTTTCTAAAAGGTCATGTTGACCATAGTATGTGAGTACAATAGGGATTAGGGTCTATTTAAGGCTTAAGTCCTTAGAAAGTTGCAATTAGAGGCTAAAAAGTTGTAAAGCCTCCTAATTGGTTAAGTAGTGATGATGATTTTTGCATGATGTCATTAGGGCTTTGAATAGTTTAGTGTTGGAATTGATGGGAAGTAGTAATGAGAGGGGAGGGGTGAACTAGTACCTCTAAACATTTATCACTTTACACAATTCATCATTAGTAGTCATTCAATTCTGATTTACCAACCATTACTGTTATACTTTCTCATGTGTCTATTTTTTATTCACAATCTTTAATAGTTTTCATTCATTCATAGAAACATTCATGAAATTTGACAAACACATAACACAAGATATGGTATCACAGAAAACTCATGTTAGGAAGTAAAAACTGCGGTGGGGATGTCACCCACAAAACTTCACTATTTGCAGAATGGAAGGGAGCCAGTTAAGGCTTACGATTTGATCACTTCTGATGATCTACCCCGTTAAGAGTATTAAGGTGGAGACCTGTTAAGATCTACTCTGTTAAGAGCTTTAGCAACACTGATTTAAGTGTGCACTCAGTTATGAGATTTACAATAGGACGGTTAAGCCCACCTTTCTTGAAAGGATTTCATTAGTGTACTACACTTGTTAGAATGAGTACAAATGTTGACCTCACTGAATGCAATCTACTATTGCTGATTTATAGATCCATTAAAGCCTTTAAAATAATAATATCACCTTAAGTGATTGATGAATACATTTTCTCTACTTGTCGGTAGCCTCTATTATGTTCTTGAAAACTGATTTGAATTTGTTTGTGTTCTTCTACATGAATTCTCTGTATGGTCGTTAGTTGCTCTTCGTGGCTACTATCTTCATTGAACAACAACAACTCTCAATGGATTGAGCACCTATTTATACAAGTGTTTGACCTATCTTGGAATTCATGATTTACAATGTTAACTCTCAGATCCAAGGTTTACAACTTGACCTTAATCTTTAGTTTGCATGTTTTAAAATAGTAAAATGAATTAAAACAATAAAGATTACATTGCTTCCTCCATACAAAATGGATTTAAAAGTAAATCAAGAAGTTATAAATACAACTTCAGTGATTTATCTGACGTGGAAAGTTAGATCCACTTTTTGCAAGATGTAACTGATTGTTGGTTCTTGGTTGTCGGTTTGAACTTGCAGTCTTTCGGCATTCCTTGACTGAACTGTTTGTCAGGTTCCCTGTATTTTTTGGGTACCTCTCTTTGTGGTACTATCGGGTAGCACTGTTGTTACTTGTCGAGTATCATTTACCTTTTTGTCATTGGGTAACACTTAACAGTGTTTGTCAGGTAACCTTGGCATTGGATAGTGTTGTGCCCTGTCTGTCGGTGTAGAGTAAACCGATGGTGTAGATCATGTTTTTCTTCTAAGTATACTAATGGAAAAATACAATGCCTTCAATCTCCCCCTTTGACATTAGTATCAAAAACTAATATGTGCATAATACTGAAATTATTACACCATGTTTATATCCTTGTCAAAATATGACTCCCCCTTACTTTGTGCATCGGTATAGTGTATGTATATGTATATTTATACTATTTATTCTCTGAGTGTACATTATTTCCCCTTTCTTCCACTATACATATGATTTCCTCCTTTAACTGATTTGATGTACATATCAAATTCCCCCTTTCTTTGATACTGATGTCAAAAATGTACAACTTACAATATGTCAAAATTGTGACAAAAATGTGTAACTTACAATGTGTCAAATACTTTAGAATGGCTAATTTTGATATCTTCCATTAGTTTCTCTCAATGTTCTTTCAACTGTTCTAGGTCCATGTGTTGCAGCTCTAGTCTGGCCTGCATATCATAAATGTTGTCTAGTATAGACATTTCAGGGGTGGAAATTAGAGTACTTGCTTGTGTCATATTTTGTTGCAGGAGTGTAAGTGTTGGTAAGAACTTAACTTGGAGCTCATTGACCTCATCTATGTACTTCATCTCTGCAAACTGAATATCCTGTCATTGTTTCCTAGCTTGTATGATTTGTTGATTGTGCAATTTAAGTGCTTCTTCTATGTTGGCTAGATTTTGTGTACTGGACCGACAATCAGCATCTATTTTTGCTATCTTATCGGTATAATCCTTAGTGATTTGATCTAAAGTGCATAATTTCTTGATTAAGGTAACAGCTTCTGATAAAATTTGATCAATTGTACTTACCAATTCAAATAGCTTGACCTTTTTCAGTGCAACTTCTTGGCTTATCTTCTCTGCAATCTTGAATTCATACTTTTGTTCAAGTCTCTCTTCCATTGTCTTCTTAGCATTGGTATTCTGATATGTTATTGCATCCATTAGTATGACCAGTTGATCAATAATTGGGGCTTGTTGATCAATATCTATGTATGGTACAATTTGTTGAAGTATCTCCCTTACTACTTCTAGTACCTTGGCCTCTTTTTCCCCTCTCTTCATCTTGTCTCGAATGGATTTTCTCTCACAGAGCTTTGCATATTTTGTCAATGCTATCAGATCCAATGTTCTTGGATCACAGACTAGAATCTCAATGATTTCATCCAGTGTTACTAGATTTTTATTCTTTCCTTTCTTATTCTTTGAGATTTGAGGGGATGCAGATGTATGAACTACCATAGCTAGTTCATTTGTTCACTCTGAATTGCTTGGGGAAGGTTTTTTCGATGATGCATCAAGTGTTTTCTACTCTATGGGTACCTATCATTGATGTGAATATGTCTCTTCGTTAACCTTGGGTGTTTCTGCAGAATGTGCTCCGGGTTTCTTTTCAATCTCATCCTTCTTTCCTTTTTCACCTTTCTCTGAAGGCTTGTCCCTTGTTTCCTTTTGAGTGTTTTCTTTATTCTAATCATTAGATGCATTCTCCTAATCGTTGGTGGCATCTTCCTCTACAGTAGTGTCTGTTGTCCCTTTGGTTTCTTCATCACTCTTGTCTTTGGGTGTGCTTGTTTCCTTTTCAGTTGATCCCTCATTGCCATCTAATATGTTTATTGCCTTCATTAGGACAGGCATGTTACTTTGAGTTTCTGCTTGGGCTTTGTCATTATTAGTGTCCTACTCATCAGTCAGTGCCTTGTCAGTAGTGACATCCTCATCCTTTTGTATATCTTGTGCAGGGTTTTGCACTATTGGGTGCATGATTAATGTGTCCTGCATTTGTTCATCAGCAATGTCTACTATCTTGCCATCTAATGTCTTTAGTACTTGATGGCTTTGTTGATCCTTGAGTGTGATAAATATCACATCATCTTTCTTCTTTGAATCATTTTCAGAATCATAGTGAGTGGTATCTTGGATATTATCATCCATTCCTATATCTAAGTTAATAGGCTTATCATCACTTTCTTGATTGTCTAGAGCAATATGCTGAGGACTTGCATTATCTGTCTCCTCCTCTCTATGAGGTGTGTTTGTGAGAAGTAATTGCTTCTCAACACTTGTTGACTCTGTCGGTAGATCTAGGAGATGTATCCATTTGGTTTCTGTCATTGAATCCATTTCTATAAACTTTCTCTCTAGTACTTTGTAATCCCTTATTTTGGCTACAAATTTACTTGAGTGCTTCTTTAGTACTTCTTGTATCTCTTCAAATTTGGATTCAAGAGGCATCAGTCTCACAAGAAATTTTTCTCTTGCTTCTCTTTCTATTTTCAAGGCATATGACCACTGTTGGTATACCCTGTTACCTATCTCTTCAAGTATTTGATTTACAAATTCAGCAGGGGCATACTTGTTATTAATCATTGATTTTACAACTGCTTCCTGTATTTTATTTTGATCCTCTGGATTTAGTGTATCCCACTGCCTAATCTTTTTATCAATCATTATGCCATGGGTAGCAATAGATTTGGTAGCTTCATCTACCATTTGGTTTTTGAATTTCTTCTTTACTAATTTGGTTCATCATCTTTGGTGTCGACCAAGTCAACCTGTGTCCCGAAAAACCTTTTTCTCTTCTTTGGTGGTGTTTTTTTGACAGGTTGTTGTCTTATTCTCTTTGTTGGCTGCTTCCTTAAATAGGTCCTTACTTGACCTTTCTTAAGTGGTGTGGTATCGGTAGCAGCAGTTTGACTTCTTGTACTTTTCTTCTTTGCAGGAGGTGGAGATGGAGGTGCATCAAATTTAGTAGCCTTTGTATCTGATTTCCTTTCTTCTAGTTCTTCACCGATGGTGCCCTGTTCATCGGTTTCCTCCTGTTGATCTTGCTCTTCTTCTAAGACCAATAGAATCTTCTTGAGATTCTTAATCATTTTATCTTTCTTGTTTATAGTCTTCTTGACTTCTAGGCCATGTTTTATTTTAGATTTGGCCTCCTCATATGTTCCAAACCTTGGTTGTTTCTTATCAATGGGCTTATTGAGTAGTGCCTCAATTGCACTTGTAGCTAGATCAATATTGATCTCATAGTCTAATGATGATAACCAAGCTATTCTTGGTACAACTAGTTTGATATGTGTGAAGTCTGTGTCTACCATGAAACATATCTCATCTTTGTGTTTTTCAACTAGTTGCTCAGGAATCCTAGTTCTTTCCATCATCTTTTCCTTGAACTCAAGGAAGTATGCAGACATGACGAATACAAAGTTTTCTCCTAGTGACTTAACCAGTTCACTAATCTATTGGGTTATCGGTTTAGTAGAGTCCCATACAAATTTTCCTACTAAAGCAAAGTATTCTTGAAAATAGAAAAATATACACATGATAAGTGATCCAAACTTACATGTGTTTCTCTTTGAAGACCTGATTTTGATCATATTTTCATCAAGTTGTTTTAGTAGGATCTAACATAGATCCATCTGAATTCCCTTTGTTACAATCTTGTAAGCTATGCTTACTACTGTTGCAGAAATGTTGTTCATTCTGTTGACCTGAAAATTTTTGTAACCAATAACACATGCACCAAATTTTAACTCTTCATCGGTGATTGTGTTTACTTTGAGACCTCTATTGTCTCCTTCTACATTGGTGATTTTTGTAACTTCTTTCATGGGTGGATGCTTTTGTGTCCTAGGCTTGTCAGTTATTGGATAACTAGTGATAGCATGAAGAACATCCTTTGTTATTTGCTTGGGTTGGTCTAGCCATAGTTTGTTGTCATGCATCCTTCTCAAGACTAACTTAATCCATTCTGTCTTGAATTCCCTCAGGAAATGTAGGGCATTGGTTAACCCTTTAACCTCCAAGTGTTTGTGTTCATCTTTCAGTTTTCCTTCAGCATCACATAGCTTCTTATAAGCTTCATCCATTTCTAGATCACCTATCTCTGTGATCTTGCAGTGAATGTAAGATCTAATGTCTTCTGTGAGCAAAACCCTACGTGAGATTTTTGAAAATGCGCCGGCTTCATCGAGTTTCGATGCAATTTCTAGACAGATCTTGTATTTAGGTTCTACACATGTGCTATTCTTGATTAGTTTCACCACATTCTTCTTTTCATTCTTCAACTTACGAGTTCTGGATGTGGTTTCCATTTTTTTTTCAAGTACTTAAGGTTTTCTTGAAATTAGGGCTTTTCTTGACAAAACAGTAACAGAGATCTTTCGGTGTCTTTGGTACTTACTTCGATTTGCAATGGTGATGAGGAATATGTTCTCTCTATGTTGAATTGATCTGTAGACACTTCTGCTCTCTGCTCTTTAATCTCTTTGATGTCACTCTGCTTTCTCTTCAAATCGCGGGTGAAAAATGAAGTTGTCCGTCGACTATTTATTGACTTTTTAACCTAAGTCCTTGCAATAAATGCTCAGTAACTCATCAGGATGAGAAGACGGGTTTTGTCGAGAGAATGTTTCCAATCATCATCAGTGAAGATATGATGCTTAGGGTAGTTATTTAACCACTTTGATTTTACCGATGGATATTGGTGTTCTTTCACGACTACTTCTGAACTTTGCCTTTTACCGATGGTCATCAGGTTATATTGGCAGTTTACCATATTTACTTAGAGGACTAACAATTCTCGGTAAGCGTAAACAACTCATTATTATGCTCACCAATAATTTTTGGTAAGTGTTTACCGAAGGTGTTTCATTCTTAGATTAGTACAAGTAAAGTAGTATGCATCTTTGGTTCATACAGATTTTGATTATCTATCAATTTATATAATGGAACTAATGCAAAATATAACAAGTGGTATAGTGCAGTTCCATACTTGTTCAATTCAAGTGGGGTTGGTGGTGTCACCGGATCCATTGGATGGGGTGTCACCATTTGGATTACTTGGTCTAGCTCCATCATTGCTTGAAACTTTTATCCACATTTTGTCTCTTGCCCTCTGGATATCTTCAATGGTGTTACCATTGGGATATGTGCTTGTTTCTGTCAATCTGTCTTTGCAATATTTCTTGAGATGACCAACTTTATGATAGTGTAAGCATGCCATTCCGGGGTTTGACCAGCCTCTAGACCTTTTGGTCCATGCTCTCATGTAGTTTGTAGTGATGTGACCATATCTGCCACATGATGTAAAGTTTGTCCAAGTGTTGTAATCCCATACATATTGATTACTGATTCTCTTTGGCTGATAAGGAACTTCTTTACCTTTTGGCTTCCATGCTTGCCTTTTCTTTTTCCAACATTCTTCAGATGTGTGCCTATTCATCTTGCATGTAGGATAGTATTT
Source organism: Thuja plicata (assembly GCA_018584345.1). NCBI lineage: Eukaryota > Viridiplantae > Streptophyta > Pinopsida > Cupressales > Cupressaceae > Thuja > Thuja plicata. Next base: position 1,451,702 of record MU227824.1, on the reverse strand, counting down.
GTCCATGTAGGTTTCCTTCTTTGGCTTTTCTATCTTGCTCTTGCATTCATAAGCTTTATGTCCTTTCTTGTTACATTTATGATAGAATCCTATGAATGAAGATGTAGGTGTAGATTTAGGAGTACCTTTTTTTTTTCCTCTACATGCATTTCATGTGTGCCCTTGCTTTCCATAGTGCTTGCATGTTTGCTTCCTTGGTCTTGGATTTTTGTAGACATTCTTTGGATTTGATGATTCTCCATTTTTTGTAAAGCTTATACCATTGTTGTTGTTGACTCTTCATTGTCCTTCAAGAAAGTCATCCATTCTTTTATTTCTTTCTTTAGCCTTTCTGATAATCTCATTGTGTTGTTGAATTCTAACCTCATGCGTTAGCTTTTCATTTTCTTCTCTTAGTTCACCGATAATCTATGTTCTCTCAATGAGTTCCACATTTATTTTGTTTGCTTCTTGACTCATAAGGATAATCTGATTTGTGAGATCATGGTGATGCTCAGCGTGTCTTTGAATTTCCATTTCCTTTTCCTATAGTTTCTCTGAAATCTTCCTTCTATCATCAATAGCAAGTGTTCTCTCTGTTTCAGCTTGTCTGGCAGAACTCATCACATCAATCATTCTTACCATCTGGGTCTCTTGACCAATTTGTAGCATCTTTATTTGCTCTGTCAAATGTAGGTTGATCTCCTTTAGATTTGTGATGTTCTCTTCTAATGTATCTAATATATTACTTGCATTTGATCCTGAAGTTTAAAATAAATCTAGAATCTCTTCTTCTTGGTAGTCTTTTTCATTGTTCTGGGTAGCCATACCTTTTCTTTCATCCAACAGCTCTCTCATCTTGATTCTTGCTTCTTTATATTGTTCATAGAACATCTGTATCTCAAGGTTTTTGTTCTCAATATTCTTATCAAGTTTATACTTCTCCACTGTATGATCTTTTCTCTTAAGCCTTTAAGATTTTCAAGAAGATACTTAGTTCTGATACCAATTGTTGGAATTAATGGAAAGTAATACTGAGAGGAGAGGGGTGAATCAGTACCTCTAAACTTTTATCACCTTACACAATTCATCATTAGTAATCATTCAATTCTGATTTACCAACCATTACTGTTATACTTTCTCATGTGTCTATTGTTTTTTCACATTCTTTAATAGTTTTCATTCATTCATAGAAACATTCATGAAATTTGACAAACACATAACACAAGATATGGTATGGCAGAAAACTCCTATTAGGAAGTAAAAACTGTGGTGGGGATGGCACCTACAAAACTTCACTATCTGCAAAATGGAAGGGAGCCGGTTAAGGCTTACAATTTGATCACTTCTGATGATCTACCCTATTAAGAGTATTAAGGTGGAGACCTGTTAAGATCTACTATGTTAAGAGCTTTAGCAACACTGATTTAAGTGTGCACTCAGTTATGATATTTACAATAGGACGGTTAAGCCTACCTTTCTTGAAAGGATTTCATTAGTGTACTACACTTGTTAGAATGAGTACAAATGTTGACCTGACTATATGCAATCTACTATTGCTGATTTATAGATCTGTTAAAGCCTTTAAAATAATAATATCACCTTAAGTGATTGATGAATACCTTTTCTCTGCTTGTTGGTAGCCTCTATTTTGTTCTTGAAAACTGATTTGAATATGTTTGTGTTCTTCTGCATGAATTCTATGTCTGGTTGTTAGTTTCTCTTCATGGCTACTATCTTCATTGAACAACAACAACTCTCAATGGATTGAGCACCTATTTATATAAGTGTTTGACCTATCTTGGAATTCATGATTTACAATGTTAACTCTCAAATCCAAGGTTTACAACTTGACCTTGATCTTTAGTTTGCATGTTTTAAAATAGTAAAATAAATTAAAACAATAAAGATTACATTGCTTCCTCCATACATGATGGATTTAAAAGAAAATAAATAATTTATAAATACAACTTCAGTGATTTATCTGATGTGGAAAGTCAGATCCACTTTTTGCGGGACGTAACTGACTGTCTATTCTTGGTTGTCAGTTTGAACTTGTAGTCTGTCAGTGTTCCTTGACTTAATTATTCATCAGGTTCCCTGTATCTATCAGGTACCTCTCTTTTTTGTATTGTCAGGTAGCACTGTTGTTACTTTTTGGGTATCATTTACCTTTTTTTCATCGGGTAACACTTAACAGTGTTTGTCGGGTAACCTTGGCATTAGATAGTGTTGTGCCCTGTATGTCGGTGTAGAGTAAACCGATGGTGCAAATCATGTTTTTCTTCTAAGTATACTAATGGAAAAATATAATGCCTTCATTTAGAACCATGTTTCAACCTAGTTTGGATTCTAGGATGAGGTTAGATGAGTGTTGGACCTCATTTTCATGAAGTTGTAAAAAGATGCAAAAAGATGTAAAAGTTGCATTTGCAACTTTTAAAAGTTGCTCGGACAACATTGTCCAATTTTGCAAAAATGGTGGAGAAGTGCCCTAAGTGGAAACCAAAGGCATGTTTTGTTAGAGTATTATTTCATTTTTACTCTAGTTGCTTAAGCGTCTCTTAGGTGCATTATTAATTAATTCTTAATTAATAATGTGCATCCTAGTTTTTCCCTTTTAGGGTTTCGTTCACCTTTTTAAGG
>MU227824.1:1407536-1428552 GCA_018584345.1 Thuja plicata | reverse complement strand
CAATGGGCGGAATGACCGCAAGCCGTGGAGCGGCAGTCGACGGAGCGGGGGCTGCTGGCGACGGAGCTGGCGGCAGGGGACCGGAGTGGCGGGGGCGCTGGCGGCAGGGGGAGACCGGGCGGTGGGGGCCGCTGAGAGAAGAGTGGCGGGCCGGCCACCGGTCAGCGTCGGTGGAGCACCGGTGGGCCGACGGCGGCCAAATCAAAAAAACACACTAACTGCATTTTAAAACATTAAAAAAAATGTTTTTTTTATTTTTTCTCAAAAACCGTGTCCGTACGGCCCTGGAAGGCCAAGAAATTTCTCCCCGAGGCCCCGGTGTCTAAAACGGATGTGCCTTATATGGATTCTGGGGTTTTTGGGCCTTCTAGATGCAACCGTGAGGTCAGTTTTGGTCCAAAGTGCCTCAAAAAACAAAGACCCCCCAGAATCAATGAAAGATGCAAGAAAAACCTCTGAAACCCTCTGTGTCTGAAATGCTTCAACACAACACGAACAGCGAACAGTAGGAGAGCTCTGATACCATGTTAGATTTGATAAAGACAAATCCTCCCAAGATCACCTGCATGCAAGACTGCTACAAGAAGGAAGCAAAGACAGAAGAGAAGAAGAACATCTATGGCGGCCAAAAAGCCAAAGACTGGGAATCCATGATGACAGAAAAAGCTTCTATATTCAACAATGGAATTACAAAACAATCTCAGTTCTGAAATACAAAGCGGTGAATCCTTATAAAGGATACCGAAACCCTAAAGGTGAAAACCCTAGAGAAATATAAAGCACCTAAGTGAAACTTAAGCATAGAGTAACTAGACTAATAATTAAATGATTTAATTATTAGCTATACTAAGGCTACTCTAACAGTTTGGTGGGAACAATTTTTCTTTTCTAGGGTGTGGTGTCTAATAAGGATTCCTCGAGGGGTATTTCCTCCTCCTAGGTTTTAGGGTTTTCTATCTTCTTTTTCCCTGAAGGGTTGGTCTTTTGTGGCTAGAGTTAGCTTTTCAGGGAGATGATTGGTTTCTAAAATCTCAATATTTATATTGTTCTTGGTTGGCTTCACATGTTAAGGGTGAGAGAGCAAGCAGGTTTTAAATGGGGAATTATCAAAAGTGTGATGATAAAGGGCATAAATCAAGCCCTAATGGACTAGGGGAGAAGCACCTTTGGAAATGCTAGTGCTCATGGAGGAAAAGAGGAAGAAGGGGATATTAATCCTATGGTCATTTCTAAAATGATTCAAGATGGGAACATGATACCCATGGAAGGTAGTATACCTACCTTCTAGGGTAAAGTACTTCATAACAAAGAAGTAAATCATAGGATACAGAGGGGGCAAAGAGAACATGTCATATACCCATTATATATATATATATCAGTAACATAGCATAAATAGGAAGATTTCATATTAACATTAATAGAAATATACATTAAAATTATAAACTTTCAAAGAAGTAGATTGTCCAAAGAAATTAATAGAGTTTACTTAAACCTAATATCTAATATCTCTGACCAAAAATTCATACTAGAAACTAGAAAGAACTGTTTTATGAGATATCAACAATTTTACCATGTCTAATACATTATTATACTACTATTTTAGTTTTTTATTAAGTTGGCAGGGAGATGGCCATGATCCCATAATAGTAGGGTAAACACTAAGAAATAACACTAGAATCTCTACTTAGGGCCATTACAGATGAGAGAAAGCCAAAAAAACCTCACTCACAAAATTAATCAAAAACTACCATAGTCATCAATAGAGAGTTGTACTATTACTAACTTTACCATAGTCATAGTTTATCATCACCATACAAATTAAAGATTTTATAATCCTAGCATTACTACATAAAATAAAAGAGTGCATCCTTATAGAGCTTCCATAGTTTAGTAAACAAAAAATATGTTGTGATAACTAAAAGACAAGTCATTGAATGAAAATAGGGAAATAGAACAGAAAGCGGAAAAACTAGAAGACCTAGCTATCATTAAACCTAGAGATTTTATCCTAGTCTTTTGATATATTGTTAAGAGAGCCACATCAATCTTTATTATCCTCCTCATGTTTTTTATCCTTGCTAATCTGGTTATATTTATGATTCTTCAGAGCTTTCTTCAACCTACTCTTATCAGTGACAACTCCGAACAGGGCCTTCTTCATAATCTTGTCAACCACCTTACCAAGAGAATGAATGAAATTATTCATTTGATTTTTATCATTCACAAATAGCATAACAGAACCCTCAAGACCAATAACTCTATTATGCAAGTCATCAATCTGAGGTTGGAGGCTAGAGGGAGCAATTTTCTCATCTTGAACAAGGGAATTCAGAACATTCTCCAGCAGTTCATTGCAAGTATGGGTGGGAGAGTTACACTCCATATTCATTATATCCTCCAACACATTCAAGTTCATAGTAATTTGCATCAATTTTTCTTTCTCCTCTTCCTCTATTTTTTTAACTTTGGAAGCATAATCATCATCATTTGTGTTCTAGTCAAGTCCCCTTCTTTAGGCTCATGCTCCACATCTGTCTTTGGGATAATTTCCTCCTCAATCTTCTTACCCTTTTTTTCTTTGTTAAGAAGATGAGAAAGCCTTCTTTCCCCTAAGCTACCAGCATGCTTAGGTTCTTCCATACATTTAGTTTCATCATCCTTATCCTCTTCATTATCAATGTTGATAAGAGGGCTTAATCTTTTCAACTTTTTGTTGTGGCTTTTGGACTTTGAAGGAATGGGTTTGTGTTAGATTTGATAAAGACAAATCCTCTCAAGATCACCTGCATGCAAGACTGCTACAAGAAGGAAGCAAAGACAGAAGAGAATAAGAACATCTATGGCGGCCAAAAAGCCAGAGACTGGGAATCCATGATGATAGAAAAAGCTTCTATATTCAACAATGGAATTACAAAACAATCTCAGTTCTGAAATACAAATCGGTGAATCCTTATAAAGGATACCGAAACCCTAAAGGTGAAAACCCTAGAGAAATATAAAGCGCCTAAGTGAAACTTAAGCATAGAGTAACTAGACTAATAATTAAATGATTTAATTATTAGCTATACTAAGGCTACTCTAACACCCCCCCTTAAGTGTAACTTAGGGAGAAGCAAAAAAGCTAAACTACTGTAGAAAACAGGAAAGATGGGTCCCGGCAACAAGGCCTGATCAGGTACCCAAAACAAGAAAGCAAACTAGATGAAGGAAACTAAGCCTTCAATCTAGGGAAAAAATGTCCCAGAGAAAGGAACAAGAATAGAGCAAGAAGCATCTCTGAAGCATGAAGTTGAAAACTCTGTCAGAAGAGACTGCTGGAACCCCCACTGAAGTGCATGACCAGGTAGAGAAGACAATGTCTGAAGAGCTGATCAATCAAACCAGGAAGCAATAGAACCAACAGGTGAACCCCCCCATAATGCTGAACTGGGAGAGGTGACAGGGACACTGAAATGAAATGCCAAGAATAGCTGCAGAAGAAGAACCAGGAACACCAACAGTGCAACAAAAGTACAAACATAGGATAAAGGGTGGTGTCATCGACACATAGCATGGGCTAATGTCATGGAAGGTACGCTCACTTGACAAAAGTGGATGCGCCTAAAGCAGCAAAAGCATCATAACCCCCCATGGCACTTTATAACAGAGTGCGAGTACTAAAACCATACAAGGTGCTCAAAATCCCACATATACAGAAGTAGGCACTTTATCTCAGTGTGTTTATAGAACAAAAATGCATCAGAAGGAGCATACAAGCTCAGAATTCATAAAGAAGAGTGAGCTATAAAATCAGAAGAAGAGATCCCAGGACCTGTAGAACCAAGCAGTCCACCAGAGGGCATAAACTACCAAACTTAGAGGAGAGAAAACCTAGAGCAGAATCTGGGAAAAAGAACCCTGCAACTGAATAGTACACTGAACCAGCTTTCTGACGATATTTTGTTTGCCAAAAATGGAGTCTGCATGAGCCAGATATGGCTCTCGGAAGGCAAAAAAAAGACATCAGACTTCAATAGAAAAAAACACTATTGAAACAATAGACCCAAAAAACCAAATCACCATAGTCTGAAAGAGCTCGGAAAGAGCTTTTTGACGATATAACGAAGTCCAAAAAAGGCCTCTGTATGCTCCAGATAGAGTGAAAAAGGTGATAATGGCCCAAAAAAGCCCTATAGGCCTGGTTTTAAGCCCCAGGGGCTAAAAAAAATAGGCCCCCGGGCGCATGGCGTGCGCCGGGGGCTGGGCCGAAGCCCCTGGTCGCAGATATGACTGACCGCTTAACATTAAGGCCCGCGGGGGCTGGCAAATAACCCACCACCGGTGGAGCTGAGCGGGGAGGGGGCTGGCGGAAAAGGCGCCACCCGGGGCGGCGCACAGAGCGGCGAGCGGGGATGTCAATGGGCGGAATGACCGCAAGCCGTGGAGCGGCAGTCGACGGAGCGGGGGCTGCTGGCGACGGAGCTGGCGGCAGGGGACCGGAGTGGCGGGGGCGCTGGCGGCAGGGGGAGACCGGGCGGTGGGGGCCGCTGAGAGAAGAGTGGCGGGCCGGCCACCGGTCAGCGTCGGTGGAGCACCGGTGGGCCGACGGCGGCCAAATCAAAAAAACACACTAACTGCATTTTAAAACATTAAAAAAAATGTTTTTTTTATTTTTTCTCAAAAACCGTGTCCGTACGGCCCTGGAAGGCCAAGAAATTTCTCCCCGAGGCCCCGGTGTCTAAAACGGATGTGCCTTATATGGATTCTGGGGTTTTTGGGCCTTCTAGATGCAACCGTGAGGTCAGTTTTGGTCCAAAGTGCCTCAAAAAACAAAGACCCCCCAGAATCAATGAAAGATGCAAGAAAAACCTCTGAAACCCTCTGTGTCTGAAATGCTTCAACACAACACGAACAGCGAACAGTAGGAGAGCTCTGATACCATGTTAGATTTGATAAAGACAAATCCTCCCAAGATCACCTGCATGCAAGACTGCTACAAGAAGGAAGCAAAGACAGAAGAGAAGAAGAACATCTATGGCGGCCAAAAAGCCAAAGACTGGGAATCCATGATGACAGAAAAAGCTTCTATATTCAACAATGGAATTACAAAACAATCTCAGTTCTGAAATACAAAGCGGTGAATCCTTATAAAGGATACCGAAACCCTAAAGGTGAAAACCCTAGAGAAATATAAAGCACCTAAGTGAAACTTAAGCATAGAGTAACTAGACTAATAATTAAATGATTTAATTATTAGCTATACTAAGGCTACTCTAACAGTTTGGTGGGAACAATTTTTCTTTTCTAGGGTGTGGTGTCTAATAAGGATTCCTCGAGGGGTATTTCCTCCTCCTAGGTTTTAGGGTTTTCTATCTTCTTTTTCCCTGAAGGGTTGGTCTTTTGTGGCTAGAGTTAGCTTTTCAGGGAGATGATTGGTTTCTAAAATCTCAATATTTATATTGTTCTTGGTTGGCTTCACATGTTAAGGGTGAGAGAGCAAGCAGGTTTTAAATGGGGAATTATCAAAAGTGTGATGATAAAGGGCATAAATCAAGCCCTAATGGACTAGGGGAGAAGCACCTTTGGAAATGCTAGTGCTCATGGAGGAAAAGAGGAAGAAGGGGATATTAATCCTATGGTCATTTCTAAAATGATTCAAGATGGGAACATGATACCCATGGAAGGTAGTATACCTACCTTCTAGGGTAAAGTACTTCATAACAAAGAAGTAAATCATAGGATACAGAGGGGGCAAAGAGAACATGTCATATACCCATTATATATATATATATCAGTAACATAGCATAAATAGGAAGATTTCATATTAACATTAATAGAAATATACATTAAAATTATAAACTTTCAAAGAAGTAGATTGTCCAAAGAAATTAATAGAGTTTACTTAAACCTAATATCTAATATCTCTGACCAAAAATTCATACTAGAAACTAGAAAGAACTATTTTACAATATATCAACAATTTTACCATGTCTAATACATTATTATACTAATAGTGGGGTAAACAATAAGAAATAACACTAGAATCTCTACTTAGGGCCATTACAGATGAGAGAAAGCCAAAAAAACCTCACTCACAAAATTAATCAAAAACTACCATAGTCATCAATAGAGAGTTGTTGTACTATTACTAACTTTACCATAGTCATAGTTTATCATCACCATACAAATTAAAGATTTATATTCCTAGCATTACTACATAAAATAAAAGAGTGCATCCTTGTAGAGTTTCCATAGTTTAGTAAACAAAAAATATGTTGTGATAACTAAAAGACAAGTCATTGAACGAAAATAGGGAAATAGAACGGAAAGCGGCAAAACTAGAAGACCTAGCTATCATTAAACCTAGAGATTTTATCCTAGTCTTTTGATAGATTGTTAAGAGAGCCACATCAATCTTCATTATCCTCCTCATGTTTTTCATCCTCGCTAATCTGGTTATATTTATGATTCTTCAGAGCTTTATTCAACCTACTCTTATCAGTGACAACTCCGAACAGGGCCTTCTTCATAATCTTGTCAACCACCTTACCGAGAGAATGAATGAAATTATTGATTTGATTTTTATCATTCACAAATAGCATAACAGAACCCTCAAGACCAATAATTCTATTATGCAAGTCATCAATATGAGGTTGGAGGCTAGAGGGAGCAATTTTCTCATCTTGAACAAGGGAATTCAGAACATTCTCCAGCAGTTCATTGCAAGTATGGGTGGGAGAGTTACACTCCATATTCACTATATCCTCTAGCACATTCAAGTTCACAGTAATTTGCATTGATTTTTCTTTCTCCTCTTCCTCTATTTTTTTAGCTTTGGAAGCATAATCATCATCATTTGTGTTCTAGTCAAGTCCCCTTCTTCTTTAGGCTCATGCTCCACATCTGTCTTTGGGATAATTTCCTCCTCAATCTTCTTACCCTTTTTTTCTTTGTTAAGAAGATTAGCAAACCTTCTTTCCCCTAACCTACCATCATGCTTAGGTTCTTCCATACATTCGGTTTCATCATCCTTATCCTCTTCATTATCAATGTTGATAAGAGGGCTTAATATTTTCAAATTTTTGTTGTGGCTTTTGGACTTTGAAGGAATGGGTTTGGTGGGAACAATTTTTCTTTTCTAGGGTGTGGTGTCTAACAAGGATTCCTCAAGGGGTATTTCCTCCTCCTAGGTTTTAGGGTTTTTTATCTTCTTTTTCCCTTAAGGGTTGGTCTTTTGCGGCTAGAGTTAGCTTTTTAGGGAGATGATTGGTTTCTAAAATCTCAATATTTATAGTGTTCTTGGTTGGCTTCACATGTTAAGGGTGAGAGAGCAAACAAGTTCTGAATGGTGAATTGTCAAAAGTGTGCTGATAAAGGGCATAAATCAAGCCCTAATGGACTAGGGGAGAAACACCTTTGGAAATGCTAGTGCTCATGGAGGAATAGAGGAAGAAGGGGATATTAATCCTATGGCCATTTCTAAAATGATTCAAGATGGGAACATGATACCCATGGAAGGTAGTATACCTACCTTCTAGGGTAAAGTACTTCATAACAAAGAAGTAAATCATAGGATACAGAGGGGACAATGAGAACATGTCATAAACCCATTTTTGTTGTCCATAACCACCAATTTCTCCTCTTTCTAATAAAACTACTTCATGTAGAATTTGTAATCACCCGAGATCTTCCTCTCCACTATGTCACCTTCACATTTTAGACCCGTAGCTTTAGCAATCAGCTCAAGGGTCGCACAAAATTTTATTCTCCCTATTGTAACATTTCCCTAATGCTGGAAATTATAAAAATTCATGGATAAGGTGGTATTATAGCCCTTCATAGCCTATAAATATGGCGTCATCTCACCTTGTTTTAAAATATCCCAAAGCTCGCTATTCTGTAATAGTTCCTGACATTCTTGTCTTTGAATGTTTCAAAAGGCCCCACATACTTTTAATCTCTAGAGGATTAAGTGCTTATTAGTGGACATAAGAGGCTCACTACTACCTAAATCTATAAAATAAAAAACAAACCTTTCTCTCTTCTTGCCAGAGTGATAATGAAGTTTTTCGAACACTAGGCAATTGTGTTTTTTGTAGTGCTCACCCTTTAGTTGCTTTTAGTTTATATTATAAAACTCTTTTTGGTCACTTCCATGTGTGTGCTGGCTATTCTATTTTTATTTATAGTTGGTACACCTAATGTATAACATTTTGCTAGATTTCAGTTAGTAGGAACCATGGATTTTGCAGGATTTTATGTGGTTAAAGTTTGACATGTGATTATTTTTATGACATTTATCTTATGTTATGATGACATTTATGATTATGTATTACTGACAATACTAACACTATATTTCTATACACCTGGATCATATGTATACTTTTACTTTTGTATAATGTGTTTGATATGGGAAGAGGCAGAGTCATAGTCACTTGTATGCGAGACCCTCATGATGTACTGTTATCAACCATTGTTTGTTATATATTATATGTATGCACATATTCATCTTTGTGATGACAACATTGCAAGTACTAGGAATCGTCTTCCCTAAATTGGCAGTAGTGAGTGTGGTCTAACGCAACATCTTAATGGTAAGAGGGGGAAGATAACAAACATGTCCAAAATGCCAACTTAAACCACTTATTGTCCTGAGATAGTAGACAATATTCTATGTTGTTACCCTTTGAATCTGTCAAGGTGATGTGAATTCGAGAACCTTCCCTTGTACTTGAGTTTTGGTTATTTGACTTAGTCAGGTTTTTAGGCTTGTATGCCTGGTTTGAGGTGATATTCGTGTTAGAATAGAATATGGTTTTATTATGTTTATTAAATGGTAGATTTATTAAATCCTATTAATTATAGGAATAATAGATAAGAGGGTATTTAATTAATAAAAATTAATTAAATAAATTGGTTATTAAAACAATTTATTTAAAATGTCTAACTTTATAATAGATGGTTTAATAATTTATTAAATCCTAACTTAGAATTAGAGTTGATTTGTTTGAGTATAATGATGAATTATTAATAAAATCAAATCTTTTGACTCAAAATTCAATTTGAGTTACTTTTGAGGCTTGGGGCAAGTTGAGAAACCCTAGGTTGAGTAGTTGTTTTTCCTATTTTTAAGAATTTTGGTTCTTTTTAAATAAAAAATTGGAGAATTAGATCTTTGGGTTTTGAGAAGGAAGAAGTTTTTTGAAAGTTGAGGAGTATCTTGGAAAACTTGATTCTTCATTATTGGACCAGTGGTTTCAGATTTGTGGTGATTCTGAGGTAGGATCTCATATCTGTATTTGTTGTCTTTATTTTAATATAAATCTATTTCTTTGTGAAATTTAGATTCTTTCTTAAATTCAATTTTTATTTGTAGAAAATATCTAGAATTCATTTTGTGTGTTCTTGGATAGAAACTGAGTAGACCTGTGGATTCAGTTTTGTAGAAAACGGATTATAGAATCCAGATCTGCCACTCATAGAAAATAATTATTCTTAGAAAATAATTTATTCGTAGAAAAATAAATTGTTGTGTTCTTGAAATGTTCTTCAGAACTAATTTTAAATGCACAAGTAGACTTAGAAAATCAAACCCATCTCCATTTAAGGCAAAGGAAGAACGATGTTCTTTTAAAAATATTTTTATGTATTAAAAAAAATAGTTAGTTATGGTTGTTCTTATTTTTAATATAAAAAATAAAAATAAAATTGATGTTGATGTTCTGATAGAGAAATTCTTTTTATAATAAAAAATATTTATATCAAATATATATATATATAAAGGGGGGGGGTCCTTCCCCACCCCCGACATGTTTGGATCAATTGTGCCCAAATGTTTCTATTGATAGTTTAGTGTTCCATCCTTAATGGTGATTTTAAGATAGTCGCTAACTTTATATTTGTATCTTCTCTACAATTGATCTTTTATCTAATGTAATTCTAGAATTGAATATAATAGCATATGTTTGTTCCATGAATCTTCCCAAGAAAGAGTGTTTTGGTCATTGTTTACCTTCCAACTTGTATGGTTTGTTATTAATGTTCTACTCTTGATTATAAAATTCCATAAATTTGATCCATGAGGTGGATTTACTATTGTTAGTATTTTGTTAGGTTCATTTGGGTCCAAGTAATCTTATCTTAGTAGCTTACTTCATAGGGCATTTGTCTTTTATATTTTTTCCATGATAGCTTTATCGCTAGAGAAAGGTTTTGAATTTTAAGATCCTTGACACTAGCTCCTGTTTGTGCTTTCTCTTGTGTGATCTTAGCTTAGATATTAATGTAGTCTTCTTTTATTCATTAGACCCTTGCAAAATTAATTTCCATTGTGTACCTATTAGTTTTTCTTTTGTGCTTTTTTGAAGTTCAAGGCATGATAGTGAATATATGGGTATTACTGCTAGAATGGATTTTAACATTGTAATTTGGCATACTAATGTGAGTCATTTGCCTTTCCAATTCTCCTTTTTATGATGGAATTTCTCTATTGTGGATTTCCATATGTCTCCTCTGATGGATCCATTAAAATGTCAGATTGCTAGATATTTTGACGACATTTTTTCTTCACTGAATCCAAGTATTGATTTTATCTAGCGTTATAGGCCTTTTGGTGTATTAAAGAATAAAATTATTGATTTTCTTCCATTTATAATCTGACTGATGTTTCAACATATTTATTAAGTATTTGTTTAATTTTTTATGCCTCTATAATGGTTGATGAGCCATAGAGTAAGGTGTCATCTACGAACATTTGGTGTGAGAAGGGTGGTAGTTTTTGTATTATTTTCATTCCTTCCTATTGCCTTTGTTCTTTGAGCTTGTTGATTTTTCTCTTGAGTGCTTCTTCCATAAGGATTATTAGGAAATGTGGGAGTGAGTCCCTTTAACATATCCCATTATCTCCTTAAATGAATGCATGAGGTGATTTGCTTATTACTTGATCAGAGTGTACCATTTAGAGGGAAGTGTGTGATTTAATGTAATTCTTCTATGTTAGTTTAACTAGCTTGGGTCATTTGTCTATAGTGTTTGATGTGAGTTTGGTTTTGATTTGATCAATAGCTTTTTTCACAAGGAAATAAACCGCTTTATTTGTTTCTCGGTAGGTATGTGATTGTGAAAATCAAGAATTTGTTTCAGAAATTATTGTATTTGTTCTATCCATGTGGTTGTTTTCCAACTAGGTGACTTGATTTTATGTAATTATGTTTATTATAATCATGAAATGACCTTTGATATCTAGGGAGGAGGCCATATTTTGTACACACTATTAGATTCCCTCATATAACACTACATATTCTACATCATTGTGTGTCCCTTCTGGTAATCTGATTGATCTTATCCAGTTCATAATTCTATTTTCGTTTGTGATTACATTTCCTACTCATGATAGTCTTAGGTTTCTCTCAATACTCTATCAAAGTTAAGTCACCCTATTATAAGTGGCATCTATTTTTCCTCACTTCTCTTTGATTTATCTTTGATGAAATTTCTTTTGAGGACTATCAAGTGAGGTCATCTATAGTTATTTGACCATCTCGTAGAGAACTAGCTTTTGAATTTGTTATCTATGACTTTGGAATTTAGATGTTCACTTGTTCGTATTTCAATTTTATATATTAAGCTCTCTATAGGGATTCCTTCTCCTTAGAAATTCTTTGATTATATTCTTTTCATAAGTTCCAAATAATTTGTGATGGGATTTCATGTCAAACTCCTTCCCACAAATCATATTTCTATTGTCGTGGTCATTCTCTGAATATCCTCATTAATTCATTTTGTAAGGGACCATTCCATCATAATTTGTTAAGGAAATGGTTTCATCGCTGGTTGATAACTGTGTATTGTACAAGGAGATGATCTATTATTTCTCCACTCTCTTTGAAAAAGGATCATCTAGGAGGTCCGATTATTCAAATATTTTCCACTCTATCTCCAATTTAAGATTTTCTTATGTAATTATGTCCAGGCAAATGCCCTGGCTTTCGGTAACACATTTCCCCCAACATAGTTCAACTGACTTGTCTTTGTTCTTATTATTAGATTTAGATACTTTGTAGCCTAGTTTAACTGAGTAATCTCCTATTTTAGTTGCAAACCACATTATTTCATCCTCTTTATTTATTAGATTTATTGTTCTTTTCTCCAATTTATTCATCAAAATCTTTCTACTATTTTCTTTGATCATATCTAGCAGTTTCTATTGGCAATATAAAATCATTTCTAATTTTAATTCATAAATAATATATTACTTTGCATCCATATAATAATGTCAATTTTTTTTTAACTTGTATTAATTTTGGGATGGATTCAAAGTAACAATAAGAATCCTCTCAAAAATATTCTTGAAGCCCATTTCCTAGTTTCCAAGTAAGATGGTTCGTTATTAGTTTTTTTTTTTGGTTATAAAATCCCATCTTGCAAACTCTCATGGAGGGTTTCTAATGGTTATTATTATGTTTCAATTGTTAGACTTTAGGTACTTTTCTTGTAGGAATCTACTTCATAGAACCTCTAAATTTTTGTATATTCACCTAACCAATTTAGCCCCAAAAGCTTGATTTTGAATTTGTGCATCATGTATACTAATTCCTTCATTTTCTTTGTCCTACGTTACTTTGTCCTATGTTACTAGTGGGATTTTATTTTGGTCATTTGACCCCTCCCAAAGGAATTTCCTTTGCAGTATTGTGATTTTTTTTTTTGAATAATTAGGTAGTTCTAAGTAGGAGAGAGTATATATAGGTACGACTAACACTACCTATTTTAGAATTATGTTTTGACTCGCTAGAGATAACAATTTCGCTTTCCAACTTTCAATTTTTTTGTTTACATTTTTCAATTATGATTTTCTAGTGATCTCATTTGATAGCTCCATTAAACTAAGGTATTCCTAGGCATTTCGATGGGTATTTTTCTTCATTGAAGCCTGTGATGGTTTTGATTCTACAATGTATTCCTTTGGGGGGTATTGAAAAATAAAATGCTAGACTTACTATTGTTCATTTTTACTGATAGTTCTGAGTGATATTTTAGCACTTGTTTGATATCTTCAGTTTCTGTATAGCGATGGGTTTATATAAAAGATTGTCATCAGCAAAGATTTGGTGTATGAAGGGTGGAAAGTGTTGGAGGATCTTAATTCCTTCCCAAATTATTAATTATTTTTATCTATGTTGTATCTACTAAGTGTGTTTGCCATGATAACAAAAAGGAAGGGAGATAAAGGATCCACTTACCTTGTTCCTTTTGCTCCTTGGCAAATCCATGGGGGATCCATTTATGATTATTAAGTATCTTGGTGTAGATATGTAACTAAAAATCCATATCACCCAATCATTATAAAATCCAATTTTTTTCATAATTTAAATTAGAAAGAGCCACTTTACCTTGTCATACACTTTGTTGATATCCAATTTGACAATCATATATTTTAGGTTCATCTTTTAGATGGAATGAAGAACTTCATTCACTGCGATGGTTCCATTTGTAATATTTCTTCCTAGAACTAAACTGCTTTGTTCTTTTAATATTAATTTTGGAAAAATTAATTTAAGTTTATTTTTCATTACTTTGGCTATAATTTTATAGATGATGTTACATGATGGAAATGGTCTAAAATATGTGAAGGCTTCCACATATGGTTTCTTGTGGATTAATGGTATATTTGTTGTGTTTAAGTCCTTTAGGAAAATCATTTTTGTCCTTGATTTTTCTACTAGTTTCCTTATTTCTTTCCCCATAAAATCCCAACATATTTGGAAGATTAAAGCTACGAAGCCATCAAATCCTAGAGCTTTGTTTGGATGCATCTAAAATGTATATTTCTTGACTTTTTCAATTGTAACTAGATCGATGAGAAATGTATTATTTTCTATTGTTATCAGCATTGGTATATTTTTTATAAACTTGTTGTGGAGTTTACCCGCTTCTCCTTATCCTCCAAGAAGTATCTAAAAAATTGACACCTACTTGTTGTACTTATTTAGGATCAGTTGTAGTGCATTAATTTTGTTAATCTCAAAGTTCTGTTGATGATTAGTGACCAACACTTAGTCATTTACTTAGGCAATTTTAGTTGGCTATCACTATGGCCAAGCTAAAACTATCCAAGGTTGAGCAACATTGTCGAGCAGTATTCAGGTTGCCGAGTTACATCATGCCGAGCTGAGTAGGATACTTAGTGTCGAGTGACAGAGATGTTAAGTGTTGAGCAGAACAGTTTTTGTATACATGTCTGGATTGATTCAAACTTTGACGATAAGTGTTCCGGCTGACTTGTATAAGCTTTTTGGGGCGACTTATGTACGCATTTAATATTTTCTTATGGAGTTAATTATGCATTTAAATGCTTTATCCTATGCATGACCTATTGTAATTATTAATTGTAATACCTTGGGGGCATGAGTATTAGATCTTGATCATTGATCTAGATCATGCTATGAGACTTGAATAGATATATAAGATTGCTTCTTAACCCTATTTTGTGTGTGTGGAGAGAAGTGTTGACTGCATTTTCAAGTGAAATAAATAGAGGGTTATTTTTTTAAGAAGCATAGATCAAGCAGAGTGACAGAACAGTGAACAGCAGAGTAAAGACATATCAGATTATGAGATCATAGAAGGTACTGGAAAGAGGAGATCTGTCATCAGCATCTGAGTGCATAACGAAGGATCATTACTTGAAACATTCTAATCATTGTATCAGGTGAAATCTATTAACATAGTGGTTCTAGAAGACCTTTATAAATCTCCTAACAGAGTGCTTACTTTATTGTAAGTTTAAATCCTTTCACAAGGTAGATTGTAATGATCTTTAGCTCTTAACTGGGCAGACCTTTAACCAGGTAGATTTCATTTTATAATCAACTTTTGTAGCCCTAACAGGCACACTTTATTGCTGTAGTAGTGAAGAATTTTTTGGGTATCATCCCCACCCCAGTTTTACCTATTTGGGTTTCTAGTTTACCAAGTTATTGTGTTATGAGTTATTTATTTCATTGTGTGGGTGCTATTTGATGTTACATTAGATTCATATATGTATGAATGTGGATCAGTTTGTTTTAAGTGTTTAAATTTGAAGATCTAATTCACCCCCTCCCCCCTCTTAGTATCTTGCTTTCCCATTATTGTATTTCCAAAAATTGGTATTAGAGCATAGTTCTCTAGAAAGTTATAATCATCTTGAGAATACAGATCTTTAGATGGAGATCTAAAAGATGGGTAAAGTCATTGAGAATCAAAAGATTGATATTCAGCTAGCACTACAACAGCTTGAGACAGCAAGACAGGAATTAAAGAAGTCCTTGACAGCAAGGAAAGATTTGGCCAAACAAATGAATGGCACTTATTATCAGGAAGAGGACACCACAAATCTATTTTAGAATGGAGATTCTACTGAGAGTGATGCAGCAATAGAAATCTACTGGAAAAGAACAATGCACTATGTGAAGAAGTCAGAAACTTAAAAAAGGAATAAGAAGCCCAATCAATAAGAATGTGTGAAGTTGTTGAACAGAAAAAGAAAGCTGAAGATGACAAGGCTATGGCAGAAGAAGACAAAGAGTGATGACTATAAGACTTGATGAAAGAACACATGATGTACAAACAATGACAGTCAATCAATTTGACATGGCAAATCATCTGCTACTTGTGAATTAGGAGATTAGTAGGAAAGACATGGAGATTGTAAATCTTAGATCTGAGAAAAGTTAGTTGAAAGATGAATTGAGATCTGAGAAAGAACTTAACAACAGAGTGAATGATCCCAATGCATCTTTGAGCTACTTTGAACAACTAGTGGAAGCATCAAGAAGACCTAAAGATTCTTCTGGATTAGGTCACATTGAACAACATACAACCACTGAAGAAGGAGAATCATCTAAGATAGGTGAAAGGAGGAATGCAAAACTAAGAAACAAAAAACATGTTTGCCACCACTGTGGGAAACCAGGTCATACAGCAAACATTTGTCGAAGCAAGAATGGTAAGTCCAATCCTAAAACTAACATTAATGGTTATTGCTTTAACTGTAATAATTTTGGGCATCAAGCATGTGAATGTAAGACAAAGGCAAGCAATGCACCTTCTACACCTAGATTCAATGGTAATTGTTATAACTGTTAGAAATATGGTCATAGAGAACAATATTGTAGATCTAAAGGTAAACAGCAATGGACATCAAAGGCACAAGAGAAATCACCAAGAAAAGGCAATACATACAATTAAAATTACAACACATGGCATATTTTTCATTACTGTGGTGACTATGGACATGTTCCATAAAACTGCATAAGGACACATTTCAGAGGAAAGTCTAAGAGTTGGATGAATGGAAGCCTAGTTTGCCACAGTTGTTTGAAAATTGGTCATACAAGGAAAGATTGTAAGACTAGGGTACCTGCTCCTACTGTTGAGAAGATTAAAGCATAGATTAACCAGACATGGGTTAAGAAATATGAACCATGCAGCAGTGAAACTAGTGCAACCGAGGTCACCCAATCTAATGGATCAGGTGATCACACCATCTCCAACTAAGCAAAAGAAGTATGTAAGGAACTGCATTTAAAATTCTTATCTTACATCAGTTCCTAACATGAAATGTGCCAAAGTCCATATTTGCATATGTTAAGATACACCAAGACACATTTTGAAGACAAAAATGATGATAATAAATAATTACACTATAGGTGTTGAGCACCAGTCATGGACACTAAGGCCGAGTTCTTTAGTGTGTGCCAAGTTTGTTGGCTGAGTAAGTTTTGTGATGGCAGAGTATGGTGAGCCGAGTGGCATGCAAGTTGTGTTAGAAAGCCAAGGACAGCTGGCTTGCACTAACTCAATGGGTAGAACATTTATTTCTTACCTACCTTGACCTTTTGAGTCTATAAAGGATGAACAGTTTATTCTTCATTTTACCTTGCAATTTTTAGTATTCACGGAGTGATTAAAGAAGTTACAGAATTGATCTTAACGAAGGTAGCATCGAAGATTTTGTCAGTGTTTTGTCGGCAATCCTAAGGTGAATAGTGTGAAGTGCTACTTGCCAAGGTACTTTGTTCTACATTTTTTTGAACCCTAATTTCAAAGATTGTGGCTACAAGCTCTTCTGCACCAGTCAAAAGTATGGAGGAAGAACTAGAGAAAGTTTAGTTAGTACGGAATGATGTATGTGCACCTCTCAATTTTTGAGCCATTCCTGAAAGTGCAATTCAAAGTGATCTGACCAGAGCTCTCTCATCCATTCCACCAAAGGTACTTATGATCCATGATGTTAGATCTTGTTACATGGTTAAAATTGGTGAAGTAGGTGATAGTGAATTGAGAAAATCCTACAACAAATTGTGTGTTGATGGAGTTCTGAAGGAAGAATTCAAGCATTTAGTCGATAAAGGGTTAACTCGTGCCCTAGATTTCCCACAAGGTTTCAAAGATGAATGGATTAAGGTCATTCTTAGCTGAGTTCATGATATGTGTATGTAGTTGGATAATGGACCAGTTAAGATAACTAAAAATGTGATTCATCGAGTGACTGGATATCCTATTGTTAACAAGAAATGGACAATGAGAGACAACAGTAAAGAGGAAATTATAGTGAACACTGGAGCTGTATGGAACAATAGAGGTATGACTATCTCAACAATTAAAGACTTAGAACTTGATTTTGGAGTAAGAGTGATTGCACATAAGTTCTATCAATCAAGTCGGCTGGATAGTGTTCCTTGTACAGCCGCTAACTAGGCATGGAAGATTGTTAAGAAGAATCATACATATGATCTTACCGAGCTATAGTAGGCACAACTAGCCGAGAACCTAGCATCAATCAGAAAAGATAAGAGCTCATCATGTAAGTTTGGTTCCTTACTAGTCTACATATTTTTCTACATTCAGAATACATTTCCTATATTGGGAGATATCATTTGGAAAAAGGATAGACCCATTACAATTCAGAGAAGTGAATACATTGAGAAATTAGGAAGTAATTTCAATAGTATTATGGGGAACTATTTTGTGGAATTTAAAAAGAGAATGATATTAAGGACTAGGATTCCTAGATCACTAGTGGAGAATCACTATGAAGAAATTTGTTTTCCTATTGATACTGATCACACATATATTCAGGCTATGACACCTAGGATAGCATGGTTGAAATCATATCCCTATGAAATTAACATTGATGAAGCATCAAGAGCCATAATTGCACTCCTAGTTGAGGCAATTGATACTACAGTAGAAAGATTTGGTAATTTTGATGAAGCAAAAGCAAAAAATTTCTAGAAGTTTGAAGGAGGGAACCATGGAAAGAAAAAGGAAAAAGATTGTGAAAAATCTAGAGAAAATGGTTGGTTTGAGAAGTGATGAGGAACTTGAGGATGCACCTATAGGCCTATCCACTGGACAAGGAGAAGATATATCTACAGAAGAGGAAGTCAATGCATCTAAGGAGATCACTGAGAAGCCTAAGGGTAAGAAACCAGTAGTTGTCAAAGTAACCAAGATAAGTAAAGCTAAATCTAAGGTTACACCTCCTGCAGCTAATCATCCAAGGACTAGAGAATCTACTATTACTTCTCCAACAGTACAAACAAAAGTGTATGGAAAGAAGAAGGTTGGAGAAAGCAGTTCTAGAAAGAAAACTAAATTTGCTCCTAAGGTTGTGCCAAGCAAGCCAGTAAAGCAACCAAGGAGGAGACTGCACTTGGAGACAGCTAGTGATGATGAAAAGACTGAGACTAATGAAACCAGCAACATACCCACTACACAATTCAAGAAACCCGCTAATATTGATGAGGTATGTGACAATTTGAGAAATTCAATAGGGTTAGCTACTTTTAAATTCATTAAGTATGAGAAATTGAGTATTGAAGACAAGCATAAAGCTTAGGAAGCACTTTTAGATATGGTGATTACTTTTAAGTTAACTCCTATAGAGATAGGAAACCATGTGTTGAATGAATTATATGAGTTTCTGTCGAGCAAATGGGAATTTGCACTTACTACAGAGAGACAGATCAGGGAAGGTACATTAGCCAAGGTGATACCTGAGTTGACATCAAAATAGAGAGAAAAATTCATTGAAGAATATAAGAATAGGTTTGTTCCTAAGCTCAGAGGTTATACTGTTTTGAAAAATGATATTGAAGGATTAGTACAGTAGAGTACTAGGATTTGGAAGGAAATCTTTGGACTGGTAGTTCCAAATGAAACAAAATCTAATGAAGGAACATCTAAGCAGAAGGCTAAAGAAATTGAGATCACCCCTAAGCCACAGATGATGCAAGATCAAATTGCTACTGAACAGGACAAGACTAAAGATGCATTAGACTCAGCAAATACTGTTGATCTGACTGTAGATAGTCCACTTGACTTCATAATTGATGATTTCAACAATTTGAATGCCGAGGGATAGGATATGCCGAGTGATACAAATATTGAGTCACCTATTAAGGCAAATGAGATTGAAGGAGGAAAGACCACTGCATTTGGAGAGAGAACTGATGAGAAACTTGAAGTAATCAATGATCAGATAGGGGAAGAGAAAAAGAAAACAGATGCACAAGAGGTAAATTCACAAAATCCACCTATTTTAGAGGTTGTAAAAATAGTTTTAGATAGTGTAGTGATGAAGGATAATGTTGAAAAGCCTAAGGAACAAGAGGCAGTGCAAGTGTTGGTTGATCTACCACACTCTGCATCATCCACTCCCACTAGTCCTAAAACAGGAGGTACACCTGATCCCCAAACAATCTTGACAGAATTGAAAGAGGCAATGGATATTGATACTGACACAGGAAAAGATGTTGATAAGATGCAGCCAAGCATCAGCTCACCCAAATTAAAGAGGAGGAAAGTAATGAGGAAGAAGTCTCCAATTCTAGATGTCACATTAGATGAGGTAATTGTGATTCCACAATGGGATCCCAATGAATTATCTTTTGAACAAATAGAGACTCTTTAGGAATTACTTAAGAGGAAAAAGAGACAGGAAGAAATGAAAATAGAACAAAAGAAAAAGCAGGTGTTACATAATATCAAGGATATATTTGCAAAGGCTTTTGACTTTGAAGATGAAATTCCTCAAGCTGCCATTATTGATCAGTTAATTCACATTGTACAGAAGGTAACTAATGATGATATAAACAGCAATGAAAAAATTCTACAATGGTCCAAGAGGAGATTTGAGAGCAAAGTTCTGGAGAAAATCTCAGAAGAGATTGCAACGAAACAGGTTGAACTTTCTACTCTTGTAAAAATTTTGGAGGAAGTTACAGCAAATGTTTATTCTTTGTACAAGAAGCTATGTGATGTTGAATTCTTCACAAAGGATAATCTACAGCTTGTTGAGAAGCTATAGTTAGATTTGAAATCAACTGGCAGTACTTTGGGTAAGGATGCTACCTCTAGCTCCTTACATTCTACTAAATTGATCAATGCACAATGAAGAATTGTCGAGCTTTTGGCTGAAGATGGTCAGATTAGGGCCAAATTGATCACCATTCAGACAAACTTGTTTCCTCACTTGGAGGTAATATAGAAGGAACTTTCAGCTGCAAAAGAATTGTTACAGAGAAATTCAAATCTCTCAACTGCAGAAAGTTTAGTGAGTCTAGCTGCCGAGAGATAAAATTGGAAGTTATGAAGATTGCTAAGGACAGTTGAGACAATATATTTGTATCCACCCTACAGCTTCATAAACAATTTTTGGACATGTATAACTTAACCCCACCTACAATCAGTGACAAAAACAAGGGGGAAGTTGGTAAGGATACAGTATGATAAATCAGTATAGAACAAGTACATTTGTATATTTTGAAGGCATGTATTCTATGTAACTTTTTGTATACAATAATTTTGAGTATATTCCTAGGGGGAGTACTTCGTATACTTAGGCAACATTTTGAAGGAATAAAGAAATGATAAGTGTGTTTTTGCCACTAATATCAAAGGGGGAGATTGTTAATCTCTAAGTTCTGTTGATGATTAGTGACCAACACTTAGTCATTTACTTAGGCAGTTTTAGTTGGCTATCACTGTG
>MU227824.1:1358436-1375783 GCA_018584345.1 Thuja plicata | reverse complement strand
TAGCAGAGATAGATTCTAATGTCACAGCAAGTGCACAAAGCCTAACCTCAAATGCAGATAGTATCAAGGCACATCATGACAAGGTCATTGAGGCTAATAGGCTAAGGCAAGAAATATGGGATGCTGAGACACAACTAAGAGGTGAGATTACAGAACTACAAGCACACATTCTACCTAATCTTACTATTCTACAACAACATATTTCTGATGCAAGAAACCTTATAGCAACCCCAAAGATGTATGTAGTAGATAGCATCTATGATATACATGTACGGATATCACTGGAGCACATGGCTCTAGAAATGCTAAAGGATAAATGGGAAAATATGATGGAGGAGATCAAATATTCACATTCCCACTTTTTTGACAAGTTGTAAGTACCTTTTCCTTTAGAATCAAAAAAGGAGAAATAGAAAGGAAATGTTTATTGTATGTACAGAAGGAACAGATATATAAAGATAGTTATGTACAATATATATCAAAAAAAAGGGAAAAGAAAAGTACATAAGGATATGTATATATACTTGCACTTACCGACATATACATAGGGGGAGTCATTCAAATGACTAAGGAAGGAGTATACACAGGTGTACATACTAATACACTCAGTATGTTTCACATATCATGTTTTTGATACTAATGTCAAAGGGGGAGATTGATGACATTAATTTTTCCATTAGTACACTTAGTGAAAAACATTGACAGAGATCATTGGTACAAGCATTACCGATGGACTACAAGCATTACCGGTGAACAACAAGCATACCCGACAAAACACAAAGGTCATGAGAAAATGCTAAAGTATGGAATCGACTGACGAACATTGACAAGTGTTGCACCGACAAAGTGAATAGGACATCACCGACGGGTCAATAACATAACATTGAGATCATCGTCGATGACATAGTTTTGAGAACAAAATCGACAGAACAGAAAATGCATACCCAATGACCAGTTCAAGAAAGGAACACTGACAACAAAGAAAACCGACCGTCAGAATCGACAGTCGGTTAGAGAACCCGCAAAAAGTGGATCTAAGTTTTACACGTCAGATAAAGCAATGTAATTCTATTTATAGAATTTTAATTTGTTTTAAATCATAACTTGAGGGTCAAGCAAGATTTATGTAAATGTTTTAAAGCATCCTAACCGATCTAAAACATATCTAACTAAAGATCAAGGTCAAGTTGTAAACCTTGGATCTAGAGTTAACTTGAAAAGTGTGAATGAAGAATTGAGCCAAAATCTAGTATAAATAGATGTTCAAATCAATTTTGAATGATGAATTCATTGTTGTTGATAGCCACGATGAGTATCTAAGGAGCAGAAGGTAGAATTCATGCAAAGTTCAGAAACAGATCATATCAGTTGTCAAGAACACACAGAGGCTACCGACGAGCAGATAAAGGTGTTATTCAATCATGGAAGGATGATTACTTATACATAGGAAGCTTTATTGGATCTATTATCAGCAATTAGAGATTGCATACATCATCTAATCAAAGACTTGTGTAGTTGCATTCTAACAAGTGCATCACATCTAAAATCCTTTTGTTGAAGGTGGACTTAACCGTTCTTTACAAATCTCTTAGCAAAGTGCACACTTAACAGTCTTGCTAAAGCTTCAAATGAAGTAGATCTTAATAGGTCTCCATTGTAATACTCCTAACAGGGTAGGTCATTAGAAGTGACCAATTGTAAGCCTTAACCGGCCCCTTCTTATCTGCAGATAATGAAGTCTTGTGGGTAATAATCTCCACTGTAGTTTTTACTTCCTAACAGGAGTTTTCTGTGATATCATATCTTGTGTTATGTGTTATCTATTTTCATGAATGTTTCTTTTATGGTTACATATTAAAGAACTTATGATATGATTTCATATACATAAAGAAAGATGAACAGTTAGATAAGATAATTTAAAAATTGATGATTAAGGGTTAATGGGTTAACCAGGAAAAATTTTAGAGGTACTGATTCACCCCTCCCCTCTCAGTACATCATTCCAATATAATTCCAACAATGTGATCCATCATTAATTCTGGGTGTCACAACCACATATGTTCAAATTTTAATTGTGATTTTGGTCTCGTGTGATTCTTTGGAATTTCCAATTCGACAGGAAAGTGGTCTAAGTTGGGAGCATGGTGAATTAAAGATGATGATAGGGTTGGATTGCAAATACATTATTCAAATAACATAAAAGAATATAATTACTCCACAATGTAATTAAGCCAACTTCTATAATTGATCCATGTGAAATTTTTGTTGGTTGGGGGACAATAAATGAGCTTGTTATCCATGGTAAGATTTTGAAAATCCTTCTATACCTGAGTAATTCATGTTATACCACCAGTCTTTTCTCTTGGGTCTAATATGGCATTAAATTCACCTCCCACTATGTACCTCTCATGAATTGGTGAAAATGTTGTGAATGGTTTGTTCTATGGATTATTTTTGTTTTTTTTTACTTTTAGTTGGTCCATAAATGTTTAAAATGATGAATCAAAGGAAAGCTTGCAAACTTTTAACTATCAGCATCTGCCAATTGGATGTGGAGTTTAAGATTTTGATATTGATTTGATTTGGTTTGCAAATTAGATGTGAAGTGTACTATTTTTAGATTGATATTGATTTAATCTTGGAGGTAGTATTTATTTCCTCTCGTGAAATTTTTTCCAATTCTTGTACTTAAGATTTTGGTGTATCTTCAATTTTTTGTAGGAAATCATTTTCCTGATTTCTAGACTTGATTTATCCTGTGGTTTTGATACCACTTCTTTTTCTGCATTTATTTTCCCTTTGTCTAGTCTTCTAAGATTTTTCCTTTTTTTTTGAAACCCTAGCGACCTTTGGTTTTAGACTGGCAAAAGGGTTTAAGAACATTTTGTTGTCCAGTGAGACCTGGTATTACATTATATGCAATAATATGTTGGCTTATAAATTTCAATATCTTGCTTCCAGATGCTTGCACTTGTTTTGAGATGGATTTTATTCAGCATTGGGTTATTTTTTACTAGTTTCAATCAAATGAATAAAGTTGAATCTTATCTACCCATTTCCCAATCCCAAATTTTCTTCCAACTTGTTGAATGCAATCTCATGTCTACTACTCCAAAGGGAGATTATTCAATTGACTCCAGTAAGCATATTTGGGTGATGTTTTCTCTTTTGGATTGAAATTTATGGTCCAGATCTGTTCAAAGGTAAGGTTATCTTTATATCACCATGGAATTTTCTGCACAATTTTGTCTCTTGCAACTTTCAAAGCTAGGGTTACATAGAAAATATTTCTTTACAAGCAATTGATTTCAACTTTGACTTCCCAGTGTTGTTGTATCCATTCTCTCATTTATTTTTTGTTGGTATAGCTCTAATCACTTTTTCTATGACCACATGCTTTTTTGAATATCTTGCTTCTTCGTCTACTAAATAGGTTACATCAATTTCATAGAATTTGGTTAGATTGTTTTGCCTAGTATCTAGGGAGATTTTTGCCAATCGTTGTTTTGGTAGATTTTTAGTTCTTTCTTGTTGTATTGATATCTAACTAATGGAATTCTATAAATAGAATTCTATTAGGTAGATATCAATACAACAATAATTTATTCCAATAATGAATTTGGGTGCGTAAATTTTGAGGGAAGATAATTTTTATTTGCATTTTTTATAACACATTTAAATTACAACTTGCAAAGCCTTTTTTCAATATAATATATAATTATTATTAATACTCTGTGTGTGTGTGTGTGTGTGTGTGTGTGTGTGTGTGTGTGTGTGTGTGTGTGTGTGTGTGTGTGTGTGTGTTTTGTTTGGTAAAAGGCCTAGGCTAGATATTTTATTTATAAAAATTTGAAGTTACATGGGATGTCCCATTCACTGCGAGCACCAGTAGGAAAGAATGGGACCAAGAAAACCTCTGATCTTGCTCAGGGTTTTTCAACCCATTTTCATTAAAATTTTAAAAATTAAAAATTAAAAATAATCTACCTTGGACAAATGATGGTGACTCAAATGAGCTATACAAGTCTAGAATTATATAATTCGATAAATATGGATTCAAAATAGTATTCTTGAGTAAACCACTCCTTTGACTGGACATTGAAGTGGGTTGCTTGAACTCCTCATTTTTATCCTATACTTTCTAAGGCACCATTCAACAAAGATCTAAATGTTAGAAAACTTAAAATTTAAAATCAATATTAAAATGAACATTAATAATATCTCTAATGTGTATATATGCATAGAATAAAATCTTGTTTCATCTATATTATATCCATTATTTTTGCAAGCTTCCCTTTAAGCATAGAAACATAACTAAGGGTATGAACATCCACAAATAGTAAATCCATTATTTGTGTTTGCTTTATTATCATGTATCCATCAATTAGAAGTTTACTCTATGTTAATTCAAATTCTACCAATATCCTCATATTCATTAATTTATAAGAAATTTAACCTGATCTTGATTTGTTTTAATCTGACTGCCATCATTGTTTTCATATTTGACCCAACATTTATGCTTTGCTAGAACAATGATGGAGGGAAGCCTTTGATTCATCTATTACATGTCAATGTCTTTTGTAAATGAAACAAATAGCTAATCATATTCTAATCATTAAAAACTCAAGTGATTTATTGAAGAGCTAATATCTATCAGTCCCTTAATAATTAATATAAGTTAATCTCCCCCTTAAGTTATTGTATCCTTGCATCTCTTAGCTTGGATCCAGCATGGACTATCTGTAATTTATGCATTTTTTGACTTCAAGGTAAAGGATTATCAAGGCTACAATAACATAAGGGAAAGCTTTTTGCAGTTCTGTTTTGATCAATTTTACAATCTTTATTGTAAATTAATTCAAAGCATATGATTAGCCAGTCAAAGATATTTACTCTCATCCTTAGTAAAACAAATATCTTTTCCATGTTGATACTACTTAATCATAAAGTTTATTAATCTAATGTGTGCTAAATCTGTAACATAGTGAGATTTTATTTTTAAACACCATAAGCCCTACCACATCATTTGTTACAATTGCACTATCTGCAATAGGTGCATACCCTTATCATAGTCCTATCCATAGGAGGAGAGAGTCTATATTATTATTAATTGAGAACTTCCCTCCTGTGCATAAGAAAATATCTAGGGGTATGAACTAACTTCCTTCATGTTTATTTATTCCATGCTTACGGTTAACTTTATAAGTGTGTTTCCATCATCTCAGATAGAAATATATATTCATCTATATATCTATTCATATATATCCATATGTATATGTGTGTCTTTGTGTGTGTGTGTGTGTGTGTGTATTATATATATTATTAACTTTATAAGCGGGTTTCCAACATTTGGGATAGAAATATATATTTATTCATATATATCCATGAATTGTGTATCTGTGAAGAAGGTTAGTAAATCTTTAGCTCTTTCTAGGATGGAATTGAGGTGCCAAATAGGGGTGTGTCATGTTCTTATTGCATTGATAATTATTTGTGAGTCTCCTTTGATCTCTAATTTTTTTATATTCAGTTCCTTATAGAGCAAAAAACCTTCCACTAAAGCCTATATTTATGTAAGGTTATTGGTAGTATTGTGAAGAGGTTTAGCAAGTCTTGCATAAATTTTGTCCTCCCAAGAATGGATAGTACAACCTGAAGACATTATTTTTTCCATTAGTATACAAAGGGAAAATAGTTTATGAACCATCGGTAACACCTATAGTGAAAGACATGCTTTCAGTACATATAACAAAGGTCACCAAAAAGTGTTAAGTTATAGAGAAACCCGACACAGTTTGCATAGTTCAACCCAAAAATGTTGAAGTGTAAATTGACAGAGCAGAAAAGAAAAGGAACCTGACAGAGCAAGGAAACCCAACAGAGCAAGGAAACCTGACAAGACAGTTCACAAAAGGAACACTGATAGACTGACAATAGAGCAACCCAAGCATCAGTCACTGAAAGTCAGTTATAACCCGAGAAATGTGGATCTGACTTCCACGTCAGATAAAACACTTATGTCTTATATGTAGCATTTTGATTTGATAAAACCATTTCTTAAGGGATAAGCAATGTAATTGTAATGGTTTTAATCAGTCTAACTAATTGAAAACATGCAAACTAGGAGATCAAGGTCAAGTTGTAAACCTTTCATCATAGAGTTATCTTTGTAATACGTGAAACTTAATTAGGTCAATCTATTGTATAAATAGATGTGTAATCATTCATTTCATATGGATGTGAGGATGATAGTAGCCAAGGAGCACATCTATGGATCAGACTAGGAATTTCAAGCAAGAAAAACAAAAGATGAATTAGGTTATCAAGAACCAAATTCAAGGCTACCGAGAAATAGAGGTATTAATGAATCAAATTAGGTGATACATTTTACATGTGAATTTAATGGATCTGTAATCATAAATTGTACATTGCATAAACTGAGGTCACTAAATATTTTTGTCTACATTATAACATGTGTAGAAAATAGAAGAAATCCTTTCAAGAAAGGTGGATTTAACAATCCTTTTGTAAATATCTTAACCAAGCGCACACTAAACAATGTTGCTAAAGTTCCTAATAGAGTATACCTTAACCAGTCTCTGCGTAATACTCCTAACATGGTAGATCATTAGAATTGATCAAATTGTAAGCCTTAACCGGCCCCTTCCATTCTGCAAATAGTGAAGGTTTGTTGGTTTCATCCCCAACGTATTTTTTACCTTCTAACAGGGGTTTTCTGCATTACCAAATCTTGTGTCACATGTCTATACATTTCATGAATGTTTTACATGCTTTTTGAATTATGAATTGATATAACATACACAAATATAGAATAGCATATATGAATGGTAATACAATGTATTGATTACAAAAGGATAAAGGTTGATTGATAAAAGTTTTGAGGGTATTGATTCACCCCTCCCCTCTCAGTACACCATTCCATTATTTCCAACAATTGGTATCAGAGCTAGATCTCTTAATTGGAAAAGTTTAAAGACTTAAGAGAAAAGATCGTACAATGGAAAGGTACAAGCTAGACAAGAGAATTGAGAATCAAAAGTTAGAGATACAGATCTTCTATGAACAATATAAAGAAGCTAGAATCAAGATGAGACAGTTGCTGGATGAAAGAAATATTATGGCATCTCACTGTAATGAAACAAACTATCATGAAGAGGAGATACATAATCTATTTGAGTCATCACAATCTGCATCTAGCAAAGCATCAGACACATCTGAAGAAAGCATCACAAATCTGAATGAAATCAATCAACATCTAGCTGGACAAGTGAAATCTCTACAAATTGGTCAAGAGACACAAATGGTAAGAATGATTGATGTCATGAACAATTCTAGACAAGCTGAGCAAGAAAGAACACTAGCTATTGATGACAGGAGGAAGATTACTGAAAAGATACAAGAGAAAGAGTCAGAAATACAAAGACTTACAGAACATCATCATGAGATCACCAATCATATTATTCTTATGACTCAGGAGGCAAACCAAATGAACATAGAACTCATTGAAAGAATAGAAGATATCGGTGAGCTAAGAGAAGAAAATGAAAAACTGAAGCATGAAGTACAAAGTATGAATTCAGCAACAACACAATGACATGATCAAGAAAGCTGAAGAAAGTACAAAAAGGATGGATGATTTTCTTGATGGACTAAGAAGAGTCAACAACAATACCGAACTAGGGTATACCGAGAATGAAGAATCACCATACCAAGCTAATCCAAAGAATGTCTACACAAATCCAAGACCAAGAAGGCAGTCATGTAATCACTGTGGAAAACCAGGCCACACATCAAATGTCTGTAGGAGCAAAATAAAAGGTATTCCTAAATCCACGCCTTAATTCATAGGAATTTTTTATAAATGTAACAAGAAAGGACATAAAGCATATGAATGTAAATCTGAGGTGAAACAACCAAAGAAGGAAACCTACATGGACAAATTATGTCCTACTTGCAAAATGCATGGGCACACATCTCTTTAGTCTAGGAAGAAGAAAAGGCAAGCATGGAAGCCTAAAGAAAAAGAAACTGCTTATCAACTGAAAAGAGTCAGTAACTCATATGTTTGGGATTACAACACATGGGCAAACTACACAGCATGTGGAAGATTTGGACACATAGTTGCATTTGGACACATAGTTGCAAACTGCATGAGATAACGGATGAGAAAGTCTAGGAGCTGGACTAACCCCATAATCGTATGTCTACACTATTATAAAGTTGGTCATCTAAGAAAAGACTACAGAGACCGAGTGACAGAGACAAGCACTTTTGCCAATGGAAACACCATTGAAGACATTAGGGAGATGGGAAAAAAATGTGGAGGAAAGCTACAAACACTGATGAAGCTAGAACGAGAAATTTAAATGGTGACACCTTATCCAATGGATCTAGTGACATCACCACCGCCACCTAAGTAGAACAAGTAAGTATGGAACTGCATTATACCAAGTTATATTTTGCATCAATTTCATTATACATTGATGAAATGCCAAACTAGCATAATTAAAGATGCATTATGGTATTACTTGTTATGATTTTGTGAATTCAATCTCATCGGTCAATGCTTACCAAAAATCATCGGTGTACATATAGAGCTAAGTTGTTTATACGTACTAAGCACCATCGGTTAACACATAAAAAGATAAGTCGCTAGTGTAAACCAAGCTCCATCGATAATCATCTAAAAAGACAATGTTGTTTTCACCATATACCGAGATCCATCGGTAAAAAGTCAAATGAGTTGACACCTGGCCTGAGCATTGCATTCTCACCGAGATTGAAGTGTGTATGTTACCTGAAGACTCCGTCTTCAAACACTGAGAAGTGGGTGAGCATTTATGACATGACTTAGGGTAAAAGTCTATAAATAGTTGATGAAAGAGCTCATTGTTCACAAAGCAATTTGAGAAAAGAAGCAGAGTGAAACCAAAGCACAAAGCGACTAGATTTCAGAGTGAATTCAACCATGTTCACAGCACTCAGAAATATTCCCAGCAGTCATAGAAAATTGAAGTAACAACATTCTGTTAGAATGAATTCAGAATAACTGAGAGGAGGGGTGAATCAGTTATCCTTAGGTCTAGATGTGCCCATTTAAACTTTATGCCAATTTGAACAATTCAAATCTGCTTGGTAGCAATAACATAAAACAACAACATACATATGTAGTTTACTATTAGATGTAATTAGCTTGTAGAAAATTAACAGTAAAATACAACATAAACATTCACACAAGTTGACACCAGTATTTAACGTGGAAACCCAATTTGGGAAAATCACCAATAACATGCTATCAATTTTTCACTCTTCTAAAGTGAGCTCTGTTAGGATCCAACCCTATTAAAGGTTACAAAATACATTGCTAAATGTGACCTAGTTAAAGGATTTAATCACCCTGTCAGGAGTGGCCTTATTAGAGGACTTAGAACATTCCACCTGAATGTCCACCTTGCTTAAAGGATTTATACAATGATTGTTGGGTCAACCTGGTTAAAGGATTTTTACTGCTACAATGGTTAGAAAGTAATCAGCAGGTGTGATCTGATACATACAACTTACTTTGCAAATCCAGATCCAATTCAGCTCTAATTCTAATTCACTGAGTGGCTTGCATTCTCATTTCAATCTTCAGATCTACTTGGAAACCCATCAAGCAATCACTCTCATAGCTCTCTACTTCTCTGCTCAGCCTTCTCTGCTTTGATTAAGCCAATCAATCAATTAACCATGCAATCCTCTTGCATACACTTCTTACACTTTATGAATAACCCCTTGAGGTCATCATATACCTCTTCATCTAGGTTAGATAAATCTTTTGCCACTTAATCAATATCGTAGATCTTAGGTTAGGTCAGATCCAATAGATCTTTCCATCTTTACATTTAATTTACTTCTCCAAAGCAATCACTAATTAAATATTTGATCCATGCATTAATTATGATTACCCGTGCATTTAAATAGTGTGGACCAATCATGCTTATCCTTAATTAACTTTACATATCCCAATAAAATCAATTATGTCTGCCAGAGATCTCAAATCTCAACAATTACCAAAATACTGTTGCTCAGCCAACACTGTGTTCTTCCGCTCAGTCATCACTAGTTTCCTCAGCAATTTACTGGCGCTCAATCATCACTGACTTTAATCAGCATAAACTATTCACAGTAAACTATCATCAAAAGATAAACACCACATTACTTTTCCAATGTGCCAACTGATCAAGTGCCCTTGTGATTTCCCATAACTCAACCATTTCACTTGGTCTTCTTGTTAAATCTCCTTCATTAATCAATAGATATGGTACTCAAATAGATAGCAATAGTCTTACCAGTTAAGGTTTGGCATCAATGACAAAATAACAATTGTTTCCATTGTAGCTTTCCAAAAATCTCCCTCTTTGGCATTGATGGCAACACTAAATAATAAAATAATAACTTTCCAACCATAGTTACCATACAATCCAAAAAGTCTGATTGTGTTCCTTGATATGAACAAATCTTCATTAATGTCTTTAGCTTCATTATGATTCTCATCTTGTAAAATTTTTTCCTTATGTGTCTATAATCACATTGAAATCTTTCTATTTTTGTTCATCTGTAGACTCCCTCTTTCATTAATCTCTCCCTCTTTGACAACAATCTCTTTTTCAGTAATATCTCCCTCTTTATTTCTTTTTCTCAGTAATCTCTCCCTCTTTGACAACAATGCCAAAGATGTTGACATCTTCATCTTGCAGATTCTTCTATTCTAAACTCTGTATCAAGTTGTTCCTATCATCTTGCTTATGACTGGTCCTCTTTTCTGTCTTTGTCTGTCTTTCACAGCTTTAGGCAGCATCCTAAAGTGTGACTGCCTATGCATCAATGTGTAAAATATTCTAAATATAACATTTGATGCAACAGTTCCATTCTGAACTAATTAGCCTCAGTTAGGGGAATCACCCCTAAATTACCTCACAAATACTCATGAGCATCCTTGGGTAGTGCCTTTGTAAATATGTCTGCTAACTGTTCCTTAGTATTCACATATTCCAGTCTCACATCCTTCTTCTAAACTAGCTCCCTCAAGTAATGATAATTGATAGCTATATGCTTTGTCTTAGAGTGCATAATTGGGTTCTTAGAAATATTAATGACACTCGTGTTATCACAATATAGGACAACTGGTTCTATGATCTCCTCTTTCATACCTTTCAGTAGTATCTTCAACCACACAATGTTAGAACAATTAACTGTTGCTGCTACATACTCGGCTTCAGCTGTAGATTGTGAGGTGCAATTCTATTTCTTGCTTGTCCATGAAACTAATCTTTTTTCTAAAAGAAATACTCCTCCTATGGTGCTTTTCCTGTCATCCACATTTCCAGCCCAATCAGAATCAGTATAGACTCTGAGTTCAAACTTGTCATTCTTTTTGTAATGGAGATCATAGTCATCTGTTCCTTTCAAATATCTCAAAATTCTTTTTACCGCCATCATATGTGTTTCCTTGGGATTGGTAGAAAATATTGCAACAATACCATCAACCAATGCAATATCAGGTCTATTGTGTACAACATATTGTAGCTTTCCAATCATTGATCTGTAAAGGGTTTGATTCACTTCTTTTGTATCATCATTCTTTGTTAACTTTTGTCCAATAGCCATGGGTGTACTCACTGGTTTTGAATCTTCCATTTCAAAAAAATTTAGTATCTCCTTGACATATTTTGATTGAGTAATATAGACACCATTCTTCATCTGATATATTTGTAAGCCAAAAAAAAAATTTATCTCACCAAACATAGACATCTCAAATTCAGTTTGCATCTCCTTTGCAAATGCTTGGCATAACATATCTTGTCCACTAAATATAATTTCATCAAAAAAAAATTTAGCTAATAAAGTGCCTTTACTTTTCTCTGTCTTCAAATATAGATTGTTGTTGTCATTAGTTCTAGCAAATCCAATCTTCATCAGATAATTGTGCATTCTCTCATACCATGCTCTAGGTGCTTGCTTCAGTCCATATAGTTCTTTGTGTAATCTCCAAACTATGTTCCTCTTGCTTGGGTCAACAAATCCATCAGCTTGTTCAATGTATACTTCTTCCAATATTCCATTTAAAAATGTTGACTTTACATCCATTTGATAGGCTTTAAAACATTTGTAGGTTGCATATGCAAGTAATGTTCTTACTCCTTCCAATCTTGCAACTGGGGTGAATGTTTCTCCATAATGAATTCCTTCCTCTTGTGCATAACCTTTGCATACAGTCTAGCTTTGTTTCTTGTTACCTCTCCATGTTCATTCAGCTTATTTATGAATACCCACTTAGTACCAATTACATTCTTGTCATTCGGCCTAGGTACAAGTATCCAAGTCTTATTCTTCTCAATCTGTTTGATTTCTTCATTCATGGCTTGTATCCAGTCTTCATTATCTAAGGCATCATTTACCGTTTTAGGCTCAAAATCACATAATAAGCATGTATCTTCTCTCAACTGACTTCTTGTCATAACTGCAGAATCCTTCGATCCTAAAATTTGATCAACTTAATGGTGCCTCCTTAGATAATTTTCAGAGTGGGTTCTTTTTCTACTTCAGTTTGATCATTCATGTCCAATTCAGGTTGATTCTGTGACTCCGCATCTCCATCAGATAGCTCGACAATTACCTCTTGCTGCCCGGAAATTTCATTTCATGACTTGGCAGGTGCTAGCTGTTGCTCGACAACCTCTTTCTTAGTTTTAGGTAATTCACTAGAATTGTCCTTATCCATATAGATGAATTTGATTTGTAACTTTCAGGTTCCTGTGTGATTTCAGCTTCATTTCTTTCTGCATATTCATCAATTCTAACATTTGCACTTTCCACAATTTTTTTAGTGTTAGAATTCAAACACTTGTATGCTTTACTTTTCATTGAGTAACTAAGAAATATGTCTTCCTCACCTTTAGCATCAAGTTTTCCATTTTTTTTATCCTTCAGTATAAAACATTTGCTTCCAAAAACTTTGAAATATCTTACATTAGGTGCATACCCATACCATAGCTCATAAGGTGTAGCATTAGTACCTTTCTTGACTTGTACTCTATTCAGGGTATAGATTGTTGTACTTACAACTTCTCTCCAATATTTATGTGCAAAATTCTTCTCCATCATTAGTGTTCTGGCACAAACTATGATAGATCTATTTCTTCTTTCAGCAATACTATTCTGTGGTGGTGTTCTAGGTGCGGACATTTGTCTTTTTATCCCTCAGTCATTGCAGAACCTATTACACTCATTAGAAATAAACTCACCTCCTTTGTTAGATCTTAAACATTTTAGGCTTTTACCTGTCTCCTTTTCAACTTTTGCCAAGTACCACTTAAATAACTGGAATGCATCATATTTTTCTTTAAGAAACATAACAGTCATCATTCTTGAGTAGTCATCAACAAATAGAATAAAGTATTTATCTCCACATTAACTTTTCTCACCAATGGGACCACAAAGGTCAGTATCAACTAATTCCAAAATGCTCTCAGAAGTATGAGTTTTTCTCTTGAAACTAGATTTAGTCATTTTTCATAGTTGACATTGCTTACACATTGCATTTTCAAGTTTATTTAACTTAGGTAGCCCTCTAACCTTTTTCAATTTTCTTATACTTACCAAGTTATCAAAGTTTACATGACACAACCTTTTATGCCATAACCAAACATCATTATAATGTGCAAACAAGCTTTTCTCATAGTTCAATCCAGATAAAACAAGTTACCTTTTGTTTGCTCACCACTTCCAACTAGTTCTCCATTGACATCATAGATCTTTGCCTTCTTGTGATGTAATTCAACTCTGTAACCAAAAGTATTCAACTGTGCAACACTCAATAAATTATGATTAAGGTCATCAACCAAATATACATTGTCACATCTGATCTTGTCAGTCAAGTTAATTGATCCTTTCCCTTTAACAAGACATGGTGCATCATTACCAAATTTAACATAACCACCTTTACACTGATCTAAGATTTCAAATTTATCTTTATCACCAATCATGTGATGTGAACAACCATTATCAATAATCCAACAGTCACCTTTACTCATATAAGAAATTAGTGCAGTTTTCTCATCATCATCAGAATCATCTTTCATAGCAACATACACAACTTCTATATCATTTTCATCAATATTGTCAGATTCACTGTCAGAAGCTTTTTCAGCTATATAACAGATTTCTTACCTTTGTCTTTGTAATCTTAATACTTTCTGAAGTCTCGGTCATCCTTTCTATCTTTATACTTGTTGTACCTTCTTTCATCTTTGTCATTCTTATTAGGACATCTTGCAGCAATATGACCAACTTTGTTACATGAAAAACAAATGATAGGAAGTTTAGCTTTGAATTTTCCTTTTCCTCTAGATAGTCTTTTTTCCATGAGTGCTTCAAGTTCTTCCAGATCATCATCTATGGTGTCATTGTCACTATTCACACATTTCTTTCCTCTCTTTGATTTGTTAAGGACCAACTGGGATCTGAATGCAGATTCAATAGCTTGTGGAGTATAGTTATCAAAATTTGACATCGCGAATGCAGTAAGTCTGCCTACCAGACCTTCTAAAGTCAAATTATTATGAGTACATCTTAATTCTTGAATTGCAGAGACTCTAATAGCATATACAAGAAGAAGAGTTCTCAATACCTTGCTCATAATGGTGTTATCATCAATGGTTCCCTTAGCTCCTCTAATAGCATTTACAACTTCCTTTATCCTACCATAATATTGAACTATATTTTCTCCTTCTTGCATTTTCATTTCATCAAACTTACCTCTTAAACTGTTAGATTTGGCTCTCAACACATTTTTATCTCCTCCAAAGATAGTTGCAAGGACATCCCACATTTTCTTTGTAGTTGTACAATTCTTTATGTCTTCAAACTCATGATAGTTTAGAGATGATGCAATCTCCAACATTGTTTTATTGTGTTCTTTCTTTTCTCTTAATTGTGCAGCTGTGGGAGGTGCAGTGGGGGCTACATAATCGTGTTCAACATAGTGCTTAGCAGAATTACCTATACCAGCCAGATGAAATTTCATCAAACTCTGTCATGCAGGGAAATTCTCTTTGTTCAACTTTAGTACCTCCTTTTTATACATCTTGATCTTTTGCTCCAAGTACCTTCAAACTATTTTCAAGAGACCAAATCTCTAATACCAATTGTTAGAATGAACTCAAAATAACTGAAAGGGGGGGTGAATCAGTTATCCTCAGGTCTAGATGTGCCCATTTAAACTTTATACCTATTTGAACAACTCAAATTTGCTTGGCAACAATAACATAAAACAACAACATACATATGTAGTTTACTGTTCAGATGTAATCAGCTTGTAGAAACTTAACAGTAAAATACAACATAAACATTCACACAAGTTGACACTAGTATTTAACATGGAAACCCAATTTGGGAAAAACCACCAATAATATGCTATCAAGTTTTCACTCTTCTAAAGTGAGCTCTGTTAGGAGCCAACCCTGTTAAAGGTTACAAAACACATTGCTAAATGTGACCTGGTTAAAGGATTTAATCACCCTGTTAGGAGTGGCCTTGTTAGAGGACTTAGAACATTTCACCTTAATGTCACCTTGCTTAAAAGATTTATTCAATGACTGTTAGGTCAACCTGGTTAAAGGATTTTTACTGATACAATGGTTAGAAAGTAATCAACAGGTGTGATCTGATACATACAACTTACTTTGCAAATCTAGATCCAATTCAGCTCTAATGCTAATTCACAGAGTGGCCTCCATTCTCATTTCAATCTTCAGATCTGCTTGGAAACCCGTCAAGCAATCATTCTCGCAGCTCTCTGCTTCTCTGCTCAGCCTTCTCTACTTTGATTAATCCAAACAGTCAATTAACCATGCAATCCTCTTGCATAGACTTATTACACTTCATGAATAACCCCTTGAGGTCATTATATACCTCTTCATCTAGGTTATATAAATCTTTTGCCGCTTAATCAAGATCATAAATCTTAGGTTAGGTCAAATCCAACGAATCTTTACATTTAATTTACTTCTCCAAAGAAACCACTAATTAAATCTTTGATCCATACATTAATTATGGTTACCTGTGTATTTAAATAGTGTGGACCAATCGTGTTTATCCTTAATTAACTTTACATATCCCAATAAAATCAATTATGTTAGCAAAAGATCTCAAATCTCAACAATTACCAAAATAATGTTGCTTGGCCAACACTGTGTTCTTCCGCTCGGTCATCACTAGTTTTCTCAGCAATTTACTGGCACTCGATCATCACTGACTTTGCTCGGCATAAACTATTCATAGTAAACTATCATTGAAAGATAAACAACACATTACTTTGTCAATGTGCCAACTGATCAAGTACCCTTGTGATTTTCCATAACTCAACCATTTCACTCGGTCTTCTTGTTAAATCTCCTTCATCAATCAATAGATATGGTAGTCAAAGAGATATCAATAGTCTTATTGTGTGCTAAAAATATGTCACACTTCTATGAATCATTATATCTAACATCACTCAATAATGAGGTCTCAAATGGCGACTCATAGTTGTCTATTCATGGAATGCAAAGGTGTGTGATGGAGGCCCTCAGATTGACCTAGTTTGTGGCCCTACAAGTACACCATAAAACAAGAGATTCTATATGATAATGCATGATTTTGTCTATATGATAATGGAATTAATCTATATTATAACAATGCATGATTATTCTATGAAAGGAAATACGAATACAAAATTAATCTATGAAAGAAAATATGAGTTTAATCTAAAATGCAAATGCAAAATTAATCTAAATGAATTGTCATGAATGCATGAGAGAAGAAGACAAGAAGAGAGAAGTTGCAATACCTAAGCTCAAGTGCTCAAATTCTCATCCAAAATTGCTCTCTAATCTTGCAGCATAACAATAAAATAAAGAATGTGTGTGTTTTTTTATTATGCAAATGAGAAGGAGAGGCTTCCTTATAAAGAGCAATGGACGGTGGAGATTAAGAGGTTAAAAAAGGAAAATAAAGCAATGGTGGAGATTAAATCTTGGTTGATCCATGTGCTTTAAATCTTCAAAAGGCAAGATCAAAGGGCTATGATTAAGAGGCAAAAAAGCCCACCACTTAGGAAGATGTAGAGGAGAAAAAAAAAATTATTTGATTTATTTCTTTTTTTATCAAAAAGAGAGGTTTAAGTGGGGATTTTATTTATTTAAAAGATGAATTTTCTTTTAATTAAATAAGATAAGATTATTTAATTAAAAGAGGGATATTAATTAAATAAGATAAAATCATTTAATTAAAAAGGGATATTTTA
>MU227824.1:1306460-1321951 GCA_018584345.1 Thuja plicata | reverse complement strand
ACAAGAAAAAGGAGATTGTTTTGTTGTGGGGGAGGGGTTTGCCTTGGTCAAACCCCAGTTTAGGAATTAACCTCAAATATATGTAATTGAAATTGCAGAAATAAACAAAGCAAATGCATAAATTCACGTTGCTTGAAAAAGTCCTTGTGGCGGATTCGAATCCTTGAATCCACAAGTATGATTCAAATGTAGAATGTAGAAAGGTAGTATGTCTTCAATCTCTTGCTAATGGATCTCCAAAACCAAGTCTTGAATGGGTTCTTGAATTTGGAATAGGCTTGGAAGAAGGTGGATGGAGAGATCACCAAAAGGGCACCTTGTAGCTTCAATCCTTCAATTGCCTCCAATAGATCTCCTTCATAAAAATGGATACTTGAATAGATGAATGCTTGCTTGAAACCTTTCTTGATTGCTTGATCTCAATTAGGAATGCTTGATTCTTGATTAGAAGACTTAGCTTGCTTGATCATGGTTCTTCCTGCTTAGAGAAAATGAGAGAGAAAGCTTCCCTTTTATATGAAATTAGGGTACAATCTTCCAAGGAGGCCTACATAGGAGAATTAAATCCCATTAAAGCCTTTACCCCTAGGAGAGGACCTATATTAAATATAATTTTGGAATCAATGCTTCGGAACCCGAAACAGTCGACCCGGAAGCGAGAGATACTTTTTGCAAAGGCCGACCTCCCAAAACTGCAAGACCCCGGGATTTGAACCTTAGGTCAAGGTTGAGGTTGACCCTGACCTAGGTCATGGTCAAGGTCGACATAGACCTAAAATGTTGACCTTGACCCTAAAGCCCAGATTCATTAGTCTGCCATTTAGAATGCAAAAATTAGGCCAAACAGGAGTGGAAAGAGGAACAAATCAGGGAGGAAGCCATGTCAAGATCAAGAACCCATTCAAGGCACTTGCCATGACCCCAGACCACTTACTCAGAAGGCTAAACACGTCTACAATGGAAGTGCTTCCATTTTATGACTATACAAAGTGTTAAAAAAGTGTTATTGATTTCTAATAGTAGATTTCCTGAATTGTGGGTAGCTTCTTTAGCTTCCCATAATTCCTTACCTAGAAAGTGCTAACATTTTTGGAAGAAAGCTAATTGAAACCCATCCGGGGTGGGGGCCTTATCAGGGTGGAGTTGGAAGAGAGCATTTTTTATTTCCTCCGAGGTAAATTTCCTATTTAACCATCGATTATCAACATCTGTGATTAATATATAGGAATTGAAGTTAATTGTTTCTATTGGGCATGAATATCTGAGGATTCATAGTTATTAAGTGTACTAGAGTAGAATTCTACAAATTCCTTTGCTAGTGCAATAGGGTCCTCTATTACCTCCCCCTTAGTATTCTTGATTTTTTGTACTCCATTAATGTTTCTTCTATTTTTAGTGTTGTTATGAAAGAATTTAGCGTTCTTATCTCCTTCTAAAAGCCAACTTCCCTAGATTTTTGCTTCCAATACATTTCTTCTTTTGTTAAAAGATCTAGATGTTTGGCTAACAATTCTTTTTTATTGATGATAGCTTTCATTATTCATATTGTTCTTGATCTCACTTCTTCATTGAGTTCTTGGATTTCTTTTTCAACCTAAATTTTTTCATCGAAA
The DNA here is from genome assembly GCA_018584345.1 of Thuja plicata. Taxonomy (NCBI): domain Eukaryota; kingdom Viridiplantae; phylum Streptophyta; class Pinopsida; order Cupressales; family Cupressaceae; genus Thuja; species Thuja plicata. The sequence goes on along the minus strand of MU227824.1, from coordinate 1,320,338 downwards.
ATGTTTAGGAAATGATCTTTGTTCCAATTTAGGATTTTATTTTTAAGGGATTTGAATTTGGAAATAAAACAATACATTTTTGATCCCTCATAATAGTCCTCTTTCCACCATTCTTCTAGAAAAGTCATAAAGTCTTTATGTTGGAACCACGTGCTTTCAAATTTAAAGGGGTTTCTATTAGGTTTTTCTTCTTCTACAGTTAGTCTAATAGGAAGTGATCAGATCTTACATTGGCTAGAACTTCAGTAGCCAGTGTGTTGTTCAAAGTCCTTAAATCTCCTTTGACGAAAAATCTATTCAATCTTTTTATAATATAGCCAAATTTTTCTCTTCTATTGTTCCATGTATATACATTGTTACTTGTTTTGATGTCCATCAAGCTATTTTTATCAACCCAAGTGCTAAAATCTTTCTATACTTGGGATTCATAGAGTGATCCCCCATATTTTTCACTTGTATCAGTTATAGCATTGAAATCCCCTCCCAATATAAAGTTGCAATCACTAAACTGGTTTATGTATTCTTCAATTTCTCTCCAAACTTCTTTTTTATAATAGGTCTTTGTTGGTCCATATATGTTTATTAAGAGAAAAGACAGTGGTTTTTTTATACTGCGTAACTTTCCCCCCATCTAGTTCTTCTTAGAGATAATGTTTTTATATTCAACTCTTCAGGGGTCCCATAGAGATGCAAGACCCCCAAAGGCACCAGTCGCTTCCATCCATTCTACTTTCCATAGTCCTAGCTTTAGTTTTATTTTCTTAAACTCTTCATTGTTTAGTTTTATTTCTTGTAATAATATAACTTCAGATAGTAAACTAAGTTTGGGTCTTAATAAACACTATTTGTTAGGGGTGTTTAGGCCCCTAACGTTCCAATTTGTAAGCCTTATTGTTGTTTGGGAAAGAACTTCCCCTTCCCTGCATTAAATAGAGTAGTTTATTTAGTCTGATTTCTAGCCTCACCATCTTTGTTCCTTAATTCAGCAATAGATTTTCTTCCTCTCATGTTTAGGGGTTTGGTGATCCTTGGGGAATGCAACCCTTCCAAATTGGTAGACATGCCAAGATTCCTATCTAGATTTGTTATTCCATTCGGCAATCCCATTGTTGATTGAACATTTTCATAGCTACCATGTTTAATCCCAAGTTCATTCATGAGATTAAAACTGATGTTATTTATAAAGTTACCTTCCTCTTCTGATTCATATTCTAACTCTATATTTTCATAGTCATACTCTTTGTTTGTTTTTGGTTCAATGTTGTCATTATTTTCCTTATGTGCAAAAAATTCTTTGTCATTCTTCTTCAACAGAGAGATCATATGTGATTGGTGTGATTCCAATTTTGTTATAAAGGGTTTCTATTTCTCAAGGGATAGTTAGTTTCTTTTTGGTACCATCTTCATAGGTTGGACCTGTATACTCATTTTTATTATTGTCTGAAGCATTCTGAATTGATATTTTCCCTCACGGTTGATATATTAGAGGCTATGTTTTCCATTTTATTCCACTCTGTTAATAGATATCTAACCTCATTGTGGGCATATGTGAAATCTTTCATCATGTTTCCAAGAAGGGCCATGTTTTGTTCCATTTTCTTCATTGTTTCTTTTTGAGCCTGTAGAATCCTATGCTCTATAAAAACTTCATGATCCTTATCCTTATCTACCATCTCCAATTCTTCACTTAGCATCTCTTTTACTAGGTCTCCTACATCTTTCTCCAAGACTTCCTTGAACATATCCTTAATACCTTCCTCTAGATTTCCAGGATAAAAACCCTCCTTCCTCATAATTGTATCTTTATTGAAGTTTTCTAATCTTAGGTCCTTATATGTTGGGGCAATCATGTTTATTAATGATATTCCCATACAATCATCTTCAAATCTATTATTTTTATTTTACATTATTTCCCCTTCTTCAATATCCAAATTTATAAGTGGTTCGGGTTCTAGAATTGGATGGTGTAATGATATTGGTGGAAGAGCAGTATGTTCATTACTTGATGTATGTCCTATTTCTTGGTTTGGAGTGGGTTATGAATTTTCCTTATTTGACTTTGGAGTAAGTTTTGATTTATTATTATTCCCAGAATAAGTTCGAAACATACATCTAGGTTTAGGAGTTGAAGGAGAAATATCAATTATGAAACCTCCCTGATATTTATTTATATATGTTTGGGTTTTAATTGCAAAGCACAAATAGAAGTTTGTTATTCTAGGTGTTGAAATATGGTATTCATATGCATTTGGATATGTTTCTTGAATAGATATAGCTATATCTCGAATATAACCTTGAAATAATTATAGCATTAATATTTGCATTTACTAAGAATTTTACAGAGGAGACAAAGGTGAAATATTCCTCAATACCTAACCAGTGAGATCTCCTATTTTCCTCAAGATTTTACTATGTAAAAGCTTTATAGGAAAATTACAAATGATAACCCATCTTGGTCCTAAAATCTTTCCACAGGAAGAATGATCAAAATTTGGGAGCCAGTTAATTTTTTAAGGCATATCCTTCATAAAATATAGATTTACCATGCAAGAAGTCCTTTAAACTCTTTTCATTGCAGGCTAAATACAGAAAATTTCCTTCTAAGATAGTGATACTTACCTGATCATTGAGAACCTTTAGAAACCAATCAACAATTTTGGTTATAGGAGATTATGAGCCACACCATTTAGCAAATAGACCATAATTCTTGCAATGGTGCCACATTTCTTCAGTATATGCATTGTTCACCACTGTGGCTATCTCATTAGTATTGTCCAAAGATCCTCCACCCTCACCATTGTTGACTGGATGAAAAGGGCTTTGTTTCGATAGAGACTTGAATTTGGCATTAGATTTAACCCTTAAGGCTTGAGAGCTAGGGTTGTTAGAATAAACCATAAAATAGGGTTTATTATTGATACGCTTGGGGTCCCATTGACTATTCTTTGCAGAGATCTTTGGCTAGGAACTAACCAAATCTCAGGACTCTGTAGATGAATAACTAACATTAACCACCGAGACATACTCTATTATAGGGTTTCCCAACGATACCTTTTTTCCCCCAAAACCTTAGGGTGAATATTGTTGGTTATGGGTATGGCCCATATGTTTTTAATTTTACAAATCTTACCCTTTTGAGTAGTTTTTTTTCATTGGTTACAACCAGTTATCCATCCATCATCATCAGAGATTTGTTGATACTATTCTAAATTTTTCCCAGAGGAGAATCCATTTGTTCTCAAAGATATATTTCTCTGTTTTGGGATCCCGTCCTCTTTTTTTTTTTTTCCTGAAGGGCGACTACTTGTGAGCCCTTCCAATATTAAACCTAGCTGAAGGAATTTTACTCTTTCCAGACTTATCTATGTGAAAATTTAGACCTTGTTTCTTAGGATTAGGGCTTCTGATTGTCGTTGTATAAGATTTTGTCATCTTTTGCCCTTCATTTTTTTTTGCCTTTGAAGAAGTCTATAAATGATTTAGGGTTTCAAATTGGTTATTTATTCTGAAACCTCCTCATTTGGCAGGGACTACCGTATTTTTTTATATTCAAAAACTCGATTTGCTTTTTCGTCTCTTTTGAAGGCAGAGCGTAACATTTCGTGTAGCGAGCCATCTATTTTTTTTGTTTTTTTACAAATAGTATATATAATTGAAATGACATTAAAAATTATTATCATCATCATCATATTTCTATACTTTTATATTTAGATTTTCCTTTTACTATTCTATAAACATGTCCCTTACACCTTCTATAGCTAAAGTGCTAATAAAAACTTCTCTACTTGTAGGAAGCGGTACAAGTTTACAACTCAAGAATGAATGAATAAATGAAAGATTTTAATAACGTCCACGAGGCCAAAGAAACCTATGGGACCCATGAACTAGCACACACCCCAAGAATAGGGCTCCAAGAACCTAATCAAGTCGTAACCTCTTCTTTAAATCTTCTCTTCGATAATGGATTTTGATCACTAAGTTTGTTGTCCTATCTAACTATTTTTCTTCAAATAAAAAAATTAAGTTGCCCGCCTCTAAAATATCCACCTATCCAGAGCGCATGCCATTGTATGCTTGGATTTCATGATAAAGTGATGCTTTGTCTCTACCACATCCATGTTATAGAATATACATATCCTTTTTTCCCAATCTTCCTTTGGTACTAGCCATCTACCTGTTTCACACCTCAAATGGTACCGTCATTTTAATTTTGAGGCTATTGATGATAAGATATTTCTAAATTCTTTCTACTTGCCTCCATTTTTGATCTGAAATACTTCCGCCCCAAATTTCACACCCATAAAGGATCACCAAGGTCACCAACAATCCAAACACCATTTTTTTGGTCTTCCAATGCCACAACTCAATATTCCTACACCTATTTTGTAAGGAGTATAATGCTTTCCAACCCCTTAAATTATTTTTTCTCTGCACATTTCCCAACTGAGTTTGTTCTAAAAATCGACCCCCATATATTTATACTCATTCACTATCTCTAAAGGATTTTCTTTGAAAAGGAATGTGTTTGGACTCTTTTTTTTTTGAAAGAGAAGATCATCACTTTAGTTTTACTAGTGTTCACTTGCATCCCAACCTCATGACAAAAGGTTTCAAGTATCTTCAAGTGTTCGCTCAACCCATTTTCCATTTTGGTAATTAGAATGAGATCGACTACATACAGAAGTAGTTTGATCACATAATTAGCTAACTGGACTATCTCTCTATTGGTCTTGTTTAGCCATTTTTCTAAGTTATCAATATAGCTCACCCAAATAGAGTTGGAGAAAGTGGGCACCCCCGTTTGACCCCAATATTGCTTACAAAGCACTCTGAAATTCCATTATGGTTATGATTTTAGCCTTGGACCACCCATAAAGTCTATGCACCACAACCCTAAGCTCCTTAGAAATTTCCATTTCTTCCATTCTATCCTGGAATTTGTTGCATGGTGTATCAAAGGATTTTTTAAAGTTTACAAAATAGCAAAAGGCCTCAACACCTTGGGTGTTCCATATTTTTACAACTAGGAATCTAAGGGTAACACCGTGATCAATAATGGAATATTCTGGCTTAAAACTACTAGCCCCCTAGCTCTTTTACCCTCTATTTCTGCCCATTTGCTGATTTTTTGTTCTACCGTGCTACCAAAGAGCTTCCCAAGGAGGAGGTTAACCATAATAGTACGATAATTTGACAGGTTATTAATGTCACCACTTTTGTGAAAGGGAATCACAACACTAGCTATCCAATTTTCAGGAAAACCCTCTTCATTGACATCCTTGAAGATACGATTGATATGAGGTGCAAAAATATCAATGTCCCATTTTAGATGTTTATCTTGCAGTCCATCAATATCTTGGGCTTTTCCCCCTGCCAACCCCTTTATGCCTTGATTAATATCTTCAATGTAGTCATGACATTGATTACTCGAGGTCTATATTCACCTTGTTCACGCTCATATAACATCTTTGCACACTCAAGCCACTGAGACCAAATGTTGCTATTATCTATTTGCTTCCTCTTTTGTTGCAACTCTTTCCAAAAAATTAGGGATTTTATTTTCCAAGATTAATCAACTCTATCCTTCTCATGGTCACATAATTTTTTTTTTTTTTGTACCTTAGCAACTTTTCATACTCTTTCCCATTGTCTTTATCCATTCCCTCTAAGATTTCTTTTTTAACTTGCACTTGTCATCAAACCAAGGACTTGCTAGGAAAGTATTTTATGCCTCTCTATTAAGTCTAGACCTTTTACACTCTTCTAACGCCTTGAAAATTAGAAGAACATGATTATCTTTGTCAACAAGGTGGTGCTTCGTGATACTAAAATCCTAATAAGCCACTTAGGCCCCATTTGGTTACTGCAATTAAGGCGGAATTGGGTGCGGAACTTCCGCTTTTTTCCCAAATCCACCGTTTGGTTCGCTAATGTGCAATTCTGGTTTTGGACCCCAAAATCCAATTTTGACCCCAAAATGAGCGGCACAATCTTCCCACCCAATAGGTGGAATTTGAAATCATATTCTGGTTTTGGGTTTTTGTGAAATTTTTTATCAATTATAAAAATGGTGCTGCTTTAATATCTCGCCCGTGTCTGCTCTGTAATTTTTCAAAATTTAATATAAGCGAAAGGAGTCGAAAAGATCAGGAAAAGTGGTAAACCATGGCAGCTGCAAACCAAAAAAGCTAGGGTTTTGGTCAACATCTTCCCGCCTGTGTGTTAATGGAGCTTTGAAGCCGAGCGTGTGCATCCATCAAAGCATTAAGGATAAATTTTTTGTTTCAGATTTTGACTTGTAGTTATCCTAGAAGTTTTGTATGCAGCAGATTCAACAACCCATGCTACGTCTTCCCCACCTGTTCATTCCACTATGTGAGCTTATTGCAAGGATATGCAAATGGGATTTATTGAAGAGGATTGACATCCATCCTTGGTGAAAATGTCTCAAAGATCTATAGTCTCAAAAGCGCAATAGTTGCGGGTTGTACCAGGTATTGCCATCCACCTAAGCATAGAAGGAACACACAAGATTCAACAACCAGATTGAAGTGCTATTGGTGTATGCATAACCAGATTCAACAACTTTTACCAACATTCTCCTCTGCCCGGGCGTGTTTTTTTGAAGTAGAAGACTACTACAAAATAATTAAGATATGGATTACACCATTAGCAGAAGACTACCACAAAATAACTTAAATGAATTGAAGCTGAGTAAAGTACATAAATGGCGCTTAATTTCATCTTTTAAACTGTTATAATGCTCTTCCATAGTCACAGTCTGTTGGCTACCGTTGGGATTGAAAAAAAAAACCATTGAGCTCGTCTTCATGAATTCATTGAAAGTTGAGGATTTTTTAATACACAAAATACACAGTGGTTTCCCTTCATCATAAAATACAAAAAAATATGCAGATCATGAAGAAGAGATTTCCCTTCACCACTGAATTTCTCAGTTGCAATTCTAATTTCAAATTTGGCAACCAAACGCAGAAGATGGATTGTCTAAGTCATCTTCCGGGTCAACCAACCGGTCCAAACTATCTCCAAACTATCTCCCGAATACACAAAACCTGAATTTCAAAACCTTATTTTGAAATAATTAGTTTTGAGTCAAATTCTAATTCCTCAACCAAAGTGGGCCTTATAGACACTTCTCAAGATTTTCTCATTGCCTTGAATCATTAGAATCCTACCTAGCTAAGGTGCTTTCTCTTTTTGAGAAAAAGGAAAGTAAATGTTTTATAGTCCACCTGTGCCACAAGGAGGCTACAAACCCTACCCCCAAGTGGGATTTGAACTTGTGACCTCTCTTTCAAGAGTTCAAGTTCTCCACCACTAGGCCAACTCAAACTATACAATTAGGTTGTGATCTGAGTTTAGGCCCCGTTTGTTTGCGGAATTGGAATTTGAGTCAAAACTTGATTATCTCAAAATCAGGTTTTCAAATTCTGATTTTGTATATTCGGAAGATGTTTTGGACCGTTTGGTTGATTTTGAGATAATCAGGTTTTGACTAAAATTCCAATTCTGCAAACAAACGGTTTAACAAAATCAGGTTTAATGTTTGCCCTAATCCGGTAACAAAATTTTAACAAAATGTTTGCCCTAATCCGCCGTCAACAGTTTGAATTGAAGTGATAATACATGTAAATACAGTAAGACAGAATTGTTGGAGAAGATGAGAATGTCTGAAAGTGGCTACCGTAAATATATATACGCCAATACTGGTTTATTGCAGAGAAGTTAGAACGCAGAAGTTAGAATGCAGAGGCATTTTGTTCGAGTTTATTGCAGTCTGTGACGATACAAGATCTGAGGGACATCGTGGTTGCATGGAGAGGAATGCAGACAACTCAAGAATGGATTCTCTGCAAGTGTCTGCTAGATTACCCAGTCATTGTGACCAGGATTCTCTGCAAGTGTCTATGGCGAAGAACGAAAAACGAAAAGTGAAAGTCACCGGACCCGAAAGAATATCAAATGCAATGCTTAAAACACAAAAAAGAGTTTTAAAAAGTGAATTCCACCTATTTGAGTGGAAGTGGAACTTCCGGAAGTTCACACGAAACGAGGGTTTGAAAATAGAAACCCAGTTTTGAATGATGACAACCAAACGACAAATTGAGTTCGAAACTGGAAGTTCCGCCGCCAATTCCAGCCCAATTCCCGCAAACACAGCATTGTACGGTTCTGTTGGCATGTGACCACACGACTAACCCTTTAACCCGAGTCTGTTTTGATGGTACAATGATTATAATTTTATTTCCCCTCATGAAACTGCGAAAGAGGCGCTTGAAGTAAACGCCAGTATCGCAGCTTCTTATCGATCTACGCATAAAGACAGTGCGTAATGAGGAATGAACCTCGCAGATCGGACGGCTGATGCAGGTGCACATCTGCTGGAATTTTAAGCCATCTATGCTGGAAAATCAGAACGAGGTTTTGAAAAGAAACATGGCTCCGTAATGATCATTCACTTTAGAAATCCTCCAGAAGCAGCCTATGAAATTTGAAATTCGAATATTCACAAATTTTCATTGTAAGTATTGTATATCTGAGAAATTCTGAACTCTTAGCTGTGTGAAATTGATTATTTTTAGAGGATTAGGGGAGGAGTCAGTCCAAATAAGAAGTTCGTTCATTACGGGAATTTGTGTTGAAAATTAGGGCTTCTTCACAATGCAGTATAGTGTTTTATGTTGAATTTTCTGTATATCACTGTAAAAAAATGTTTATCTAAGAGGAAAATCGCATTTTGTTTAAGCTTCGTTATAAATTCTTTATATTTCGCATCTTCAAGCCTGACAATAGGCGAATTGGGAAAAAAAAAACGGATAAGTAAAGACTGATCCTCTCAATCGAAATTCTGCAGGCATCTCAGGGCAGGTAAGGTTAGTTTTCAAACATTAGCTGAGAAGGTGCATTATTGAGTTAAGGCTTGAATTCGTCGCATATGTTTACTTGAATTTTTGAAGGATATGGAGCGTTTTTTGTGAAAGAGGGGGGATGTCTGACACTGGAAGAAAAACGACCGACTTATTCAATATTTGACATTGAAACCATTGAATTTCAAAGACTTACTAGGGCAGGCTTAGAAATGTAAAGTTTTTCCCGAAATTCTAAGTTTTCACGTCAGAAAGGGCTAATTATTTACGGTTTACCAAACTAAGGGTTGAAATTTTTCCACACAGTTGTCGAGAAAGAGGATTTAGGTTATTTGTGATGCTGAAAAGCTAGTTCAAGTTGCTCAGTCACGAATCTTCACACAGAAGCGACGAAGATTAGAGCAGAGATCAGTTGATGCAAGAATCGAAAACACCAGATTACATGGCAAGCTTTTTGGAGAAAGAGTGCAAGGCTAGTACTACATGTGTCTGATATTTTGAGCAGGTTGCCAGATTGTGTGCGCAAGCTGTCCTGTACTATTCAATTCGAAATATTCGCTGGATAGGATTAAGTCTCAACAGGATCAGAAATTGAATTTCAAAAAGGAAAGGAAGGGCCACAAGCCTTTGGGTGGCTCTAAAGGTCTTAGGATATATATTCGTGATTCAGCTCGTAAAAGATTAAACAGGATGTTCTATGGAACGATGGTTTGGGATCCATGGCTGATAGTCTCTCAGATTGTCTGTCTACAATGCCTCTATTATCTCAGTCTTGGGATGTTTATGTGGATTCTCGTGGGTTCAAGGGTTCCAAGATTGACACTTTTTTATTTCTTCGATTTTACATCACTGTCAGTCTCGACAGTCACTGGATGGTGCATATTAGGCGCTTTCTTTCTCAACGCTCTTGCAGGGTGAGTTTTATTTAGAAAGCATATTACTTTTTGTTTTTTTATGATTTTATAAATATAGAAAGAAACATTTTGCATTTAGAATTTTTATTTAGTTGTGAAAATTGCAGAGAAATAGTTGCTAGTTACTTAAGATAGAGAATTGGTGTAGGATTCTGAGAATAGGAAAAGTAGCATAATATATTTATATACTCTTCCATTCTGAAGTGAGAAGTATAGGACCATTCCAAAACCCTAGGTAAGATAATTGGCACAAAGATGCTGGAAGGTGGCTTATGGAACTCATCACACCAAAACCATCTCTGAAAGTGCAAATAAAAGATTTGTGACCCATCCTGCAAATAGACTTGTCATGAAGATAATTACTGCCTATTATGCACTTTCAGAGATGGTTTTGGTGTGATGAGTTGTACAGGCCACCTTCAAGCAAATAGAATTATCATGAAGATTTATGACCCATCAAGCAAATAGAATTGCATTTAAGATTTGTGACCCATCAAGCAAATAGAAATGTCACTAATATTTGTGACCCGTAAAACAAATAGAATTGGATAGAATTGACCGCTTATTGTGATCCATAAGCCTGACTGCAGCCTACAATGCTTCTGATAAGAAAAGTATTTGTTGTGGGCGTATTGTAAATCCCTATAGAGGTCCTTTTCTTGACGTGTTAAACTAGAGTATGCTACAAAAGTCCTGTTTTCTACAACTTTTTAAGGAAGGGCTATTAAACTATGGAAAATATTTTTTGATCAGTTTTTCTTTGAGTCTATAGAATGTGGGGACACGGGTATGAGGACAATTGCTTTTGAAATGGATTTTTGGGAGGGTGGGGGAATGATATCTAATATAGCCGGCATTTTTTAAATTTAGTTTATAGTTAAATAACATAAACAATGATCTAACATTGAATCATGTTGTCATGTTAATCTTCAATGTCAAATGATTAGCATTGATCAGAATGGGTTGAAATTACAATGACAATCCAACATAGTTGTATGGACATTGATATGGATATGGATATGGATATGGCTGGGTGTGACTATCATATTTGTATAAATGCATATTTTATTGTAATTTCACCAAAACAAGGATATAAGTAACTAAATTAACTATCTTTTCTAAATCTAAATTAAAATAGAATAATCGAAAATATAAATTAAAAAATATATTGAAATTCTCAGACTCCACTTTGCTACTTTCAGCTTGCAATAAGATCACTTATGCTGTTCTTGGCTCATGATGCATGGCCTTTTTTCTGACACTTGCCTACTTTGTCTATCCTCTGTTCAGAGGCTTGTGCACCATTACCAGTCACCAATCAGAATTCCCATGAAACTGTAGATTCCCCTTCTACTTGGTTGGCCTGGTCCATGTTAGATTCATGCGCACAGGTCAAATAAATTTATCAAGGAGCAGTGTTAGTCTTGAAAAGTACAATCTGAAATGGCCTTAGTCTAAGCTGGTGTCTTGATTTATTGTGATCTCAAGATTGTCATCACAGGTATATCTTAATCTAAATACACATGAAATTAATTATTAAGATTAATTATAGTCTACCAGTCTCATACACCAAGTGCCTTTTAGGTCCATAATTCACAAGGTTGTTGGGGGTTTTTATCCCTTTGTTAGTTCAGGCAAAAATTAAGAAATGTTGGGATTTTACAGAAAACCCACATTCTTCTTTCAGTACGTCTGTGGCGAGGGATTGGGCCATAGAATGCATGTTATTGTGTGACCTTGTCTGGCAAGAGTCAGGGATGGTCTTCATCATTTTTTGATTGTATTAATGAAGGGTTCTTCATCGTAATGCCTGACAGATTGGTTCTTTTCACCTGATACATTTCTGCAGTTCCCTGTGAATTTTTGTCTCCAGTTTTTTGGCAGTCTGGGGAAGACAAGCAATTTTAGATTTGCCTTTCTTACTACCATATCTACCTTTGGGAGCAGTGGTGGCTGCAGTATTTCTAGAGGAACCTTGTGGGATGGCTGTCCTTCAGTTTACATTTCTCTCTCTAATTGGAGAGTATATTTAAATATTATTACTTCTTAAGCTTGCCAACCATCCCGCTTCCTAGAACTAGAATTGATATATCTGCATGAAACCAAGCTTCTCTCCTCTTCCACTTACATGGGGTTTCATCTTCCATGGATGGACTAAAAGATACAGAATTAATGAATTTGCAGAAAACTTACAGAACCAGCAGAGAAAAAGACCAACCCCACTCCCACTTCTTTACCATATTTGAAGGTGGAACAAACTGTATCATGGATCTGGTTTAAATCAGATCATGATATGGCTAGTCTATAGGTAGATCTGGTAACCTTAATTTGGAGGCATTTTAAAGTGATGCATAATTCAAACATACTTAAGAATAAAATGGTTGTACAGGAAATAAAAACAGTGAGACAGAAAAAAGGATCTTATGGCTAAACCATGAGGAGGTTTAACAGTGTGATGATTAATTTACACTCTATAATGTTAAGACCAATCTTCAGATCTTTTTTCATGCCATTTTATATGCTTTGAGAGACCTGCTTAGTTTGTCACGATTTTCATTTTACATATGTATGCACAACAGAAATGGAGATAGAATTGGCTGATAACCAATATGGTGACAATTTATGTCACTATGGGACTTATATCGAGCTGTTATAGCATGTTTTGTTGGTTCCCATCTCTGGATTACATTAGTTTGTCTTGAATTGGAGCAGACCATGGTTTTTATTTTGATTTTTAAACTAACATAACTACAGCAACAATAGTTTGTACAACATCCCTGATAAACGCTTAAGCATTGCAATCGAGCTGGAAAAGTGAAGAAGTATGTTTAGGATATATTTATTTCTGATGCAAATCTTACAGTCTTTATTCCATAATTTAAAAATGTCGTACTTTGATGCTATTTCCAAAATTTCATAGCTACATAAGAGGGAAAACATATTGTGACAATCAAAGTTTCTTCAAGTTCTCTTAGAATCATTTATCAAGATATTCGATGTTTACTAAGGAGTGAAAGACTTGTTGTGAGGTTTTCACACCATCTCCCCATTGCAAATGGGGACCCCCTCTTTTTGCTTCAGCAGGAGTGGTTGTCTTAGGTGGTAACAATTTTTAAGTCTCCAAGTCCGAGAGTGAGTTTGGGCAATTTTGGCCTGCTGGGAAGTCAAGTCTGTCAGGGATATGTGCGAAAGCTGGGCTAAGCTAGTCATGGAGATGGAGTTGAAACCAAGTGATTTGTGAGGAAATGAGCTATAATCATTAGAAAATCCTTGTTCTAGCTTCAATTTGATCTTAGAAAGTCACATAAGGTTGCGGGGGGTAACACTACTGAAGGCATGCTGAATCCTGAAATCTGGCTATCTGGAAATTTTTGAAAACTCCCAAAATCTAGAATCTGCCCTTTAACTCCTATGAGGCTGAAACCTATCTCAAACATCCTGACAGTATTTATACAAATATAACTTAAAGTATAAGAAAGGATCTTATACTTAAATGCTATATTTGTATAAATCCTCCCGCCCTTGAGCTGAAAATGACTAAGTGCTGAAATGGGGAGTTAGCCTGCAAGCAAAATTTCCAACACTAGGTCGGATTCCGCCCCTTCTTGGGAAATAATTCCCAACCCAAGCAAAATCCCCCCCCCCCCAATTTGTTGGGATCTTTGGCGTCAACCAAATTTGTGGCGAATGTGGCAAAAATTTGAAGTGGAAGTGGCTAAACGTGCTGGAGTTTTGGTGAAAAATGATCAAGTGTTAAAAAATTCCCAACAAGGTGGGGAATCCACTGCTTCTTAGGAAATAATTACCAAAAGTTTGAGGAATCCGCCCCTTGGGAAATCGTTCCCAACTTTGCCAAATTTCTACCCTCTTTCAAGAGAAAAAAAAATTCCCATAAAATGGAGGATTCCACTCATCTTTGGAAAAAATTTCCCATCTTCATTGGATATCTGCTAGGATGCCGGTTCGGGTTCGAGTTCGAGTTCGAAGAACCGGTTCCCCGGTAGGGCAAAATTTTGAAAAAGGGGTTTTTGGGTTCGGGTTCGTTAGTACAAAATATATATATATATATATATATA
>MU227824.1:1265331-1278802 GCA_018584345.1 Thuja plicata | reverse complement strand
TACAAATATAACATTTAAGTATAAGTCTGTTTTAATTTAATTTCTTATACTTTAAGTTATATTTGTATAAATACCTTCCAGGATATTTGAGATAGGTTTCAGCTTCATAGGAGTTAAGGTGCAGATTCTAGATTTTGGGGGGTTTTGAAATATTTCAGGACTTAGCCAAATTTCAGGATTCAGCACACTTTCAGCAAAGCTACCTCCCACAATCTATCTCGGCTTTCTAAGATTGAATTGAAGCTGGAACAAGGATTCTCTAAGGGTTTAAACTTGTTTCATCATGAATTCGTTGGTTTTATCCCATATTCCTGAAAGATTTAGCACAACTCTCACCCATGTTCCAGACAGACTTGACTTCCTAGCAGGCCAAAATTGCCCAAATCCAACCCTCAAACTTCACTCACCGGACCAAGGGGGCTTGAAAACTATCGCCAACAAGGACTACCTAAGACCACTACTCCTACTGCTTGCAAAAGAGGGGGTCCCCATTTGCAATGGGGCGATGGTGTGAAAACCTCACAGCAGAATTATGTATATTTCTCTTATTATTTATATATATATATATATAGACACAAACACACACACACGAATCCCTACGAACCCAAACGGCAAATTTTTTTTTTCACGAATCCACGAACCGGATTCGCGGGCCCAAATCCGTCCCCGAATCCGAATCGGCAGCATAGAAAATTAGTCTTCATAACAAAACATAATTTATTTTTATTTTTTACAATATCCCAGAAGTTCAAATTTTATCTTCATGACAAAATTCATGCATTGAGAAGTCTCTTTTAAAATATCCTTGAGCTTCCATTGATAAACACGAGTGATTGCCTGATGCTGGTTGGGAGGAGGCCAATTACTTACAATGATTATTGGTTTTAATTCAAAGAAACCAAATGTTTCTTTGTATACAATGATCAAAAGTTCCTCAACAAATTTGGAATTGGACAGCAAGACACGAACGCCACATTGAAGTTTTGAATGAAGGCATTACAAAATACATGTGTAAATACTAAATAGCAGTCCCCGATGAAATTTCACAGCATTTAAAAAAAATTATGTTGTTGAGGATTGTTTCAAATTTATAATTTAATTGGAAACCCTGTGGAACAAGTTAAAAACCTGGATGTGGAATGATCAACAACTCCAGAAAATGGGCAATAGAGGCCTGGTTGCAGACACAGTGTGACCTAACTGGAACATAATGTTCCCAGTTGATTAGCCCAACTATGCGAGCTGGGTTTGAAAGGTAATTACTCTTCTGAATCCCTTTGATACTGAAAATGTACAGTTACAACTTACAACACAGGATTAATTAAAGATCTAATCAAACTTTTGAATTTCAACAAACAATGTATACAACCATCTGGGAATACCCTGTACTGAAGCTTACAGAATAAATGACAAGAAGATCCACACCTCAGTGGCATGGAAAATCTCCTCAAATTTATAAATTAATCACTATATTGTATATCCATTACAATCATGACAGTTGTCTGAAATATGTTTGAACTTACAAAATTATAAATTGCTGGATTGGGCTGCAACAGCACGATTGATGTGGAAAAGTGCTGTTGATTGGCAGGTGGGTGGATCTGCCATGTGATACCTGTTGTAATCAGTGTAATACTCTACCAATTCGATGCCTCTTAGCTGTTTGTCCTTGATACTAGCTGTATGCAGCTTGCTGTGATGAGAAAATTCAGGCTATACTACGAACTTATGAATGTTATCTGTTTCTGGTTAAAAATGATGCACACTAATACAGGTTGGGGGCTAAGTCCATACTCAAAGTTACTAGTTGCTGGTCATGAACAAAGCACATGGATGATATTCATATAATACTAAATAGCCCATGTAAGAGAGAAGAAACCTTAGTGATCGGCACCTTTCTCCAATCTCACAAATTACTCTAAGATCCAAGACTGGTCAGTGTGACCAATTTAATTTGCTGATATCACTTTGAATGTTGAGCAGGCTGCACTCAGATTTAGGATCCTTCAGACAATTGTCACTGCTGATTGAAGTTCGTTGATGATTCATGAATTAATGCACTCATCAACTATGCAATGTACATGCCAAAGTGGCATTCCTTGATATTAGTTTACAAACCTTGCTCGCCTTAACCCTGAAAATTCATGCAAACCCTAGGGTTTCTGTCCTCCTGGATTGCAGAACTAAAGCCAAGGTTTTCAATTATTGGGATGGAAGATTAGACACCCACACTCGCAATACAAATGCTGAATGAAATCGTGATTAGCAAATCAGCCTAGCAGCCCCTTTTAATACTTTTTTAATTCTGGGCCCTAAAACAAGAATTTCCCTTAAGTATAGTTTTTTAATATTTAAGTGTTTGAAAACACCTTTTAATTTATTAAAAAATAATATTATTTAAGTCCTTTCAAAAATAAAAGTGATGCAGCCCATCTTATAAAATATTAAAATTCATTTCCTGTGCACAATCCCTGAGCCTGCAGGAAAAGGGGACACGCCACAGGTAATCTGCCAAAAGGGTTCTATCTGCCAAACATTCAAGGTGAAAAATAAAAAAAATTGCCTGTGCATTTTATACCAAATGCTGGATAAGTTTTTCCCTAGGCACGAGTCAGCAATTTTTATGCTTTTTATTTTGAGATTTAAAATAAAATTCAGGTTTTTTGAGAATGATGACTGGCTACATGGGTTGGCTGTCCTACTGTGGACACCTGATCCTGTGATTGCATCAAGTGGTATCAGAGCTTGTAAGTTTGCTAACCTGTTGAAGTGGGAGTCAATCTTAAGAGATCTAGGAGTTTTGTAGTAGGTGTGAGGATCCTATAATTGTAGAGAATAGAGGAGAAGACATACCTCATGGAAATGCTGAAATGACGGAGATCTAAGGGCAATGGCAACAAGATTGGAGACACTAGAAACGACACAAAGAAGAGGTGTGTGTATTTAGAGCATAAGTGAAGATCAAGAAGAGGAACCAACTGGCTCATGAAGATGGGAAGATTATATGAATAAGTTTTTTTGAGGGCTGTGGCACACATTGGGATTCAACCATGGATAGATACTATATACTGCAATGGGAGCATGGATGCTGAAGAGCTCATGGATTGAATTTTAAAGATAGAGAAGTGCTTTAATTTCTAGTCCATAGAAGACATTCAAAAGGGTGAAACTTGTTAGTAGCAAGCTGAAAGGTTATGCCTCCCTATTGTTGTTTCTTGTACATTTGGATAGACAAGAGAAAGGAAGGGAGAAGATCTGATCATGGTATTTAGTAGAGGTGAAATGAAAAACCATGTTTTTACTAGCTTATTACTATTTGAATTTGTTGAAGCAAGGGGAGATGATGGTCAAAGAGCACAAAGAGGAATTCTACAGACTCAACATTCGAGCTGATCATGTAGAAGAAATTGTAGAATAGACTACTTTGAATATCAATCCAAGATGACTTGAATATTGTTTTTGTAAGGATGGTAGAGGAGGCTTATCAATATGCTTTAAGGGCAAAAGAAAAATTGACAAGAAGATAGAAAAATAACTTTGGAGGGAGACAAAGAGGACATGATGATAGCAACAAAGAACAACAGAGAGAAGCTGACATTCTGCGAAATAATAATCTGACCCAAAAATCAAGGGTAGATGGACATTCTTCAAGAGGAAGAGGATTACGTTGGAGGAACAGACAGATGAATCATCTAGTATCTGTGCTACCCTTCTAGTTGCAATTCTTTTTCCAGAATAAATAACTTGCCATTCTGTCATTGCATTCCAACTCAAATTCTCTGGGAATGAAGATTATTGGTTGAATGGGTTGACTGCCCTTTTTTGGGCACCCGTTCCTGTGATTGCATTAGAAATCAACACTTAAAGATAGGTTTGATATGACTAACTTGGGTCTCTTATGCTCTTTGGGATTGAGGTCCTTTAATTTGATTTGGGATAAATATTGCATAGCTTGAGTGTGCTCTTGATCTCCTGGCTTGTTTTCACATGGCTGTTTGTAAGTTACTTGCCACCCCCTTTTTGGTGTCAAACTTGACAAGTGTCCTACTTCTTCAGTGATGGTATTTGACCCACATGCATATACATTTCTGATGTCATTGGTATGGTCTCACTTTATGCAAGAACCCCATTTGATTTGTTAGCTCTCAAAACCACACCTCGATTCCTCTAGAAGAGGTGTTTTCTATGATTGTAAGTGGACAATAATACAATGGCGAGGACTTTGGAGGTAGGAATTGTTGGCAAGGAATGGGCAATTGTGAGATGAAGTGATAGGTTATGACAGCCCCTCCTTTACTTCAGTCACTATAAAACCTAGTAAGGTGATCTTTGAGGCCTTCTTTATAGGACAATAAAGAGAAATGAAGAAGCAAAAACTAAGCCTTACCTGACCATGCCCTTGTGACAGCCATGAATAAGCCTACTAGACCCTACTATGGGTATAAATATAAGGCAAGGATGCATATTAGAAGAATTGCTGCACCATGGCTTCTCCATTATTTAAGTACTTCTTAGGCAGTGCAGGAGATGTGTTGAATGGCAATTCAAAGCATACCATTGTTTGGAATGACCTATGTATTTGCAGTCAACTAAGCGTTGATATAGATCAGGCTTGGCATAAAGAAGTGCTTGTTGGGATCGGCCAAATCAACAAGCAATTACCAGACAAACTTCCACAAAATTTTAGCACACAAAGCTAAAAGAATGTTATTAAAGAGTTGGTTTGAATGTACAAAATAAGCTTGCATATATAGGCAAGCAAGTGGAGTAGGCAAGTTAGACACAACGATTGATTATCCTTCCAAGGACACGACACTTGTTAACTAACTTGACAAGTGTTGTAGTAAGTGTCATGTGTGTGTGAAGACGTGTCTCACAAAGTGAGTACATTTCTCAACTACATGAAGTGAGATAAACATCTAAAATAGTAAAATACCTTAGTAAACTTAAGCTTATGTGTGAATAGGTCAATCTAGAAAGTGTTAACAACTAACTAATTAGGTAATGAGTCTTGGCTACTAGGCCATTTTTGGTAGATGTATACAAGTTTCTCATAATCCAAAGTAAAGGAGAAAACCCAGTGGGAAGAAAACTTCTCTAGAAGAGAAATGATACAAAATGAATGTACTAGTGAAGATGATGTGTCATAGATGGAAGGATTGAATAGGGTCCTAAAACACTGATTCCAATCACAATGTACAATGAATGTTCCCCCCATAGGAGAGAAATGAGAGACTATGTATCTCCCCATAATGTGATGCATGTAGTGCTGGTAGATGCCCGACACTGGATACTGAAGCTAATACACACTCGCTAAACAACACCACAAATGCCTGCAAGATGGTTTCCCATTCCAGATACGTAGGAAGTAATATGACCGTCTCTAAAGTTTGCACATGATCCAAAGACCAAATGTCATCATACTAGTTTCCAAACCTACAGCTAAAATCTGGTATGCATATCTCGTTGTAAGGAATCACTGATGCTTTCTGTGAAGCATCTTTTGGTTCATATGTAGCAACAACTTTTGAGATTGCAAAGAATGTCAAAATGCTACTTTTTTCTTCTACATAGTGCGTAATGCTCAAGGTGTGGAAATGCACAAAGACACAACTTCACGGAAATGCTCAAAGACGTGACTCAAGGCAAATACAAGTAAAGGTGGTGTGGAAGTGTTCATAACACAGCTCATGGAAGTGCTGAGAATCACAATTCAAGACATCCCCCTTTCTACATATTAGGTGGCCCCCCACTCTCAATTATTTGGCACTTTATAATGTAGCGCTTTTTACCATGTATCAAGGTCCAATGTGTAGGAAAGTTGAAACATTGACTTTTGCAAAAATTGATGCTTAATATTGAGCTATCAATCAAAAGTTATTAAACAAACAGTTCTCAAAATGACTATTTTATATACATTTGCACTAATAATCGAAAAAAATTCGTAAGGAGTGATCAAACTTATGCATCTAGCTACTTGTTGGAATCGGCATGAAAAATGCCTGCCGAAGAATAGAGTTTGTCAAATTTTGTCTATGGGTGAAAATGTTGATGAAAAGAAAATCTTCCCCCCTCCCCCGTACAAGCATTTTTATGTGTTAATTGTGAATTTTAGCAACAATTATCACCTATTATAATGCTATAATGAACGTCAACGAATAATGCTAAATTGTAGCAAAAAATTATAATTGCCTTGGTGAAGACTCCATCTTTCATGCCTCTACCATGATGCTAATGCGTTGGTCTTCATGCCAAGTGTTAGACTCTTTCAATCGTCTGCATGGACACTGAATTGGAGTAGGGCAGAAAACCACCTTTCCGTTACAAATCTACAATAATATCCAGTGGTTGAGGTTTTTTGGAACAAGTGGAGCAAATGGCATGATTTGCAGCAAACAAATCCTAATATGATTCCTATGCTCCCTGTCTCCGATTCTTCAACTTTTTAGGGTGGAAATTTTTTGGCATCAACTGTAGATGGTCCTTTTGCATCTCTTGTAGTTGATGAGGGTGAGATGAGGCATTCAAAGCCATAAAAGCCATGCCACGTGGAGGCAAAGATGAGGGGTCAGCCATGGATCCATTATCTTCTGCTACAGTGAAGCCTTCTCCATGGAACAGGTTCAAGTGTGCATTGCCCTGTTTGAAGGCGTCAGAACCAAAATGTCCCGACTTGAAGCTGGTGCTGCCCCACCACATTCTCCAGTGTGAAAGAAGCTCGTGTCTTTCTACTCAGTAGAGGCCTGCGCAGGCTAATATGTTGCAAGTCATTCTCACCACTGCCTATTTTAAGGAAATGCAATGGTCTGCCATGATCTTGAATGCCTTCAGAAAAATTGGTTACTAATCTTCCATTACTATCTCCTGGATTCAATGTGGCAGTGAGCCTTGTATTGTGAGTCAATTTTTGGCGGAGGAGACTACAGTCTTATTTGTGCCATTGTTGAATGAATAGCAAGGTGCCTTGTTTGAAGATTTCTTTGCCAATAGAATCTAAAGAAAGGAGCTTCCATATGCAAAAGGAGCTTGAATACCTTGGCAACCAAACCATCTCCTCTAGCACGAGCTTTATTTTTGTGAGTAAAAAATGGCTATATAAGGACTGCACCAAAACTGCAATGTCGTGAGCAGGTGCATAAGAAGTTGAACCAAGGATATATGAATCCTGCTAGTGGCAACATTAAACTGGCCCCAACTATGAGAAATGAAGCTTTGTGAGGTCATTGATTGGAGGAGGCAAGTGCAAGAGATAATTTGCCAAAGCAAAGATGAAATGACTTCTTTCAAAAAAAACTTATCCGTGTTGCCTTCTTATCTCCTACAGGCGCATTAGGCGTTGATGGAAGCTGCTTCAAATGATTGGTTATTTCAATTGTAAAGAAGACGTTAAACTCCTGCAAAAATGGAAAAAAAGATCACTATATAGAGCGTGCCTTTTCCAAAGTCGCCCATTGTGAGGGGATGAGGCTTGAGGAAGCTGCATATATGCTGCCCTTGTTAAGAATCCCATGATTTCAAATGCAAGGCATTGAAAGGAGGCGTGGCATTTGGATTTGATGACATGTTTGATTCTTTTGTTGTTAAGAAGGGCTTGGCATTTTTAGATCGCAAAGTGGAGTCTCTCTAGGGCTTGATTTGCATGCATTCAAGTCTTTGTGCTTCATGCCTTTCACATTGAAAAATAGTGATGATTATGCCAAATCTCTTGGCTGCCACATGCTTCTCATATTAGAATATTGTAATGTTACTTTAATGGTCATCTTAGTTAGTCTTTAGTTTATTAGGTAGTTTTTATTTTCACCTTTAGTTCACAATTGTTTCTTTTAGAAACATCGTCTTTATAAACCTATATAAGGAGCTTTCATCTCCTTTGTTTAAGACAACACCGATTTACCATAACAAGGTATTAGAGCGGGTCAATGGGATTTCATAAAATTTGGTGAATTTTTTAAGAAAAATTTGAGCCTCGTTTGATCTTTCAAAATTTTTCCCAGAAATTTGTATTTTGAGTTTTTAAAATAAAAATTGTTGGAGGTATTTTATGAAAATTTTGTGGTTCGTCTTCGAAGATTTTTGCTGAAAATCACGAGCCTGGTCGAGGGTTTTGATCGTGCGATTTCCTGGTTTGAGCAAAAGTCTAATTTTCTAGGGTTGCATGTACTGTTTTACCACGCGAAGTCTCGTGTTTTGCCGCGTGAAGGTTTTTCTGATGGGTTTTCATAATTTTTTCCCTTAAAAAATTTCTGATGGGTTTTCATAAAATATTCCCTTAAAATTTTTTTGATGGGTTTTCATAATTTTTCCCCTTGAAAATTTTTTGATTGGTTTTCATAATTTTTTCCCTTCAAAAATTTCTGATGGGTTTTCATAGTTTTTTTCTTTAAAAAAATTTCTGGTGGTTTTTAGTAATTGTTCCTTGAAATTTTTTTATTTTGGGTTTATAATGTTTTCCTCAAAAATTAAGGGTTTGCTCTTGTCAGGGAGTGCTCTCTGGTTTCTAGAAAGGTTTTACCGCTTTTTCCTTAAAAATGATGTTTTGTATGTTGATCCATCTCTCTCCTATTTTGTGCTACCTGTTTGGTTTTTTGATTTTATCCTCAAAAATCGTTTCTAGATTCTGTAATTTGCAAAGTTGCATGGGATTCCTGTGGGTTTAAAAAACGATGATTTTGTAATCTTGGGTTTGGCGATTTTTTTCCTCAAAAATTGCGACTTTTTGCATTCTATTTTGGGGCATTTGCAAAAGTTTGGAGGGTTTGCCGATTTTTCCTTAAAATTGTGGCAGCTGTTCTCGGTGTGTCTTTGGCTACAAGGAGGAACAACTCTGTTATCCAACATCAAGTTGGACATTTTGTGATGATTTTTGGTCAATTTGTTTTGCAGGTTCTGGGAGAGTTAGTGGCAGACTCATCACAATGGCAGGGTCTTGTCTCTTGTCGCAGAGCATTCTGAAGAAGGGGGCAACCTTCTTTGTTTTTTTCTAGACGGATTTTAGCTACTCTTGGTCATTAGTATTTTGCAAATCCAGGGAGGGTCTCAACAACAACAAAATGTTATGAAGAATTTATGACACAAGACATGTACAGTCTTCTGCAGGATGGTTAGACGACCATTAAGGAAGGGTATTAGAATATTGTAATGTTTCTTTAATGGTCATCTTAGTTAGTCTTTAGTTTATTTGGTAGTTTCTATTTTTTGTCTTTAGTTCATGATTGTTTCTTTTAGAAACACAGTCTTTGTAAATCTATGTAATGAGCTTTCATTTCCTATGTTCAATACAACATCGATTTACCATATCATCTCATGCCACAAATTGCCCTTTGTATACCCACAACCATGATGGTGAGATCGGGCCTCACAACCATCACCTCACCTTGAACAGAAACACAAAAAATAAAGCCTTCAATCAGAATCAAGATGGCTAGTAGACACACAATAGCTTTCAAACATGAATGGGCTTGCCTTATAACATATAACTCAAGCAATAAGTTCACCTCTCAAATGTAGAATGGCTCTGCATCTTTATTCAACAATCTAGAAACATAGATTTCATGCACTTATTTTTTTTTTAATCACTCAGAAACAATTGTACCAGCACTAAAATGCAAGAAATTTCTCTTTGGGGAACTCTTGACTTGGCTAGGTCTGAAATGGGGAAGGGTGCTTTTATGATCTTGCCAAATACTAAATACTTGAACATTGAATATCAAATCGCTAATTAGAAAATAGAATACTAAATACAATTTCAATTTGACAAATGAAATCGTCGAATCGGTGAACGGAAGATTTTTATGATATATTCTTTCAGCAGCAAGGTTATTTATCAGTAGCTTTGAGTTTTTTTTGTTTCGGGTAAGGATCTCATGCTATTATATATAGTCTTAATAGTCTCTTTCTTGAAATCTCTCACTTTGAACACCTTGTTGTGGTTGGAAGAGAGCTTGTACTTTTCTGCTTGAGGGTGCTTATTGGTTTGTGGATGAGGTTGACAATTGCTTGACTGTTTTGAGTTATAGTGTGCAAGGAATATGCAAATAAAGTTGTAGTTCCTTTACTTTAAACCAGTATTATTGTCATTATGATAGCAGTGTGCAGCTTGTCCATCTTCCTTTAACCAGTATTATTGTAATTTCTCTTACTAGTTTGAGGGAAGATGCCATTGTCCATTTTTTAATGATTTCCAGCTCTTTGTTGCATGCCATTTTAAGACAGGATCTGTTTGCTTATTTACCCTAAAGGTCATATTCAGCCTTGTTATTCAGATAGTTGTTACTGGCTTGTGTCATTTGATTAGCGTGTTTGTTAAATTAGTAGCATTTTGTACTGGTCATTTAGTGACTTTGTAGATTGAGTCTGTTTTTCATAGTTGTGGTGGTTACATTACAGTTTGGTTATAGCTGAAAAGAAGAGTCAGGTGAGATATTATTGGTAGAGAAAATGAATGTTAGTCTGTGATCAGACAACTCAAGATTTGTCATTAATTTGTAGAAGATAAAATCCTTCTTGAATACCATGTATTATTCTGAAAAACCCATAAGGGCGAAAGGAACTTTAGTAAGAGTATGCCTGTACCATCTCATTCACTATATGGTGCTATTACAAGGAAATCATGCCATATTAATGGTCATTTTGGGTTTGTACAACAATAAAGATAACTACCTTGTTCCTGCAAAGCTCCTTGTACTGTCCAAAATTCTGCAACCTGCTGTTTGTCTTTGATCACAGCATTAAGAGTGTTTTTATATGCCAACTGAATCCCCAAATAGAGTATTTGATCCTCTTTATACACCCCTGGATTTGCAACAACGGGAGATGAATTGGTTGCTCTAGAATGGTGATAGTCAGTCACATAATTGCTTCACTGTTTGGCCATCTGTATGGAATACCAATCACTTTGTATACCAGACCTAATGACCCTCAGCAGATAATATTGTCTACTGTGCATAAATATAGGGAAACTAATGATGGTAGTTGCATATGAACAACCACCCACATCATATGCATTTGGTGCCCACCTGGGCAAAAAGTCAACAAACATCACCTCCTACAAGTCAGTGGATGCTGAAGAAGAAAATGTTTTCATATTATTAATTTATTATTGTTCATCCTTAAATGGTTTTAACCAAAATGCTATCATAAAAGCATCCTACAGCAAGTGATGGAAAAGTTCTTTGCATCGACAAGCCTCGTGGTGATGTTCCAGACCACAGCCAATATTTTTTCTATGTTACCCCAGGTTTCCGGGACGGGGGGACGTGGGGATGGGGAAATGGGTTTCCGGGACGGATTTTTTTTTCTCGAAGCAGGGGACGGCAGTGGGAACAGCTATATAAAAAATAGGGAAATTTTAAAATATATAGGGAAATTTTAAATATTCATATAAAAACATGGATAACGCATGCTTATATAAATTATAGAACCTTAACATATAATGTTTGTGTTAAATAATTTAACTTTAGAGTTCACATGAGAGTGGAAATCAAACAAATTATCAAAACTGAAGCATTAATTTTATGGGACAGCCAAGGGAAAGGTTTCCGGAAGTTTCCGAGTTTCTGGGACGTCCCAGATACGGGGACAGGTCAATTTTTGCCGGAAATGCGTCCCCGGGTAACATAGTATTTTTTTAGAACTTTTTTCCAATCATGAACTCGCTCCATTTTCATTCTGACATTTGTTATATTGCTGAAAGCAATGGAAATTGCTTCCAAAAATGACTCAGTAGCGGCCTACAACTTACCTGTAGCAAGCAATGGTAATTGCTCCAAGAATGATTCCCCCCTAGCAACCTGTAGCTTACGTGTAGCAAGCAATGATAATTGCACCAACATTGACTTCCCTGTAGCAAGCAATAGTAATTGCTCAAACAGTGAGTCCCTGTAGCGACCTTTGGCTAGTCCAAATCATTACTACAGTTATCTACAAATGAAGCTCAATCATGTACCTGAATTTAGAACCTCCCTGATTGGAACCACTTAATCAATTTTGGATTGGTCACTGATTAGGCTCTGGAAGCAACTAGCCTAGTAGATGGAGGTGGATCTCAGTTATCTGTCATTGTAGCACCATCTGTCGCCATGGACCTTGGGGTTGGAGCTTTTTACTCTCAGCCACTGCAATTGTGGATTTTACAAGGCAGACAAAATGTAATATTTTCAGTTTGGTTTTTAGTCTGCAAATTTTTTTTGAACATTATAAAATCATTTAAGAATTTCACCAGCTTTTTTGGGCATGTGTTATAACTTGTGACAAATTCTATGCTAACGTTGCATGCTTTGAAGGATGTTTTTCATGCATGGTAAATCTCTGGTGTGATTATGTGATGCCTTAAATATGGCATGGGGTAAGTTTGGACCGCATTCTTAAGCTTTGTAAATATGGTTCATGCTTTAGTGTACCCATAAACCTTTACAACACAATTTTGTCAAGTGTCCTGTGGACTTCCCTTGTTTTACTTTTAGGGTTTGAACCTGGGCAATGCTTAAAGCAGTCCCTTGGACATAGTATGAAATATTTAAACTTTTTTGACTAGTATTACACTGTAAAATTTATATACGATAACTCCAGGAGTGTAAAAGGTGAGACATTCGAGCTATGTTCTCTTTTGTGTTCTTATGTTTTTATGCTATAAATCTTGAGTCTTTTGAGAACCAAACCAACAATTAGTGCGTGAAACTTATTTTTGTGGGTTGAAAACTTAATGTTCTTTTACAATTTTAAAACAATGCTTTTGCTTTATACAAGTATACTGCAAATGTGTCATTGAGAACTGTCTGTGAAACAGTCCTGTGTACAAAAGCAGGCAGAAACAGAATGTCACCTCCTCATGTAAAAAGCCATAGAGGTACGGTAATTGCCACATTCTTTAAAATGAATTGAAACTAGAAATGGTTAAATACCAAGGTTACCCCGAGTTTCTGGGACGGGGACGGCAGGGGATGGCGGGAAGGGTTTCCGAGATGGCAAATTTTTTTGCAGACGGCGGGGGACGGCAAAGGGGACGGCTATGTAAATATAGGGAAATTTTCAAATATACAAGGAAATTTGCAAGTATACATTACATTCATATGAAAATATGGACAATGCATGCCATTTAAACATCATATAAACTTAACATACAACATTTCAATGCCATTTAGTAAATACTCAAAGTAAATAGTAACATCTCAATGCCATTTCAATTCATTATCGGATTGTCAATATGCATATGCTAACAAAAATATAAGTTTAACATAGAAACTAAGAATAGAAAAACTAAAAATGCCCAAAGGCTTAGGTGCTGCCATAAAGTTTCATCATCATGTTCATAGTTCAACATAAAAATCAAAATATAGGCTCCCTGTCGTAGTACAGGGCGGGGCCGCGTGGGATCCTCCTTTTTTCCTCCCAGCCCCAAAATGACCCCACCTATGGAAGCCTTTTTTGGCTTTTCAAGTTTTTTCTTTTTTTTTTTGGGCCTTTTTGATTGGGG
>MU227824.1:1239039-1265204 GCA_018584345.1 Thuja plicata | reverse complement strand
GGTAGCCGTCCCCAAGTCCCGGGGACGTTTCCAACTTTTCCTTGAAATTTGGGGACGTCCCCAAGCCGTCCCCAAGTCCCGGGGACGTCCCCGTTCCGGAAACTTGGGGATTTAGGCCGGGGACGCATCCCCGGGTAACCCTGTTAAATACAAGTGTGTTTAAAAAGGCCGTATGATTGATCCATAAGCCACTAGGTTGATAACCTTAGTGATTCACCATGGAATTCAACATCCACACTTCTCTACACCCTTAACAATCTACCTAATAGTTTTATCATGCTTTATGCATTATTAGTGTTCTCAATTCAGTAAGTAAAACAGCTGGAAAACAAACAATAAACCAAGCTTGTACTTGTACACAAGAATCAATCATATGAAGCTGTAGTTTCTCTTGGAGAAAAACCTCAGTTACCGGATTCACACCTCCTGCCTGTACATCCGGATTTGGATTTGTTCAGGCATGGATTTGGAGCGGGGAGGCGCTTGGATGCGCCTAGGAAGTGCATCCACACCCTGTGGATGCATCTGCATGTGCAGTCAAGCGCATCCGTGTGCATCCACAGGGTGTGGATGCGCTTCCTGGGCGCATCTGGACGCACCCAGGCCCTTTATGAGGTCATTCATTATTAAAACAGATCATAATATCAATTATTTCTTTAATCTTTTTGTGTATACACACACACACACACACACATATACATGTACCCAAAGACATCCAAAACCCCCTAAAATGATTTTCACATATCCACGTACTGGGTTCTCGTACCCGCATCTGCATCCAGATTCGCTCCGATAACTTAGCTGTAAACAATTTTTATAGCATGTCTGTAGTGATGGATTCTTAGATATGATTCAACTGTAATATGTTATGGAATTCCAAAGTGAATAATATTTTATTGAGAAAACCTTTGCAAAACATATGATAATTATTGAAACAATGTTTAAAAAAAATTATATTTGGAACTACAGCGTATTGAAGCAAACTTTTGATGCAGGTGTCTGAATGAAGAATGTTCTTCAGGATCTCATGCCTTTCTATTAAATGGAATATTCTTGGAGAGAGCACTGGATTGCTAAAAGTTCCAGGTGCTTGACTGGCTTCAGCTGCAACTTATGGTTTGATTTTTTTTTGAATATGGGAAAAGTAAAACATTTAGAAGGAATTCTTGGCAAGAAAGCCCAGGATACTAACCTGTTATTTCCAAATGCCATAACTCCAAATCATTAAACACTTGGCATTTTTGTAACCTGGCTTCTTGCTGAGTATTGGCCAGGCTCAATTCACCATGATAAGGGTGGTGCTAATTCTTGTTAATTTGCATAGTCCGTTGAGGAAAATATTTAGAAGCAGCTCGAGATTCAAGTTTGGCCAATGGCTTATAGGGCATCTTGCTCAACCTTTCTCATTTAGTACGTATTTGTGCTTATTAGCTTGTGGGTGTGAGTATGCTATTCCTTTAATCTTCTGCTCTATTATGCATTGTGCCAAGCTTTGTGTAAAAGCAATAAGAAATGGGAATGGCATAGCAAATGCCCTCTTCTCTTGTGTGGGGGAAAGGGGAAAAAGAAAATCATGATATATCAGCATAGGAAATTCTTAACATGGCCAAAGCTGATTTGATGTTTATCCTACTCATTGTTCTTATAGAAGATATGAATGATTGGTATGACCTTTACTTAAATGCAATTAGCATGATAGATTGAGGAATAGAGTTTCAACGTTGATCGTAAAGCATTTATAAATCATTTGAAATCTACCCCTCTTGAGAACTTGCACATTTATTCTTATGTTCATTCAACGTTGATTTGTTCTTATTGAATTACTACAGTCTACAGCATATCTTGTTTGCAGTTTAATGTGAGGTAGTATGGTAGCAGAATGGACATGTGGTTGTATATAACAGACCACTATTTACTTTGATTTTGCACAGATACTTACATTATATATCCAGCCACAGAAGCTTGGTTGTTAGATTTGTCAATGATTAGTAATAGACCAATGGTGTAATCCAATTGCACTCTAGATTCATCGAGTGTGTGATATTACAGATAATTCTCTTGGATAGATATGGTGTCTGCAACACTGTTTATGTGACTCTAGGTCAAGAACTATTTGTGAGTGCTTGTTACCCGTTTAACTTATAATGTTTTCTTGCCTTTCATTCAAAATTTTTTCACATTTTATAATCTTACATCTAAACGCAGATAACATTTGTAAATTTGTAATAAACTAGACCAATTCATGGCATTCAAGAAATAGAGGCACAATCTTCATTTGTGACATTGCTAATCTAATTTGGATAGAGGGGGATGGGCCAAATGTCCTTCAAACACTCCATTACTACAGCATCTTTAATCTTTATTCAAGCATCGTATATCTTGTGTTGCGCACTCTTGAATTCTTTTTCTTGACTGTATGTTGGATGTGAAGGTTTAAGTTGATACGGGCCTAAACAAATCTTAGTCAGATGTAGCCCAGAATTGTGACTTCAGTTGGTGATTCACCTTATCCATTCGTTAGTCAAAGCTCCAAGAAGTTTTTTCAAGGCCTCCTTTTGAGATGACATAAAGTAGTTCAAAAGTAAATGGAAGACGAGCTTCCACAAAGGGTTTTCTCACACACCATATTGGTCTCTTACTTGGTGATTGTGGACCCCCTATCTAAGTTGCCAAAACTAAAATGCAAAAGATAAAACTTGTTGTGAGGTTTTCACACCATCGCCCCATTGCAAATAGGTACCCTCTCTTTTGCAAGTGGTAGGAGTAGTGGTCTTAGGTAGTTTTTGTTGGCGACAGTTTTCAAGCCCCTTGGTCCGGCAAGTGAAGTTTGAGAGTTGGTTTTGGGCAATTTTGGCTTGCTGGGAAGTCAAGTCTGTCTGGAGCGTGGGTGATGAAACAAGTTTAAACCCTTTGAGAATCTTTGTTCCAGCTTCAATTTGATCTTAGAAAGTCGAAATAGATTGTGGGAGGTAGCTTTGCTGAAGGCACGTTGAATCCTGAAATTTGGCTAAGTCCTGAAATATTTAAAAAACCCCCAAAATCTAGAATCTGCACCTTAACTCCATGAAATTCCGCTCCCCTTTATGTAGCTTTTGATGTAGTCTTTCAGCTTGGCAAGGTAGTTTAAGTGTTTGGGGAGGTAGATCTCGGTCCAAGGAGGGAAGTTTTTTCTTCTCCTCCTTGGGCGGAATTGTCCCATGGATGGGACAATTTTGCCCTCATCCTTTATTCCTCCTTGATGCAAGTCGCCCCCCGCCCCCCCCCCCATTTAGCAAATAGTAAGAAACTAAATGAAACCAGTCGGCCTTTAGGGTGGTTTATTTTATTTGTTTTTCATTCTCCAATGCATGCAAGTCGGCCTCAAAGGGGAATGGTATTGCAAGATATATATATAAGGAAGGAGTTGGAGATCTTTTTTACCCCAAACAACATGCGATTTTCTTCAAGCAGTAGGGCAGTTTGGACAAGCAAATCAGACATGGGGGGTGTTCATCTGTCCATCTCCCCAGCATTTCAAGTGGAAGAGTAAATTGACATAATTTCAAGGAGCAGCAGGCAGGCATTCATTTCAAATCTCAGAATTTATTTAAAGAAAGTTGCAAGTCTGTACAAAGTCTGAATTTCTTTCAAAGGCAAACAACCAAGGAGCTGGTCTCCTCTTTACCCCATCCCTGGCTTTCCTCGCCCTTAGTCGTTTGGAATGGAGTCTTTCTCAAGGGAAGCCGTGGAGTGTTTTCAAGCAAGTGTTGATCTTTTGGGAGTCTAGGAGTTTAGAATCATTACAAATGCAAGTTGTCCCATGATTGGGCGGATTCCGCCCAGTCATAGGACAGAAGTTGACCTATATGCCACAAAATTCCGCTCCACCATGGAGCCTTGGGATGTGATCTAAAGACTATGGCGAAATGTTTGGAATGGTAAGTGTATGGATTTCGGTCAAGGAGGGAGAGCTTTCCTTGTCCTCTTTGAGAGGAATTGTCCCATAGATAGGACAATTCTGCTTTCATCTATGCCTCTCCTCCATGCAAGTCGGCCCCCTAAACAAAATCAGAATTAAACCAAGTGCAAGTCGGCCTCAATAGAAAGCAAACAATTTAATTAAATGCAAAGTCGGCCTTAGAGAGGATCATTTCATGATTTATTTTGATCACCAAGTGCAAGGTCGGCCTCCTAGGAGAATGAAAGTGCAAAGCATATATAAAGGGAGATTTTGGATTCATTTAGACACCCAATTGCATGCGAATTTCTTCCAGCAGCAGTGCAGTTCGGGCTTGAAGCAGACATAGGGAAGGAAGCAAATCAGACATAGGGGGTGTTCATTGGTCCGTCTCCCCCAACATTCCAAGTGGAAGAGTAAATTGGCATAACCTCAAGAAGGAACAGTAGTTGGCATTCATCCCAAATCTCAGATTTTTTTTGAAGGCTACATGTCTGATTGGGACTGATTTTCTTTCCAAGTTGTAGAACGGTAGTAAGGATGTCAGATTTGAGTTGATTTCCAAGCGAGACCAAGCCCCATCTTCCTTAGTTTTCCTTTCTCAAGTTTTGGATCTTTAAACGCTGTTTAATTAAGGAAATAATCAAAATTTGATATCTTGTCATAATATGAGAATTGATAATTATGGCTGGTGGATTAAATCTTTAGATCTTTGGGAGGTAATTCATGGTAGAGAGATGTGTGGAAATATGAAATAGCTTCATGTTTAAAGTTTTGATCCAACTTCGTTGCCATCCTCTAAGGGGTTTTGCTTCCTACTTTCCTATTCTCAGATTTGTGGTATCTTGAACATGGGTAACTAAGGACGTGTTTCCTTGATGTTTTGTAGGGCAAGGAAATGTTCAAGGCTTCAAGGGATGCTCCAAGTTCCAAGCTCGAGGATTCCAAATGAGAAAGGTGGAAGATACCAAGGAGAAAGGGTTGAATGAAGAGCAAATCTTCGAACTCTTGGCAACAATTTCATGGGAAGCTATTTCCTTGGAGAGAAAATCTTGGAATGACTAGAAAGATCAAAGCAAGGATGGTACCTCCATCATCACGCCAACGAGTGGGAAGGAAGTTCACACCAGGTTACTGAAGGACAAGACATCAAGGCTATTCAAAGTGAGGTCAAGTTGGGATCCAAGATTGAGATCAGAGGGACAAGTCCAAGCACTTGAAGGCATTTTCAAGTTCAAGGATGTCAATCCAAATCATGCCATGAGAAGATTTCTAAGGGCAATGATGGGAGAGTTGAAAGGATGAAGCAATTTGGGAATATGCCATTATGTTGAGAAGCTGGGCAATGTTGAGTATCAAGAGATATTTTATCTTCACAATCAAAGCTACAAGATAAGGACGATGAGGTGGCAATTGGTTTTCTTCTCCAATGAGAAAATTTCAGATTTCAAATACAAGCCATCATAGCACGCCAAGTGTCCTACTTCTCATTGGTTGAGAAATCTTTGTAATTTTCTTATTGGCCCATGATTTGGTGCCCTCATGTAATTGGTTGAAAGATGGTAACCCTAATTATGGTTTGTAAGGTTTAATCTTGGCCCTTGATTTTGCCCCTTAATCTTGGCCACTTCTTGTAATTTTGAGCCTCTATATAAGGCCATTTGTTCTCATTTGTAAAGGGAGTTATGTTGGAGAATTGTTGCCAAAATACTATCAAAATTGTTCTCTATTCATTGTTGTGGTTTTCATGGTGGATATATATGATCATTTTGGTGTATTGCATGGTTCTTCTCATCTCTCAAATTAAAGTAGGATTTCATTTCATGTTGTTAGAGTAGAAGTAGATGGCTAGTTGTATGGCGATGTTAGTGAATGTTTGATAGGGATCTATATACTAGGCCACAAGCATCCTAGCGGCTTGTTAGGAAGCATTGTGTGGTAATCTAGTCCAATCGCTCACAAGTTCTACTTGCATTTCATCTTTCCGCTTGTACTTCAAGTTGGGTTGGAAGATAGGTGTTAGTGTGAAAATTCTAAGAGTATCCTTTTGAATCATTGCACCAATAGAGGTAGCGCCGCAGGCAAGCTTTCATTTGGTTGGATCCCTGTCCATTTGCTAATTTCTTCATTCGTAGTAGTAGTAGAGCAGTAAGCAGTTAGTGGTAGGAGTAGTTGAAAGTAAAAGTGATCAAGGAGAAAAGAACAAGTCAAGCAAGCGAAGTACCACCAAGTTATCTTTGAATAAACAACGTAAGCCCGCCTACGTGATTAACCAACAAATCATATTAATATAATTGAGTTAGTATCCACAGGTGTAAGGAACCTTAGAGCTTTCTCATGTTCTTCATGAGTATTTACTTTTCAAGAGAGGGTTGAGTGTTTGATATCCTGTATCAAGTATTCAATTCCTATATATTATGTAGTGGTACAAAACTGACATCAACAAAACCCTAAAGCCCAAGTTCACATTTGAGATAGAACAAATGGAGATAACAGACAATGCAAATTGAAACTAAAATGTACCAAACCTCAATGATTGTCTTGGATGTGAATGTATGTTACTCATTGAATTAGTGACACATAACTATAGATCAATTATTCACATATTCGGAAATGAATGTCGAAGGGGCTGATTTATAGGATTTTGGGTGAGAATACAACGATTGAATCTTGAACGAAGGATTGAGATTGAATGAGAGTAGGTATTGGAGAATTCTCACCGCCTAAGAATAATTAGGAGCTATGGAGGCTTATTAGTGGATGAGGATAAAGAGCTCTTTTTATTTATTTGTTTTAGATAAATAGTTGTGCATAGGATTAAAATAGACGAGAATAAGGCGTGGCAGTTTTATAATGGAATATTGGGGTGGCATTATCATAGATTTGCATTTAAAACCTAAATTATCTTTGTGGGAGCCAAACCACTATCACGATTTATTTGATTTTTTATTTTTATAAATTTTATTTTATCTGTTGCTTTTGTGGGGGCCAAGCCACTATCCAAATCAATTGATCATCTATGTCTATTCTACAATGTGGTTATAATGGGGCAGGGTTATAATAGAGTATAGATTTGCATCTAAAATCTGGTTATATTTGACATGGTAGAATTTTAACTATCAATTAATAAAATATTTTTGATTGAAAAAAGAACAAATTGCTATTGTACACTTTATGTCAAATTGTGAAAGGTTTAACATTTCAAATGTTTAAATAAGCCGGTGGGTTGAAATTTTTGAACTATCAAATTCTCAATATTAAACTTAGAAATTTGGATGAAATGTATAAAAGAAGTTAAAATATTAATATTATGGATGAAGATCTTAGATATTAATATGTGCTAGTGTACAAGGGGTTGAACCCTTTCAAAGCTTGTATTTATCAATATAAAAATTACTACACGGTATTGGCTTAATGGGTGGGTTGAATTTTTTGAACTATCAAATTCTCAATAGACATTAAACTTTTGGATGAAATGTATAAAATAAGTTAAAATATTAATACTAAGGATGAAGATTTTAAACATTAATACATGCCAATGTACAAAGATTTGAACCCTTTCAAAGCTTGTATCTATCAATATAAAAATTACTACACGGTATGATGAAAATTTGTAGAGCAAAGTTATGAGATGATGTTAAAAAACAAATAAATTCATCATAATAGAGATGTAAAAGATAATCCATATCAAATGGTGTTTGATTATAGTGACTTAATCTCGAGGTTTTGGCATATGAGAGTATCAACATATCATAGTATCGAGATTAGACCTTTCTAAAATACAAGAGAAATATGCTTACTCACGACCTTGAATAAATAAATTGAATTTGAAAAGGGTTTAAAAGAGGCTGCTAGATGATTATTAAAAAAAAAATGTTTAGTACATAAAAGAAATACTAAGATATGACAATGACATCTAAGATGATATTTTTCTAATTATGGAAAAATGCCCTCAACGAAAATGATCTAAATTAATTCACACATAACTTTAAAATTAAGGCCTTACTTGATTTTTTAAGGGACTAATCTAAGGTTAGTTGTCACAAATTTTATCATGTAAAGGCATACACTTTTCCTTGATGTTTATTTGAGTGTACAAGAAACAATAATTATTTTGACATTACATACCATCCTAGTGACTTGTCAAAATGACAAACCATCGTGGTGAGGATGGAGGGAAAAAGGGAAGGAAAATCAATTCTTTTCCATGCTAAATAGAGAAAGGATGGATGGAAGTAGCAGATCAAAAAGATATTCCTTCTTGATCAAGGAATTTATATCAATCATGGTTTATCTAAATAGTTACAAACTATTAAACTCACTTTATCTAATACACTCAAGATGTAATACCCACACATACGTTGCTATTTTAGTTTGTGTCGGAACTCTTTTAGGACCCATTTTTTTGTGTCCTAAGTATCTTGCATATGTTGGTTGCCTTTGGTATTTGATGTAGGAGCATCCTGGGGTAGTTGGCAATCTTGTATCACCAAAATACGTTTTGGTTTGATTTTGGTTTTTGGTAGTAAACTCGGTTGGATACTTGAGGTGCTCGATCACTTTGGTGGAGGTTCTCGGTTGGAAGATGTGCTGCTTCACCGATGGACTTGGTGACTGGACTTGGTGGTGCTCGGTGCTACATTGCTCGGTAGTGTCTGCACTCAGTGGTGTTTTGTGGCTCGGTGTCGGTGACTGGTTGCTCGGTCTCGGTTATCGAGTGGTGTTTGTGTTACTCGGTAGTATTATGCTTGGTGATGTCTAACTCGATGACTGTTGGCATCGGTGCTTACCAGATGGGCTCGGTGGCTTTGCTTATGCTTGGTACTGACTTGGGGTCTCAGTTGTTGGAGTTCACCGACTGGCTTTGGTGGATTGAGTAGGCATTGGAGATTGCATCTGTGATTTGAGGGGGTCGATGAGATCGTGTAGAGTTTCGAGGCATGCAAATTTGTGGCATTGGATATTGTGTGGACCTAAATCTGATTTGGGTGTTTTCTTCTATGTATTTAGTGTTTAGTTGCAGCCAATTGACTCATTTAATATTTGTTCATCATGGATTGTAATGGCCGACTTGGTCATTTAATATTTGTTTACAAGCCGACTTGTGGCTGTGTTGTATAAAAGGAAGTATGTAGGTATCATTTAGAAGGGTAGAGAGTTGATAGCAGACCGTAGTAAGTGGGTAAGACAGAAACATGTAAGATTGCTTGGTGGCTTGCGAGCACAAGTTCAGATCCGGTTTCTTCCACTTAGCTGTAGGGTAGACTGGTGAAGTTGGATCCTATGAGATCTTGTTGAAATTGTTAATGTATTGGCCGTAATCGGGAAGACCTTACAACCCGACATGTTGCATGTAATGCTCGGTGTATGATAATGGAATTATTTGTTGCTGTTCATATCTTGTGTTGTTGTGTTGTTTCCACTGTGAGTATTGTTGGCTGCAAGTTTGGATAGTCCTTTATTGGATCCTCCAAGCTTGACTGCATCAATCTCATCTATATTTGAGAACCTTTGTCTTTTTTTGCATCCAGTGATTTTGTATTCTATCATTCCCTTGTATTTGGATGTTGTATGTGTGGGGTCTGGTGTCTATCTCCTCAACACAGTGGAGTGGGCCTCCGAGTTCCACATGGTCAGATGGTAGTGATTCTTCTTGTTGGAAGATTGTTGAGCATGTCAGAGATTGTTGATTATACCTTGTCTATGTGTGCTGACATTAATGTTTTGAAATTGATGTCAACATACTATTGCGATAGTGTGTTTTGTTCAGTAAAGAAGATTCTAGTTGTTTAGGTGATATGTTGTTCTTGTGCTGCAATCGTAAGTGTTAGTTCAAATATCTATATAGTTGATTCAAGTCAACTTACAGAGCTTCGCATGATAGTTGGAGTGAGATATGTGCCAGTATTTTAGTGTACCTGTTGTTCTGGATGTTTAAGAGGTTGAGTTTTTGCTTTGGTATGGATCGGTTTGGTTGATTCAGCGGACACAAAATTGGTGGATGCCTTGAGACTTAATGTCGTTTCCTCAGCTAGTGTTGTTTATGATTTAAAGTTTGGCAAGCTATCTTTTTGATGTGACAAAGTTCAATGTTCAATGTTCATGATGAACAATACTGATATGAGTTTGAATTTCGAGGTTATTCATGCTGCTTGCTGGTGTTCTTGGATCGTGTTATGATATTGTTGTTGGTTAGCATTGATTGAGGTGATCACATTTGGTGATTTTCTAGGGTGTTGGTGTTTCTTCATTTATGTCTTAGCCGACTTGGTGAAGTAACATGTTGCAATCTTCAGTATGGATTTGGCAAAGTTGTTGCATGTTCGTGGATGATGTTTTGGGTCCTATCTAAGTCTTGGCCAACTTGATTTGGATCACAATGGCGTTTGAGCTTATTTATCATATCATTTATTTCTATAGGTCTTGGCCGACCTTCTTGTTGATTATTCATTGTAATATGTATAAATGGGCAATCATTTGTGATTGTGATGTGTGTGGTGGATGGAGAAGAAAGAGATGTTTGTATTATGCAAATGAGGCAGACATTGTACTTCATTGGAACTGTATTGACATTGCATATGCTGTAAGTCGGTTTGGTTGTATTGGACAGTTTGTCCACCCTTTGTAACTATTATCAGTGATTGATCGGTGAACCTGACTGAGGGCCAGATTGTTGTATTGTGGGAAGTGTGCTCTAGGCAATGGACTTGTGGATGCAAGCGCATTCTTCTTTATTCTTGTTTGTGATGCAAAGGCATTCTCCCACTAGTGCCAAGCATCTTGAAATCACACACATTCTAGTATCCAACATGATCCAATATGCAACATTTCATGATTATAGGCAATATACAATGTGAATCAATCAATATGGAATAATAAATATAATAGGTTCACTCCAAGATATTAACATCTACTCTAATATTACATAATATACCTTCACCAGATGCGATGAAGTCTCCTGTGTGATCTGCAACGCCTCATGCGAAGCATCCTGCTTCTGCTCTGCTGTCGCGTCCGCCACTCCATCTCCGTCCCCATAGCTGCGGATCCTTTTGTGGTGAGTGTGGGAGTTGCTGCTACTGCGGTTGCTGGTGTTAGGGCTTCTATGGAAGCATATGTGGCTGTGGCTATTAGGGCTCTTGAGGCTGTGGCCAAGTCTATTATGATTGCTACTGTAGGTGCCATTGCGGCTAGGGTTGTCGGTGGTGCTTCTAAGGCAGCCGTTTTTGCTGCTGGGGCTTCTAAATCCAGAGGGCCTGCTCAGAGTTCTGTGGGGCCTGTTCCTTATCCTTTGGCTGCCCCCATCACTCTTTCTTTGGGGGAGGATACGGTTGTGGAGATAGAAAATTCTTTGTCTACTCTCTCCAACCAGGCGGTTATTTGCAGATTTAGGGGCTTTTGGCCAAGCCTCCCAGAACTTCATGCATGGATTTCCAAAAGCTGGGAACCCATTATTTCTGGTATGGTTCATATCTTCCCTCTGGCGAAAGGCTTTTTTGTTGCTAAATTTGATGATTATGGAGGATAGGAATCGCATTCTTCAAAGCCATTTTTTTAGTTGGGATGATCATTTTGTGCTTATGGTTAAACCCTGGCATGAGGATTTCAAACCGTCTTCTGATACCTTCAACAAGATGCCTATCTGAGCGAGGCTTCCAAATCTCCCTTTTCATCTTTGGGTGGACTCTCTCTTGGAGGAGGTGGGTGAGGCTTTGGGAGACTTCTTGATGGTGGATGCTGATTCTACTAACATCCTTCATTCTACCTACGCCTGTTTTTTGGTGGATATTGATGCTTCTAAGGGCTTACCTGCGGAGATCAAGCTTGTCTCTCCTAAGGGAAGCTAGATTCAGTCTTTAGATTATGAAGGAATACCCTTTAGATGCCGAAGATGTTTCCAAATTGGCCATATTGCTGCAAAATGTGGTTTGGGTAAAACCAAATGCCATATTTCGTGGTAGAAAGGGGCTTCCTCTCAGCACTACACGGTTGAGAAGAGCACCTCTCAACGGAGTTTCTCTCAGGTTGTTGCACCAGATTCTTCTGTTGTCCCCCCTTTGTCCGATGCGATAAAGGTTTCTGCCTCTGGCAATGTGCGGGTTTTTGATACTGGCTCTGATTTACGTATCGCTAAAGGTTCTTTAGATGCAGCTGTGGTTCAGACTGGTGATGTTGTCCTTTTGGGTGATGTTGCTGCTGTCTCTAGTTCAATTGTCTTGATTGCTGATGATGTGGGTTATGCTGTCCCTGTTTCTCCAAGGGGGGAAAAGGGGTATAGTGGTATCGTTATTCCTATCGCAGCTGTGGATGCTGGATTGGCGAGCCCTGTCTCTCAGGCTTTTGTGGGCTTTTCTTCTTTGGATTGGCATAATGTAGATGAGAAGGTGGAGGAAGGATGGACAACAGTTAAAGGAAAGAAATTAAAGTCCTCCATGCCTTCTTTTGAAATGAACTTACGTTCACATAAGAGTGGGCATAAATGTAAATCTTGATTTCCCTTTGTTGTGGTTTATTGGTCGGAACTTTGTCTCTTTTTTGGGAGCATTGTTCGTACCCTTTGGGTTGATAGGTGGTGTTCCATAGTAGTTTTTTTTTCCTCTTAACGCTCTATCTTTCGTTGATATTGTAAAAGGTTTCGGGTCCTTTCAAAACTTGTTTTTACTTAATCAGAACATCTACTCTATCAACTTCACATTTGATCCCATTAAGATCAATCAACAACAAAATAAAATCTTTGGTTCCATTTCAGTAAACCAATTCAACATTCAAAAGATCATCACTATAGGATCCAAAACCCATCATGTTCAATCAAAGGAATTCATAACTTTCTCTTTCAACAAGGTCTTCACATGCCTTCACAACACATAAAAAACATCATTGAAACCATTTGTAATCAACAATGGGGTCTTACCAAATCATGCTATCACCCATCTTCCAAATCTGTCCCAATTGTGACAGTTTTGATACCCTGTAATCTGTTATTCATAACTTTTGATCC
This sequence comes from Thuja plicata, assembly GCA_018584345.1. NCBI lineage: Eukaryota > Viridiplantae > Streptophyta > Pinopsida > Cupressales > Cupressaceae > Thuja > Thuja plicata. The sequence goes on along the minus strand of MU227824.1, from coordinate 1,252,269 downwards.
ATAAAAAATTGGAAAATATCTTTGGTGGAAACATAGATAATTATGTTTCTTAAATCATATCCAAAATTCATAAAAATACAACGGTGGATTTGTGAGATACACCCCCCATATAGAGACCCATTTTTACTGTCAGTAAAAACCCCAAAAATGCATTGTTTAGCCTGCTAGGGCATCAAATATCTTCCACAAAACTAAACCATTTGATACAAAACCAAATCCATATTAAATTTCATTTAATGTACTTTAATAAAAACTAAGATTTAGATTTTTCCCATGGTTATAATTTGGAATATGAACAAACCCTTGTACTCTCCTCTATTATTGATGGTTTTCAAACGATTTCCACCAAAACTTATATAACTTCCTCAAATCTGAATGAAATCGACTCAAACCAATTGAAAATTAAAGGTGATTCACATATCTTTCAAATGCATCCATTTAGAGATCATAACCATTTAATATATGTCTGTATCAAACACTGCAACATGACTATTTTTAGGAAATCTGAAAGTTACAATCAATAAAACATCCATAACTTCTTCATTTCTCAATGAAATCACTCCAAACCAAAACAAGAAGGAAGATAATTCATCATAGTATCTAACCATAATAATTATACATGGTTTCTAGGCTGTACAGGTCCATACAAGGCCTATAAACAACAAAGAAACAATGGAAACTATCAAAATGACAAGCTTTTGAATACACAAATTATTCAAAACTGTTATCCTCCTTCTCATTCATGTTTGTTTCGACCAAATACAACCTTTTATGGCCTCTTGTTTAGTTTGGACCTTACAAGTACCTCCAAGGCCTTTCAACTTCCCATTTATAACTTTTAATGCAATTTTGCATTATTGCATTTTTGCAACTTTTCATCTTCTTGACAACTTTTCTGACATTTTCACATAATTACCTCAAAACTTGAAAAAAACCTTATAAACATATCAAATGACCCTTAAATTACCTTTTACAAACATTTATGCCCTTTCATGACATGTTTATATCATTTTGACTTTTTGACCCCACTAGGTCCTAAATGGACAACTATGCAACTTTTACACAAATGACTTAAGTAGCCTTACATTATGACTCCATTGGATAAAAATGAACTCAAATACATACATAGATTATTTACAAGTAATAAATGACCCAAATATAATCAACTAGTGACCTTGGACATCTTGATTGTGCTTGTATAATTGGTGCACCTGCACCAATTTGCTCTTAACCGAGTAATGCTTTTAACAAAGTACATCTATCTTGTGGGTTTGACTCCCATCGAGGTTTTCCCTTAATTGGGTTTCCTTGTGAGAAAATCTGGTGTTGTGAGTTGTGCATTGTGGATCTTGCATTATTGTTTATCTTCCGAATATGTAAGTTGTTTAACTGTATTAAAGTTATTAATTGACTACAACTGATTCACCTCCCTCTCAGTTGTGCTTGTCTTCTTTGGGCCTAAGACTTCTACCATTAAGGTCCAATGTATAGATCATTTTTGTTTCCATATCTTCTGTTTGGATTAAGTTCATTACAATGTACCTGGAGTTGTATATTGTATTATGTGATGTATTGAGATATTCCTACAGGAAAGGATGTACATTTGTAAATTCTAATTATGATTTATAACTGTAATCCCTGTATATAGGAATAGAGAAGTAAATTTATAGATGACATGGATGTAATAGTTAGGTTATCTTATAAATACCATGGCATTAGATAGATTTAATGTTTACTTTAATTTCTTTATAATAAATGTACTTTTCATTATTACAAATGAAAGAACTAGGAACATTTGGATTTGGGTCTAAAATAAACATTACTTAATTCACATGATTATGTCCTTAGTTAATTTGTTAGATTATATATTGTCATTTAAGTGGCGATGTCATGAGAACCCTAGAGAATGTAGATTATCTTGAGAATTATAATTTAATGATAAGTTACATTAATGAAGTTAATGTTAAATATTAGATTAAAATGCTTCCACATTTAATGTTTTGTTAATGCGATCTTTAATTGCACTTGTATGTATCTTTTATATGAAAAAATTACTGCATCATATTTAGGTCTAGTTAGACTTTATTCTCATGAGTTCCTAGGTGAAGTGTTACATTTGGTGTTAGAGCCCATGTTCATACACTGGGAGCCCTATCATTTATGTGTTCACCATGCTTATTTACATGATTATTAAGGCACGTTGTGTACATTCAGTTGCAAGTACTCCCTCTTATGTGGTCACTATTAGTCACTCAGTTACGTGTAAAAGCTTATGGTGATGTATTGTGTTGATTTTAGTGAATTATTCCTATAATGGAAGGGATAGAATTGAATTTTTTGAACTTTCTTATGCTAGGCTAGCCATCGAAATTCTCATTCTATCTATCTTTTGACCCTTGTCACAATTGATTTGTTTTCTCATTGCTGGAAATTTTATGGGTTGAATTTGAAATTGATGAAAATTCACCCACTTGGGACTTTTCTTCCAAGTTTCTTGGTGGCTATTCCAAACATTTTCTATTGTTAGTCCTTTGTGATGTCGATTTTGTTTCCTACCAGGGTTTATGTGAATCCTTGACTATGGTTGTAAGGGAGTACTTTGCATATGATGCACCGTAATCTCCTAATGGATATATGGATATAGGGATCCTCTAGTAAGATATCTTTGTTTGATATGATTGACTTGGATGTAGATTTTTCGGACCCAAATGACGAGTCTTCAACGACTTGGGAGGATGCTTCAAGATTGAGGGAGTTATATCCCAATTTGTTTGTAGGATTCCAAGAGTAAGCCTAATCCTTGGGGGGAGGATGTAATACCCACCCACATGTTTCTATTTCAGTTTATGCCTTTGAACTCTTTTAGGACCCATTTTATGTGTGTCCTAAGTATCCTGCATATGTTGGTCGCCTCTCATATTTTTCCTTGTCTATATCTTGAAAACCTTTCTCCCTTTTTGCATCCAGTGATTTTGTATTCTATCCCTCCCTTGTATTTGGATGTTGTATGTGTGGGGCCTGGTGTTTATCTCCCCAGCACGGTGGGGTGGGCCTCTGGGTTCCACGTGGTCAGGTGGTAGTGAATCTTCTACCATCGAGGTTCGATGCTCATGTTCATTGCACTTGGATATATCATTATTGTTGTTGCCATATCTTCTATTTGGAGTCATTTCATTACGTTGTACCTAGAGTTGTTTATTGTATTTTGTGATGTATTATGCAGTCAAGCTCAGAGGGTCCAAGAATGGACTATCCAAACTTGCAGCCAAACAACACACAACAGAAATAACAACACAACAAGATAGATCAATATCAACTTATATTATCTCAAAATTCCAATTACAAGCAACATGCTGGGCTGTAAGGCCATCCTGGTTACGACCAATACATTAAAAATTTCAACAAGATGTCACAGGATCCAGCTTCACCAGTCTACCCTACAGCTAAGTAGAAGAAACCAGATCTGAACTTGTGCTCGCAAGCCACAAAGCAATCTTACAAGTTTTGGTCTTACCCACTTACTATTGTCCGCTAACCACACTCCCCTAAATGATACCCGCATAAACCTTTTATACAACATAGACACAAGTCGGCTTGCAAACAAATATTAAATGATAGTTGAACACCAATAATCTACGATGAAAAAATATTAAATGAGCCAGTCGACTGCAAATAAACAATAAATACATATGAGAAAACACCAACAAAGATTTAGGTCCACACAAGATCCTAATGCATCAAATCCGCATGCCACAAAACTCAGCACGACCTCATCGACCCCCTCAAATCATGGATGCAATCTCCAATGCTTGTTCAATCCACAAAAGCCAGTTGGTGAACTCCAAAAACCGAGACCCCAAGTCGGTACCGAGCACAAGAAAAGCCACCGAGCCCATTTGGTAAAATACCGATGCCAACAGTCACCGAGCTAGACATTACCGAGATAAATACCATCGAAACATAGAACACCACCAAGTAATAGAAAATACCACTTGATAACTTAGACCGAGAAACTAGTGATCGACACCGAGCCACAAGTAACCGAGCACTCCAACAAAGAATTCCAAGGCAGTTACCAACTAGATTACCGAGCTCCCAAACAACCAAACAAAACCAAACCAAACCATATTTTGGTGACACAAGATTTCCAACTACCCCAGGATGATCCTACATTAGACACCCTAGGTGTGAAAAGATGTTCTCAACAGCTGGACGAACATCTATTGGGATTCAACACATAGATCCCAAACTGATTCTTGATGTACATATCTTCTGAGCCCTCAACCGACCCATTCTTTCCTCGGTTCTTCTTTTGCTTAATTTTTCCACTAGTACTCTCTGAAGTGCTTTCATATCTCTAAATCTGAATGTCTGCAACGACCCCTGCAACCATCTTAGATCTATTATCAATGATCAAGTTCCTCCTATCGAGCTCTACATCCTTCAATGGAATCAAAATAGACTTCTTCCCATCTTTCAGGATAGTAAAGGAATTTGTTTTACAGTCATGAATAGCCTCTCTATCACACTACCAAGGTCTCCCAAGTAAAACATGACAAGAAATCATCTCCACAATGTCACATAATACTTTATCTCTATAAGAACCAATGTGAAAACTTACCCTGCACTTCTCCTTCACCTCTACTGCATGACCATCTTGTAACCAACTTATCCTATAAGGACAAAGATGTCTCAACCACCTCAAACCAAGTTTCTGAACCATCTCCTCAACAACTAGGTTGTCAGTACTTCCTCTATCAATAATCACTTTACAACATTTACCACCAGATTTACACACAGTCTTGAACAAGTTCTTCCTCTGGAAAGAATCAACTTTCTTAGAGGGCATAAATGTTCTCCTAAGAAAAAGATTCATACCCTCCTCCTCAAGTTCATTCTCGGCAACCTCATTCACCATAACATTTCGGTGACTATCGACCTTCTTATTTGCATTGGGACATTCAAATGACCAATGTCCTTCTTCTTCACAGTTATAACAAGTACATCTAAATCCACCTCTACCTTCCTTCTTCCTGGGTTCTACAGGTTTCGGTTCATCCTCAACTCTCAGTTTATCTTTTACCAAATGCTCTTGCTTCTCCTTCCCTTGGGAACTACCATATTGTCTTATGTTCAACTTATCTTCTGCCTTCAATGCATACTGATAAGCAGCCTCCACAGAGTCAATCTTCAAAATACCAATCTCATCTGGGATATTGAATTTCAGACCATTAATATACCTTGCCATCTTCTCCTTAGAAATTTCTTTATGCCCAGGTCAAATAGTCAGCTTGTAGAACTCCTCGGTATAATCTTCCACAGTCATCTCCTTCTATTTCAAATTCTGCAATTTCTTAAATAACTCAAGTTCATATTCGGAAGGAATGAACTTAGCCTTTATCTTTGTCACCATCAACCTCTACTGATTGATTTTCATCTCACCTTCTTCTTCTCTATCCCTCTGCAACTCTTTCCACCATAAATTTGCATGTCCCTTCAACTTAGTCTGTGCCAACCTTACTCTAAGCGGATCTCTAATGTCTTCTAGCTCAAAGTAGTCTTCTAACTCACCGATCCAATCAATCAAATCCTCGAGTCTCAATGTACCTAAAAAATTGGACACCTCCATTCGGTAACTGGTACTCAACCGAGATCTAGATATCTGCAATCGATCAATTATGTCCCCTCCAGATCTCTCCATCTGATCGGCTTTTTCATCTCCACTCGATCCAGTAGCTTCAAAGTCTTCAACAAATTCCTCATAACCATCATCTGTTCTAGGACCTCTATGTAATCCAACATTTCTGATACCTTCCATGATTTTATTCTTCATTTCTGCCATCTCAGATCTAAATCTTTCTGTTATCCTTGCTTCCACCTCCTCAAATAGATCTGCAATCACACTAGGGTCCAATATTCTTGGAGGCATCTCTCTAGATCTTTGAAAAACCTATGCTCCACAAGAAATGAACCAGCTCTGATACCACTTGATGCAGTCAAGCTCAGAGGGTCCAAGAATGGACTGTCCAAACTTGCAGCCAAACAACACTCACAACGGAAACAAAAACAACACACCAAGATAGATCAATATCAACTTATATTTTCTCAAAATTCCAATTACATGCAACATGTCAGGTTGTAAGGCCATCCCGGTTATGACCAATACATTAAAAATTTCAACAAGATCTCGCAGGATCCAACTTCACTAGTCTACCCTACAGCTAAGTGGAAGAAACCAGATCTGAACTTGTGCTCGCAAGCCACCAATCAATCTTACAAGTTTTCATCTTACACACTTACTACTGTCCGCTAACCACACTCCCCTAAATGATACCCACATACAAATTTTATACAACATAGCCACAAGTTAGCTTGCAAACAAATATTAAATGACAGTCAGCCACCAATAATCTATGATGAACAAATATTAAATGAGCCAATCGACTACAAATAAATAATAAATACATAGGAGAAAATGCCAACACAGATTTAGGTCTACACAAGATCCTAATACATCAAATACGTATGCCACATAACTTAGCATGAACTCACCAACCCCCTCAAATCATGGATGCAATCTCCAATGCCTTTTCAATCCACAAAAGCCACTCGGTGAACTCCAACAACCGAGACCCCAAGTCGGTACCGAGCACAAAAAGCCACCGAGCCCATTTGGTAAAGTACCTATTCCAACAGTCACCATGCCAGACATTACCGAGAAGAATACCATCAAGACACAAAACACCACCGAGTAACACAAAACACCACTTAGTAACCAAGACCGAGCAACCAGTCACCGACACTGAGCCACAAGTAACCGAGCATTCCAACAAAGAACTCCAAGGCAGTTACCAAAGCATATTTTGGTGACACAAGATTGCCAACTACCCTAGGATGCTCCTGCATCATGTATTGAGATATTTCCTATGGGAAAGGATGTACATTTGTAAAATGTAATTATGATTTATAACTTTAATCCCTGCATATATGAACATAGAAGAAGTAAATTTATAGATGACGTGGATGTAATAGTTAGGTTCTCTTATAAATGCCATGTTATTAGATAGATTTAATGTTTACTTTAACTTCTTTATAATAAATGTACTTTTCACTATGACAAATGAAAGAAGTACGAACATTTGGATTTGGGTCTAAAATAAACATTACTTAATTCACATAATTATGTCCTTAGTTATTTTTTTAGATTATATATTTTCATTTAAGTGGCGATGTCATGTGAACCCTAGAGAATGTAGATTAGCTTGAGAACTGTAACTCAATGATAAGATAAATTAATAAAGTTAATGTTAAATAATAGATTAAGATGCTTCTGCATTTAATGTTATGTTAATGTGATCTTTAATTGCACTTGTATGTATCTTTTATATTAAAAAAAATTATTGCATCATATTTAGGTATAGTTAGACTTTATTCTCATGAGTTCCCAGGCAGAGCGTTGCACAAGATAAATGTTGAGCACTTTTTATTTTGGTAACTTTTAAGGCTCCATTTGGACTCCACCTAATATAAATATTGAGTAAATTTCAATTCGAAGAATTTGAAGTTTGTGTATACACTCCTATGACAATAGTTTTTGGTTGAATTATTGTTGAAAGTGCATAATTTTCATGTAATTTTTAGCGGCGTGACAAAATTGAACTCATTTTTGTGGTCTGATTTGACATTTGATGCAATGAGATCAAGTCTAGTTTGTTTCTTTTGACAATTTGCACTTGTATTGCTAGCATCATATCTTTCTTAGGGGGTCTTCTAGTGCATATTTTGATATATTTTCTAGTTCTCTTCTTTTCCATGGATCAATGTAATGTTCCTTTTTGAACACATTCTAACTATTCTTATTGGTATAAACAAGCATGAATTTCCTTACAAAATATTGGGCATTCTCTATATGTTGAGAAAAAGGTACCTAAACCCACAAATGATAAAAAAATAAAATACATGAGTATGCATGAAAAATATCTTGAATGTTTTTGTATTTTTGTTTCACTTGATCTATTCTATTGTTTCAAATCGAATCATGTAAAGATTCTTATGAAGCTCGAAACAAATTGAAAACACCAAATGAAACAACCATGATGTTGAAGACTATTTGATTGATAATGGATTGATGAGCATTGATCCAAATAACTTCGAAACATCTAGGATTACATCACTGATGTTAATAATCTAAGAGAAAAATGTAAACCACGTGAAGAAAAAAAGAGAGATTCAATTGGTCTATAATGTATTGACCAAACTAGGCCTTGATTATGTAGCCTTTATTTCTTGCTTTAATACTCACATGATAACTATGAGATTTGCATACACTACTCCTTCATGTGAAGTTTTATTTGAGATTTTAATACGTGTGTAATGGAAACTTCTTTCTATGGGTCCAAAAGATCCTTCACAACATTAGGCTTTATTGGTTTATCAGGTTAAATAGTTAGAATAATTAGGTAAGAAACAATATAATTTATAGAAAAATCCATATTTAGATCAAGCACAAAAATGTTCTTGAAATGGGAAACCATCTAAAAAGGAGAACCTTAATTATGCATACTGTAAGAATACTAGACATGAAAATATTCTTGTTATAAGAAGTGTTGATAAAAAAAAGACGTATAAACACTAGGCCAGAGATATGTTATTGTAAATTGGAAGCAAAGTTCCTGAATATGTACTTTAGAAGATAGGTAACACCTTAGGGATACTATCTAAGGGCTATATCCCCTTTAGGAGATATAAGTAGATAATATAGATCTATTCACGAAGATAGATAATAGATAGATGAAATATAGACGAAGAATAGATAAGATATGTATATCAAAGATGTAAGGGATGTGATGATTATACATTGATATATGAATATAAATACACTTGATTTTGGGTCTATTTGGTGTATATAATATTTCATCATGATTTATAACTTCAATAGGATCTGTGTTGCCTCAACAAGACTCTAAGGTAGAAAGAATACACTAGCAATTTTTTTTGGGAACAAAACCTTAGTCTATATCCATTAGGTTTCCTGCTAAAATTGGTTTATTTTCTGGGACCCTAGTTAGGTTCTATAGGAGTTTTTATCAAGAAAATTTTAAAATTTTAAAATATTATTGGATCAAGAAGATGAAACAACATCTGAAAGGAAAGATAGGATTAAGTGCTATCAAAGTATAACTTCAAGAAGTGTAATGAACTATTCGTGTAAAATCCTTCATGACGAATTTCTAAAACTAGGGTATGATCTACATCTAAGGGTGCATCTGTTAGTCATTACTTAGGGTCCTTTGGTAGGTTTATGATGCACATACTTAATCTAAAATTTACTTCAGATCATGACCCATTTTTCTATATGACTAGTAAGGTTAGCCTTGGATAAAATATATTTCAAGGGATACACTTTATAAGTAAGTTTCATTTGATTATTAAGCATATAATGTCATAGTTTATGTGAAGAAAAAATAACCTCTAAATATACTTGTTCTAGTGGAGTATAATTAAGCTCATTTCCCACGAATCTTCCATTGACATTGTTGCACAAGAAGAGCACCTAAAGCAATGATAGTTACCAAAAAGTATAATAGAAAGGGGTTTTATTAAATATGTAGCACCAAAATAGGAATTGAAGATAAAAAATATTTTAGTTGTTGAAAGGCTTGTTGGCCCTTCTCAGTCTATTTAAATGTGACACCTTTATATAAAATATGAGTGAAGGGATGATACTTGTTTGTGATTGAGCTATGAAACATTTATTAGATTGGAGTTTTCCTTGAAGGATACATAATTGTTTTAGATTAGCTGGATTTGACATGTAAAATAGATCTTTGAATTTAGATGGATCCACATCAACGTCTCTATGGGAAATAATGTATCCAATTAACTTCCCAGATTCGACACCAAAGAAACAATTTTCATGATTCAATCTCACTTGATATTCTTCAAGTCTATAGAAAACTACCACAAGAATAGCCAAATGAGAGTCTCTTGTGATTTATTTTCCTACAAATTCATCCATCCAATCTTCCATGATAGTGTGAAAAAGGCCATAAAATATTGTTTTCATTTCCCTTTAACATGTAGCACTCTCATTCTTTAAGCCAAAATGCATAACATTCCAACAAGTCTCCCAAGGGCATGTGAAGGCAGTTTTATGTTGATCTTTGATGAAAATATGGATTTGATAATATGAAAAAAATTATATTAATTAAGGAAATATTTACAAGTCTAGTTATTAAGTAAACACACATGTCAATGTTGCATAGGGGAAAGCCATCTTATGACAATTTTTTTTAAAGTCTCAAAAGTCAGTACATATGCAGATGCCTCTAGTGGGTTTATTGATAAGAATAAGGTTAGAAATCAACTTTACATAATTGATAGGTCTAATTAATCCTATCTATAATTATTTGAAGCTCTACTTTCACCAATGAAGATACTTGAGGATGCATTTTCTGAAGATTTTGTTTAACTAGTTTGGTATTCAGAAAAAAATGTCATCTAATAAACTACTATAGTGGGGTCAAGTCTAGGCATATTTTCATAAGACCACATAAATTTTATATTCATACTCGTAAAAGATGTCTTGAAATATTTTGTTTCTTTTTGTGATGAGGTGTTGCTAAAAATATAATCTTAGGATTTTTTGTTGCTCAAAGGTTTACCTCTTGTGACTCTTCCACTAAGATAGGGGAGTGACATGTTAAGAAGGCTTTCATTTAAAAATGAAGCCTCATTAGGATTTTCATTCAAATATTGTTCAACTAAGTTAAACTCAATACTTGTGATTAAAATGTTGAAGGTTTTCACCAAAGTAAGATTCTTTATTAGGTTCTATGACAAAAGAAGATTTTTAGTATCCTAGTTTTATGCTATCTTTTAGGTCCATGAATTCAAAAACAAATTCATCATTTTGAAAAGTGTCTAGGACAGGGGGTCCTTGTAGGTCCCAATCTATAAGTTGAGGATAAAAATTTCAAGCCCTTTATGTTAGGGTGTAAGATATGAAGTGAATATGGTGGAAATTCTAAAGTCTTTGTATAAACGAAAAATGCGTCAATGAGTCATCAATGGTATACTTTCAACTAAAATTGGGACCATTGATGACTCATTGATGCATTGATGACTTTTACTTTAATTCTAAACATGCAAATTTAAATAACAACAATGAAAGATAATACATTCAACACCAATTCACAAGAGAGCACCAAATTTACATGGAAAACTTGAGGGAAAATCCATGGTGAGGATCAAATCATAATATATGTATAGTATTACAAGAGGTTCACTACCAGACTTGTTTCCAAGAAACATTGTCTTAAGGAAAGATACAAAGGACTTGCAAATTGAATATCACTTCTTCAGAAAAAATAAGAAGACCTTAAGAGGAGATTCACTATCTTGTATTAGGATACATGAAATGGAGTATAATGAAATAGGCCTTTAAAAAAATAATTCCAACATTCTCATTAGAATATAAATGATTTCAACATGACATGTCAAGTAAATATTGATAATTAAACCCCACAAATTCCACCACACACTGAAGTTTTCTTAAATTTTCATCTTCCCCATCTCATACATACTCCACACACTTCATAGCTGATTTGATCTTCCATTTATACCATCTAGATCTATGCCAAATAATAATTAGGTGAACTGGAATAAGGGATGTGAGGTAATCTGAGAAGTCATCCACCAAAACATAATTATGGTGAAAGTGGTCCTATCTAGGAAATAAAGAAGATCCCAAACATCATAACACAATATTCAATGTGATCCCAAACATCACACACACATGACACACATCCTCCAAAGTCAGGAACACGGTAAAGTATAGCAACAATTAGTTGGCTTGAAACAAATCTTGAATATTAAAAAAATTAATGCAAATATTGGCATAGCAAGTCAAGATCCAAAACCAACTCAACACATTATCCACTACAATAGAAAATACGACAAAGAAAGAGAACAAACCTTATCGACCAGATAGGCACAAATAACTCTATAGACTAACTCTGAACACAATGCAACATTAAATAACTCAATTACTAATATGTGGATCACATAGAGATATACCTTGAACATCCAAAATTATATCTAATAATATATCTCATATTTCCTCAATGATCAATTTTCCTCAACCATAAAATTCTTCATAACCAGAAAGCTAGGAAAGCACAATCATTATCACCAAAAACATAGTTGCGGTACACCTCTTTACCATAAAATTAAATTCATAAATTGCAAAAAATTTATAATCCACCCGTCCAAGACAACCCAAGAATCATTAATGCATAGAATTTTCTAGTCCACTGTCAACATACACCCAAATTTCAACACACTACACATCGAAAATATCAGCAACAACACTGGGACTTGGAAAGATAGTAGTGAAACATCCAAAAAATGTACAATATTGCTAATCTCTAAGTTCCGTTGATGATTAGTGATCAACACTTAGTCATTTACTTAGGCAGTTTTAGTTGGCTATCATTGTGGCTGAGCTAAAACTATCCAAGGATGAGCAAACATTGCCGAGCAGTATTCAGGTTGTCGAGTTATATCATGCCGAGCCAAGCGGGATACTTAGTGCCGAGCGACAAAGATGTTAAGTGCTGAGCAGAAAAGTTTTTGTATACATGTCTGGAATGATTCAAACTTCGAGGATAAGTGTTTAGGCCGACTTGTATAAGCCTTTTGGGCCGACTTATGTACATATTTAATATTTTCCTACGGAGTTAGTTATGCATTTAATTGTTTTATCCTATGCATGACCTATTGTAATCATTAATTGTAATACCTTGGAGGTATGGGTATTAGATCTTGATCGTTGATCTAGATCTCGCTACCAAACTTGAATAGATATATAAGATTGCTTCTAAACCCTATTTTGAAAGTGTGTGGAGAAAAGTGGTGACTGCATTTTGAAGTGAAATGCACAGAGGGTTATTTTGTTAAGAAGCATAGATCAAGCAGAGTGACAGTACAGTGAACAACAAAGTAAAGACATATCAGATTGTGAGATCACAGAAGGTACTAGAAAGAGGAGATCCATCATTAGCATCTGAGTGCATAACGAAGGATCATTACTTGAAACATTTTAATCATTGTATCAGGTGAAAATCTCTTAACAGAGTGGTTCTAGTAGACCTTTCTAAATCTCCTAACAGAGTGCTTACTTTATTGTAAGTTGAAATCCTTTCACAGGGTAGATTGTAATGATCTTTA